>CM019824.1:582294-592869 GCA_009763385.1 Coix lacryma-jobi var. lacryma-jobi | reverse complement strand
GACGAACAATCATCGCAAAGAAGCCATGGATCGTTACCACGTGCGCCTTGATGAGTACAACAACCGATGACGACTGGAAGAGGAAGCGGAACGCCAGGATTGCATTCAAAGGGACCTGGAAACTCGGTCCCGAGATGATCACAATAGACGGCGGGACGACTGTTCGTGCAACCTCGAACCAGATTTTGTAAGGGTTGCTGGCCACAAAGTGTATCAGACACCCTATCAGAACATCATGGCACTAGCAACAGAGATAGGAGCCAAGGACAATCTCACACCAGATGAAGAACGCTGGCTAATTATGCTTCAAATGACTGCGTTACAGCTCAAAGGAAGAACCCTTGAATCCTTAGCTGACAAACAAGATTCATCACATACAAGTCAGAGACGACCCATCCACGAGCGCCTCGGCCGGATTCTGGTTAGAAGTTGCCTGGGGGCCGCGTACCTGATCAAACTGAAGGTGGAGCCGAGTCGTCCTTTCGAGGACCCAGACATTCTACTTCAGAAGCCGTTGATCGCTTCCCCTGTTTTTCCTGCCGGCTTCGAGAAGTCCCGTTCCCGCGAAAATTCAAACCCGGGAATTACTCCAAGTACGGCGGCAAAACAGAACCAAAATGGTGGCTCAGATTGTATGCTCAAGCAGTCGAGTTAGCTGGAGGAAGCAATGATGTTAAAGCACTCTTTCTCCCAATGGCCTTGGAGATAATGCCTCTGGCTTAGTTCGACAGGCTCAAGCCCAAGTCTATCGACTCTTGGGAGCAACTACATTGCATTTTTATAGAGAATTTTGCGGGTGTTCCTGAGAGATCAGATCCTCTGACTAAGCTTAGGTCCTTTAAGCAACACAAGAATGAGACCATGTGCGAATAATACAGACGATTCTCGGAGATTCGCTCTACAGTCTCGGATATCACAGATAGAGAAGTAATCGATCTCTTCGGCAATGGAATCTGCGAGAGGTACAATCACAAGGATTTCATCAAGCAAGATTCGACCACCGCAGATGAGTTCCATCGGGCAGTCAACTCCATGATGGCGACAGAAGAGCGCACGCAGGAACGATTCCCCGACAGAAACACACAAGGTGATCGAGCCAACAACCAGAGAGGTCCCCAGGCTGCTCAGCAGAATACTCGGAAGAAAACCGGAGATCAAATAGTAGCAGCCATGGAACCCAAAAAGAAAGGAAACAAGCCCTTGAGCTTTGATAACCTTCTCGACGGCCCGTGCCCTTTTCATCTGAAAAGCAAGCATCAGGCCAGATTCTGCTATCAGCTCAACGAACAAGGCTTGAACCCTCAGATCAACAAGGCAAAACAAGACAAGGGGAAGAAGCCAGCCGAAGACGCCCAGCAAGATGCCAGCGGTTTTCAACACCCCAAAGGCACTATCAACATCATATTTGGGGGAGTAACCACTGGTGACAGTAAGCGTCTTCAGAAGCTCTCCTTACGAGAAATCATGTCCACCGAACCTACAATCCCCAGATACCTGGACTGGTCAGAGCACCCGATCAGCTTTACTCGAGCAGACCAATGGACCAACGTCTCCAATGCAGGGCACTACCTGCTAGTCCTGGATCCTACGGTCGTAGGGTTCAAGTTGGGGAGGGTTCTCATCGATGGAGGAGCGGGGCTCAATGTCATCTTTGCGAGTACTCTACGCAAGATGAACTTGGATCTCGCAACACAGCTAACCCCATCAAGAGCTCCCTTTTATGGCATAGTAACCGGAAAGGCAGCTATTCCTCTTGGAAGAATGATCCTACCTGTCACTTTTGGAACTCCAACCAACTATCGGACGGAGTACATCTATTTCGAGGTAGCCGACTTCGACTCTTCGTATCATGCTATATTTGGATGACCAGCAATCGCCAAATTCATGGCAGTGCCACACTACCCGTATCTTCTATTGAAGATGCCGGGTCCTAAAGGCATCCTGGCTTTCAGAGGCGACTTGAAGCGGTCCTTTGAATGTGACACAGAGGCTGTCCAGATTGCAAAAAAGGCTCGTCTCGCTCTCGAGGTCCAGGAAATCGCCCAAATGGTTTATAACGACAAATCCGAGATTCCAACTAAGAAGACAAGAGCTATTCAAACCCCAATTGAAATCTCCACCAAAGCTATTGATCTTGAAATGGGTGATCCTTCAAAGATGGCGATCATCAGTGCCCACATATCAGAAGAACAGGAACTCGCGCTCGCCAAATTCCTCAGAGCAAACAGAGACATATTTTCTTGGAAACCAGATGATATGCCGGGAGTACCAAGGAACTTGGCTGAGCATAAACTGGAGTTAACTGAAGGCTCTAAACCCATCAAACAACGATTGCGACGCTTCTCACCAGAAAAGAAGGAAGCAATCAAAAAGGAGATAGCTAAACTACTCGCATCCGGGTTCATCAGAGAAATCCTTCACCCGGAATGGCTAGCCAACCCCGTGCTAGTAAGGAAAAAGAATTCTGCTGCATGGCGCATGTGTGCCGACTACACGGACCTCAACAAGCATTGTCCAAAGGATCCTTTCGGATTACCAAGGATAGACTAGATAGTCGATGCCACCGCAGGGTCCGCCCTATTATCCTTTCTAGACTGCTACTCAGGGTACCATCAGATTGCCCTGAAGGAAGAGGATCAACACAAAACATCATTTATAACTCCGTTTGGCGCCTATTGTTACAAAACCATGTATTTCGGGTTGAAGAACGCCGACGCTACTTATCAACGAGCCATCCAAGACTGTTTGGGTGACCAAATTGGCCACAATGCCAAAGCTTATGCGGACGACGTGGTCATAAAGACGAAGGATCCGAGTACTCTGATAGCTGATCTGGAGGAAACCTTTTCTCGCCTGCGCACATACCAGTGGAAGCTTAACCCCACAAAGTGTGTTTTTTGGAGTACCCTTCGGGCAGTTACTCGGTTTTCTGGTTAGTTATCGGGGCATCGAGGCTAGCCAGAAGCAAATCAAGGCCATCACCAGCATGAAGCCTCCAGCATTGGTCAAGGATTTTCAGAAGCTCACTGGGTGTATGCCGGCTCTCAATAGATTTATATCAAGACTCGGAGAGAAGGGGTTACCTTTCTTCAAGCTACTCAAGGCCAAAGACAAGTTCTAGTGGACAGAAGAGGCTGATCAGGCTTTTGAACAACTCAAAAGTTACCTGGCAAACCCTCCCATCTTATCACCACCAGAACCTGGAGAATCAATGATGTTGTACATCGCCGCTACCACTCGCGTTGTTAGCACAGCAATAGTGGTGGAACGCAAAGATGAAAAGCACATCTATAATACTCAACGATCGGTGTATTACATCAGCGAAGTACTCTCCAACTCCAAGACAACGTACCCGCAGGTCCAGAAGCTGCTCTACGCCATACTCATCACCTCCAGGAAGCTGCGACATTACTTCGAGTCCCATGAAATCACAGTTGTCATAGATTTTCCTTTAGGAGAAATTCTCCACAACCGTGATGCCACAGGACGAATATCTAAATGGGAAGTCAAGCTTGGAGCGCTCAACATTAAGTTTACTCCAAGAAAGGCAGTCAAATCTCAAGCTTTGGCTGACTTTGTCGCTGAGTGGACGGAATTTCAACAAAACCAAGAGAGCGCAATTCCAGAGCACTAGAAGATGTACGTCGACGGGTCCTTAAAACTCGGAGGAGCAGGTGCAGGAGTTCTACTCGTATCACCAGCTGGAGAACATCTCAAATACGTTCTGCAAATTATGTGGCCAGCTACCAATAATGAAGCAGAGTATGAGGCCCTACTTCATGGGCTCAAATTAGCAGCTACCTAGGGCATCAAGCGATTAATGGTCTATGGCGATTCATCTATGGTTATTCATCAAGTCAACAAAGACTGGGATTGCACCAAGGAAACAATGAACGCCTACTGCGCTGAAGTCCGCAAGCTAGAAAAGCATTTGTGAGGCCTAGAGCTCATCCACATTACTCGGGATCTCAACGTCGTGGCAGATGTGCTAGCTAAATTGGGATCGGATAGGGCATCAGTCCCAAGTGGCATCTTCATACACGAGCTACCTAAACCTTCTATTGAACGAATGGAACAATCTGATTCCATACCATCCACATAGATTCTAACTATATCACCCGACTAGACCAAGGTTTTCATTGACTACCTCAAAGAGCACAAGTTGCCGGGTGACAAAGCCTCAGCGGAGCAAGTCACCAGACGTAGCAAGAACTATGTCTTAGTCAGGGATAAGTTATATCGACGTGGAGCCTCGTCAGGAGTCTTGCTAAAGTGCACCACCCCAGAAGAAGGTCAGGGAATTCCAAATGAAGTTCACTCCGGGTGTTGTGGAAACCACGCAGCTTCAAGAACGCTAGTCGGAAAGGTTTTCAGATCCGGGTTCTACTGGCCCTCGGCTCTAAAAGACGCTGAAAACTTGGTTCGTCATTGACAGGCATGCTAGTTTTTCACCAAGCAACAGCATGTTCCAGCACATGAGCTAATCTGCATATCGCCATCATGGCCCTTCTCATGCTGGGGACTCGACATGGTGGGTCCTCTAAAGCGTGCTCCGGGTGGTTTCAAGTATATCTACATGGCAATTGACAAGTTCACCAAATGGATTGAGTACATGCCTTTGGCAAAATTTAGCGCATCAAAGTCAGTCCAGTTCATGCAGAACATTTTCTACCGCTTTGGCATGCCTCATAGGATCATCACTGATCTAGGCTCTCCTTTCACGGCTGTGGAGTTCAAATCTTGGGCCAGTGACTGCGGAGTAAAAATGGACTATGCCTCAGTCGCTCACCCTCAGTCAAATGGCCAGGTCGAGCGAGCAAATGCTCTTATACTAGTCGGCTTAAAGCCAAGGCTCTTTGATCTCCTAAAAGATCACGGCGGCAAATGGATTGAAGAACTGCCCAAGGTAGTCTGGGGGCTGCGGACACAGAAGAGCAGAGCAACAGGACAGACTCTTTCTTTCTGGTCTATGACACCGAAGCAATCCTCCCCGCAGACTTAATATGGAACTCACCACGGATAGAACATCATAACGAAGGAGAAGCCGATATTACTCGACTACTGGAAGTCGACAGCATTGAAGAGGCACGGACAGCCGCATTATTTCAATCGGCAAGATACCTCCAAGGATTAAGATGCTATTACAACAAGAATGTCCATCACCGAACCTTTCGGGAGGGCGACCTAGTCCTGAGGAAAATTCAGAATACGGCCGGACGCCATAAGCTTCAAAGTCCATGGGAAGGACCCTACATAATTTCCAAAGTCACAGAACCCGGGTCATTCGAGCTAGTCACTGAAGATGGTTCTCAACTGTCGAATTCATGGAATATTGAGCACTTGAAGAAATTCTATCCCTAGGGACTATGTTATGAATATGACTCAACATTACATGTACTCATTCATTTATAAAAATAAGGACTTGGATTTCTTCAGAAGTACCACATGCTCTTTCATCCTTTATCACGACTATTTAGTCGGATAATGGCCTGCTTTCCACCGACTAATGCATAATATTACTCGGATGGACTTAACCTAGTTTAGAGGTAACCAAACTCGAGTTACGAGCCTTGAGCTCAATACAACTCACTTGGTAGTACGGCTCTTAACCGGCTATCAACCTATAGAGAATACGGTATTTAGAACATGGATACTGGTTCCTATAAGGAATAGCAAGGGGAGTACTACTCATCCTTCCGGACAGAGGTCCAAATAAATTCCCAAGAGGATGCGGTTCACCCTAAGGAACCTAAGGTCCGGTCCTTAAGAGATGTCTAAACCGACAATATCCCTTGGAACAGGGTACTAAGAGTAGTACTCGGGCAGACTACGTTCTCCAAAGGGTCGCGGAAGACTTCAAGAGAAACCGAAGTCCTTTTGACCCAATCTATGGTACGCCGATGTACCCGGATAGACTCGTCCACCGAGACGCTAAGTCACGACATCCAACAAGCTTTCTTGACAAAGAACTTTATTAATAAGTTGACAAGAGATTGATGGAGACAAACATAATATATTCATTCTCAAAAAGAGTTTCAATTACAAGGAGAAATTTACAACCTTTCTACAAGCCTAGTCTACAAGATTGAGCAACTGGCAGTATTCCTCGGCGATGGGTGCTATTTCTTCAAGAACCGCCGCGTGATCACTACCAGTCTTGCCCGCTGGTAGATTCTAGATATTTGAAAGGTTGAAGCTGGGCATGTGAAGTTGGATGGTCGCTAGAAGTCCACCGATGATAGAAGAGGTCATCTCCTTAATATATTTGGCAAGGCGCTCCGGTGCAGCCTTCGCTCGGTCCACCAAAGACTCTTCAACTCCATCCGGGCCGGGTACCATGTCAAGTACTGGCTCGACTGCAGCCTCAAGAGCCTTCAATGCTCCTTGTGACTCCGCCAAGGCTCCTTGCGACTCCACCAAGGCTTCTTGCGACTTCACCAAGGCTTCTTGCGCTTCCTTCGTTGATTTCAATGCCTGCAGAAGGTCTCGGTCAGCATCCTCTCGAATGGACTTTGCTTCCCGAAGAGTCTCCTGATCATTGGTGATTACCTCCTCAAGTTCATCCGACTTGCGGTTGAAGCCGGTCTGCCATTCCGCTACCAGTTTCTTCGCCTCTGCAAGATGCACAAGATAAATTAAGTAACAAGGCATCAGAAGACTAGTAGTCGGAGATACTCAAAGTATTAACTAACCGAGAAATTGCTTTTTCGAAGACTTGAGGGCTTCTTTGATCTCCTTGGTTTTCTTCTCTGAAGCGGCCTGCTTGGCGATGAGATCAATTTCTCGTTGATGAGACCCATCGCGTGGCTCGACCGTCATCTTCAGCTTGCCATCGAGCTCGTTGATGCGGTTCTGAAGAAGTTGATTTGCCATTTTTTGGCTTATTTGTTCTTGAGCGATAAACTCCTTCAGAGCCTAGTTCTCGGAAGAGAGCTCCTGGCGGATTTGAGTAACCTGGTCGACCACCTTCAGGTCAAACCGCTGCAGAAAAAGAGTGTGAGTACTCGGAAGAAATAATGTATGAAGACAGAAGTAGAAGAAATACTTACATCAATAAATTCCTTCAATACAAGGAAGGGCGAAATTGTCTGTTAGGCCAACTCCTTCATCTGAGTTAGATCTTGGACGTAGTCAAACGTGTCCAAGAACTTACCCGACCGGGAGGACCCGAAAGCTTCACTCGAGCCTCTCCGAAGAAGCTCCGTAGCCACGGGATTGATGTTGGCTTGCATCTCCTCCAAGGAGGGTTCGTCGGGCTACCGAGTTCGAAAATACCACTCGTTTATTACTCGGTCCAACTCCAGTTGTGCAGGAGTTCGAAAGATAGGAGGGTACTTAATGACCTGGGATAAGAAGCAAATATAGACCTGAGGATTTTCTATGGGAAGCTTCGGGGAGGATGGAAGAACCGTGTCAGGCGTCAAAGATCGGCACTTGCCTCCTTGGGCTGCGGGTTCGCCTCGGGTTCCTTCGGTGCTTCCAGCTCTTTCGGCGGCTCCAGTTCTTCGGGCGCCTCTGCTTCAACATTTTCGGCTACCTCCGGCTCCGGTGCCGTTGATAGCTTGGGCTCATTCTCCATCTCTGCCTCCGCTGTGGTTTTCGGCGGTGACGGAGAGTCCTCTTTAGCCTTGTTCCAACAAGCAAGTACTCTCAATACAGCATACAAAGACAGACTCCTATTACAATTAAAGAGAATCGAAGACTCATTGAAGCTTCAAACCGGGCAGCCTTAGCTTCTTTGGCTGTGGGGCTTGTGGTGGAGCACTTTGCGCCGCTCGCGGTGGAGATGGCGGTGAAGATGGCGTCTCTACTTATGGCGATGAAGGAGGTGACGGCGCCGCCTGGGATTGAGGTGATGAAGGAGGCGGAGTCTTCCTCTTTCTCCTCCCCCCGGTAGTGGAGGTTTTCACCCGAGTCCTCGTGGCTGTATCAAGCAAGAATATAAGGAAGAAGTTAACAAGACTACAAAAGATATCAATTTGGGTTCCCTTACCAGGAGTACCCGGGTTCGAGTGCTTAACAAGTGACACTCGGGCTAAACAAATCTTCCTTATAGCTCGACGCATACCAGTGCGAGACCTCTTGGGCACTGGGGGAACAACTACCCGCAGGGGACTCGGGGACCTCTTCCGACTACCCCCCGTGCTGGCATAAACAATCATTACATCAGAATCAGACGATTCTGAGTCAGATTGGCCAGCCCCGCCCAGGGGGTCCGATCCGCTGGGAAGATCCTCTTCACGGATAGGCCCTTCAAGTGACACTCCTTTGTCTGCTGCATCAGATTCTGGCAGAGGAGGGCAGTCATTCTTGTTCCTACCCTGACTCTGCTTTACAAGAAGAAGATCAGAAGGCAAATTCAAAGAGTTTGACAAAAATCTAAAGAGTACAAGACTCTCACCTCGCATGGGGGATTCTGGGCACAAAAGGCCTTCATCACCGGCACAAGCAGGTCCCGGCTCTTCAGCAGGCGATTCATCCACCTGAGAACCTCTTGATTGTTGAGCGCCTCAGGGGCGTGCCGACTGGGATCCCAAGTCCCAAGGTATTCAAAGCCATAATTCGCTCGTTGCTGCAGAGGATGAATCCTACGCGCAATGAAGTCTTGCACGACTGTATAGCCAGACAAGACCATCCATCTTCAAGACGACGATCATGTTGAGCTCCGGCTGGATGACTGCAACTTCCTCGGCAGACAGTTTATCCTTCCACTCCCGACACTTGCGGGGTGGCCATCCGTCGTGATGGCGAAGAGCGGGAGGGGGGTTGGCCATATAGAACCAACCGCTCGCCCAATCCCGCACTGACTCGAACAACTCTACCACTATTAATCGCGCCCAATCCCGAAGCCAACCACGAACACTAATAGCCGCGCCGGCGACCACCCAACCGACCATGGCCATCCGCAGCCCGCCGAAGCAGGCCACGATAGGCTTCCGGTTAGCTGAGAGGTCGCGAGTCCCCAAAAATGGTCCAGAGGCATGCGGCCAAAGTGCAATGAGTCCCGGCTGGCCGAAGCCAACCATGAACACTAGTAGCCGCGCCGACGACCACCCAACCGACCATGGCCATCCGCAGCCTGCCGAAGCAGGCCACGATAGGCTTCAGGTCAGCCAGGAGGCCGCGGTGGGTGGCATGCGGCCACCGTGCGTCCTGGGCGACCGAAGCCAGCCATAGACACCGATGGCCACACCGGCGGCCACCAGACCGACCATGGCTAGCCACAGCCCACAAAAGCAGGCCATAGTAGGCTGCCGGCCGGCCAAGAGGCCGCTGTGGGTGGCATGCAAGCCATCGTGCGTCCTGGCCAGCCGAAGCCAACCATGGACACCGATAGCCGTGCCAGCGGCCTTACCAGAAGGCCGTTGTGGGTGGCATGCAAGCCATCGTGCATCCTGGCCAGCTGAAGCCAGCCATGGACACCGATAGCCGCGCCGGCGGCCAAAAGGCCACTGTGGGTGGCTTGCAAGCCGTCGTGCGTCCTGGCCAGCCGAAGACAGCCATGAACACCGACAGCCGCACCAGCGGCCAGAAGGCCACTGTGGGTGGCATGCAAGCTATTGTGCGTCCTGGCCAGCCGAAGCCAGCCATGGACACCGATAGCCGCGCCGGTGGCCAGAAGGCCGTTGTGGGTGGCATGCAAGGAATCGTGCGTCCGGGCTAGCCGAAGCTAGCCATGGATGCCGATGGCCGCGCCGGCGGCCAACCAGCCGTACATGGCCAGCCGCAGCCTGCCAAAGCAGGCCACGGTTAGCTGTCGGCCGGCCAGGAGGCCGCCTTGGCTAGCGAGCACCGTGCAATGCTTCCTGGCCGGCCGAAGCCAGCCATGGTCGTGTGTTGCCCGCATGGAGACTAACCTGATCGACCAGTGCCAGCCGCAGCCCACCGAAGCGGGCCACAGTCAGCCTCCGGCCAACCGAGCAGCCGAGGAGTGTGCCCCGGGGCCCGCTGGATGCAGTCTGGAGCAACGCCCGAAAAACTACTGGTTTCGCAGCATTTTGCCCAGGGTCTCAGCCAGCCGAACCCTCACTCCCTACTATACCCGAGGGGCATCCCCCCTCCCAGTTTACTTGCAGTTTTCTGCTTGGTTTACTACATCATTTTCCAGGACCACACAAAAGCCACGTGATATGCAGAATTGGCTGGTTTCTGCCTAGAAACGCGATGTTCGGCCAGAAAGGCGCACGGGAGTCATTGTTTCTATGGATGGACCGAACCTTGTACTTTTCATGCTGGGGCCCCATGGGCGGGTCCCTCGATGACCGTGGGCCGCCCTGGTGGGACTGGGTCCCGCGGCCCGTTCATGACCCGTTTCGGCCCGTTTTCGCTCATTTTTCGTCCGTTTTCGCCCGTTTTTGGACCATTTTCGCTCGTTTTGTCCATGATTTTGCCGTAGACCGACTCGGTCGTTTCCACCCGTGCCTTGGAGCCCGACGTGGCCTGTTTTGGGCCTGTTATGTCGTGTTTTCGCCCGTTTTCGCTCGTTTTTTTGCCTGTTTTGGCCTCGTTTTGTCATGTTTCTTTGTGCCCTTGTCATAGACCGACTTGGTCATTTTTGGCCATGTTGTTGTGCCC
>CM019824.1:554794-577294 GCA_009763385.1 Coix lacryma-jobi var. lacryma-jobi | reverse complement strand
TTCGGGTGACGAAGCCACCCGATTCTCAAGCTGGGCTGCTCCTGATTCTCAAGTTTATTCTCCTCTGCTTATTTATATGCTTAAACTCAGCGGGTAGTCCCAACTGACCTGGGGTCGCGGTCCGAGCGACGGTGCGCTGCGGTGCCCAATGGGTCCTTAGGGCTGATGTGCTGGCCGCGTGCCGGGGTGCTGCACCGAGAACAACTAGGTGTCGCCCACCACGTGCTGTGCTCGACACGATTCGCCGGCAGCCCCAACTTCGGCCCACCGCGCCCTACGACGCGGTGGGGCAAACACCACGTCCCTCCTTGCTATGTCTGGACCTGGTAAGTTTCCCCGTGTTGAGTCAAATTAAGCCGCAGGCTCCACACCTGGTGGTGCCCTTCTGTCAATTCCTTTAAGTTTCAGCCTTGCAACCATACTCCCCCTGGAACCCAAAGACTTTGATTTCTCATAAGGTGCCAGCGGAGTCCTATAAGCAACATCCGCCGATCCCTGGTCGGCATCGTTTATGGTTGAGACTAGGACGGTATCTGATCGTCTTTGAGCCCCCAACTTTCGTTCTTGATTAATGAAAACATCCTTGGCAAATACTTTCGCAGTTGTTTGTCTTTCATAAATCCAAGAATTTCACCTCTGACTGTGAAATACGAATGCCCCCGACTGTCCCTATTAATCATTACTCCGATCCCAAAGGCCAACACAATAGGACCGGAATCCTATGATGTTATCCCATGCTAATGTATCCAGAGCGATGGCTTGCTTTGAGCACTCTAATTTCTTCAAAGTAACAGCGCCGGAGGCATGACCCAGCCAATTAAGGACAGGAGCGCATCGCCGGCCGAAGGGTCGAGTAGGTCGGTTCTCACCGTGAGGCGGACCGGCCGACCCGGTCCAAGGTCCAACTACGAGCTTTTTAACTACAACAACTTAAATATATGCTGTTGGAGCTGGAATTACCATGGCTGCTGGCACCAGACTTGCCCTCCAATGGATCCTCGTTAAAGGATTTAGATTGTACTCATTCCAATTACCAGAGACTAATGCACCCGGTATTGTTATTTATTGTCACTACCTCCCCGTGTCAGGATTGGATAATTTGCGCGTCTGCTGCCTTCCTTGGATGTGGTAGCCATTTCTCAGGCTCCCTCTCCGGAATCGAACCCTCACCCGTCACCACCATGGTAGGCCCCTATCCTACCATTGAAAGTTGATAGGGCAGAAATTTGAATGATGCGTCGCCGGCACGAGGGTCGTGCGATCCATCAAGTTATCATGAATCATCGGATCAGCGAGCAGAGCCCGCGTCAACCTTTTATCTAATAAATGTGCCCCTCCTGGAAGTCGGGGTTTGTTGCTCGTATTAGCTCTAGAATTACTACGGTTATCCGAGTAGCACGTACCATCAAACAAACTATAACTGATTTAATGAGCCATTCGCAGTTTCACAGTTTGAATTAGTTCATACTTGCACATGCATGGCTTAATCTTTGAGACAAGAATATGACTACTGGCAGGATCAACCAGGTAGCACGTCCTCATCGATGAACCGGCGCAGTCCTCCGCACAAGGCATCGATCGAGGTGGCTGTCGTTGTTTCCAAACGGACCGAGTTTTTTTGGCACGGGAAGGCAAAGCCCCTCCGGCCTTAAGCGTCAGCCACATCCGAGACCAAAGGCACAAGAGATGTGTCCTTGGTGCCGCTGACCTAGGTGGACGCGGGCACGAGGCAGCACCACATGCGCTTTGGAGCCGACGAGCAACACCCAGGGGGGTGCTCGACGAAGGCAACATGTAACGAACACAACTTCCTGTGACAGAACCAACCAATTTATAGGAGCACAAGTACGAAATTCACCGCCGAGGCGGTAAATTAGCACACTTGAGCCCATATAAACCCGGTAGTCCGGAAATCTCAAAGGATTTTAAACTTTTCAACATCAACAACATAGATCATAATCATTCAGTGTCAACCGTCACACGACATAATATTACAGAATATGTTCGGAGTAGCATACACAGTTATTACAAACCAAGTCTAGTTAAGTAGCGGAAGCTGAATATTTAAACATTGTTTTCAAAGACACACGCTTAACCGTTACAGTGCCAAAATAGTAGCCATCCCGATACAGCAAGAGGGACGAACAGACCCAGCCATTGCCCATGGCCTAGTTATCTTCCTCCGCCGCAGGGCAGAGGCAGTTGATGCAATAGCCATAGAAGGTCTGGCCATCTGCAACAACAAAGGGAACGAAGCCCTGAGTACGAGAAGGTACTCAGCTAGACTTATCCGTCATAAACCAGAAATAAAAGACACCAAGCAGTATGAAAGGCTGGTATACAGTGGAGCTTGGCATGATACAATATTTCTGCGTAAAAGCATTAGTAGTAAGTAACTGGTTCACCTGTTTACTAGCTCAAGATTTGATTAATATTTAACTTGTTTAATATATTAGCTCCTGTACTAGAAACAAACATGGCGGCGATTCAGACAATCACCATAACAACAAATAGACCAATTAACCATTTTTGCCAATAGTACCATGATAGTTGTCACGTGTTCCACAATTTTCTAGTATCAAGACAGAGCAGAGTTCGAGTCAAGTGTTCACTATCTAGGAGCGATGGCGATTATAATCGATTCCTAACCAGTTGGTGATTTTATTCCCCACACAAACCACACTCACCCGTAACCACAACATTATTCCAGAAGCCACGGATTCAACTGCCACCAACATACCCGGGAGCAAGCCCAGCTGCCAAGGTGTTGGACTTAACCACCATCACCCAGGTCTTACTTTTCGCGCCCCCGCATCCCAATATCCCCTTCGTGGCTTCGGCAGAAGCGTGGGGTTTGAAAGCCGGACCGGAATAATGAGCGGCTTCGCGGTCGGAACGAGTTATCCTTCCAGCTAAATGTGGGGCATGTGTTCAACATGACAAGAGGTCCGTCTTAGCATGATACTATTTTTCCCGTACGACACGGCTAGAAATACTGTAGCACAACGCTACAGGAATCTGCCGATCTCCATTTTCCACAACACTCAGTTATCTCACTTATTGGCAATATCCCGTTAAAAGTCAAGTAACACCTATCACTCGCGGGTAACATGAAGGTTGCCCGACTTCTACCGATCTAAGCATGGCTAAGCATAACTTCGCACCTATCTCTAAATAGGATAACAAGGATAATGTACCAATAGTAGCAAGGTAAGGATATGATGCATCAACGGTATCAAACAACTCCTAAACTTAATGCAACAAACATAATATATTTAAGTTAAATAAGAACAATAGGTGGTTAGAATGCTCTGGGGCTTGCCTCTCTCGAAGGTGCTAGGCAGATGATTCGGACACTCCGGAAGTTCCTCTTCGGGTTCTCCCTCGATGGCCCTTGACTCCTGCTCCTGGGGCTACTGCTCCTCACTTTCCTCTGCTGCGGCTGGCTCCTCTACCGATCCTGACATGATGCATATGCGAGAATGAACGAGTGCCACAAGTGCATGGGAGAGATGTATTATAAATAAACTTGACCGAATATGTGCATATCTCTTCTCCGCTAGAGTGTAACACTCTATCTAGAGAGTAGCTATACTTTTCCTGCAAAGTGCTGTTAATATGAATGTACTGAAAAGACCATTTCACCCTTGCTGGTCCCACATAAGGAGATGCACATTTTTAACTTAATTAACAAATTAATCCACAAAAACAAGCCTATAACAGCAACTCATAGCTAACAGCCTCAAAAAAAATCTACAAAATTACTGTAGGTTCACCTCTGAAAACCAAACATGTTGTACAAATTTCATGCCATTTAGACTTAAGCAGAATTCTGTATGAAAAAGACAAATACCAAGACAAAAAGATGCTTTGTACTACACCCTATCTTGAAAAGTGTCGAACAACAAATTTCATATTTTTCTTTAGAACTTCTTAGGACAAGAGCAGTCCACAAAAATTATCAAGCTCAAACTAATTATATTTTAATTACTACAAATTGTACAAGAAAACAACATTTAATTAAAATGAATATTAACATCAAATTTAATCATAGTCAAACATCAACTATCATTTTTCTGTGATTCTACATCACCTAACAAACCTAACAAAATAAAAATCACATTTTTTTGAGCAACATATAATTTATTATGCATTTAACAAGATATCAGCCAGAACATAAATTAATTATAACAGTATAAAAATTATTCCAAACTGGACATTTCATATTTTTCAAGCATAGAGTTTATCAAAACAAACCTAACAAAATTTGTTTCACATTTATTGAATCAACATAACTCAAGTTATGAATTAAACAAGCATTATCAATATTTCTGCAAAACATTTAAACAAAAACACTAAACCCTAACTGCTACACGTACACAACGCTACTGCACCCCTGCGGCTGACAACCGGGCAAGGACACGAGCATGCCATCGCCGGCGCACATGGCGGGCGGCGGACGACGGCGTACCGAGGTGCACACACCCTAATCGGCTAAACCGACTCCACTATCTCCTTCCTGGACCTTCACCGACTCACGAACGCTAGCTAGGACGGGTTGATGGGCTCGGGAGGTGGGATGGCCATGGCGGACTGAGTTCGTCGGCCATGGCGGCCACGGCGGCGGCTCGTCCCGCGGCTTACCTAGGTGTTTCCGGCGAGCACGGCTATGGCAAGGAGGTGGGGGAGGTTGAGGCGAAGCGATTGGCGGGATTAGTTGGGCGCGAGCACGACAGGATGACGGCGAACGCCGGCGAACGTCGTGGTGGCGCTGTTTTCCGCTCGGGCACGGCGAGAGCAAAGGAGGGCAGAGCGGAGAGGGAGAGGCACGTCTAGGCGAAGAAGTGCGTGCACGGCGCCTTCATCTCGCCACACGCGCGCGAGCTGCTGGCTCGGCCGGCCGCGGCGCGCCACGCGGCACTCAAGCTCTACGCACGGTCGGCCACGACGCCGCGCGCGTTTAAACTGAATCGCCCGATTCAGTTGGCTAATGGCCGACTGACAGGCCATTTTCCCACGTGATTATCTCGCTAACCACTTGATGAAACCACACACGGTTTGTTTCTTTGGTTAGAGCTACATACCGTCTACAACTTTGGTTAAAAGATCGATCACTGGTTCAGCTTGGATCATCCCTGAAAAATGCTCCAAAGATTGGCCAAAGTCAATTGGATGACAGTTAGGACTTAGAAAATATTTCCAAGTCTAAAACCCATCCAATACTGCCTTGTGGGCCTCAAAACACATAGTTAGACCCATTTTCATAAGTTGACCCAAAAACACTTTTTGTTCTACTCTAAATTCTATACACTTTTTATTAAGGGCACTCAGCCATGCAAGACATCTATCATGATGGTCATAGTTAGTCAAACATAAGGGTTCTTTAGGCTCTATAGGGTTGATTTAAGGTTCGAGGCTTAATTAGCCAAAATGACCAATATAAACCTGGCTTCCTTTGGACTTGTTAGCAAAGTTAAACTATTAGAAAGGTTTAAACTCAACAAAAACAAGCCAAACAAACATCCATTGAAGCTTTACTAAGCATTTTATCACATAAAATGATACTTTGCAATAAAAGAAAAGCAACATATGAATGATCTATGCTCATGAGATGATTGTGCATAATGAGATGATGATGTCATGCCAGCTTAACACCAGAGGTGTTACAGCCCTTCCCCCTTAGA
Organism: Coix lacryma-jobi var. lacryma-jobi; assembly: GCA_009763385.1. NCBI lineage: Eukaryota > Viridiplantae > Streptophyta > Magnoliopsida > Poales > Poaceae > Coix > Coix lacryma-jobi. Next base: position 571,610 of record CM019824.1, on the reverse strand, counting down.
GAAATCTCGTCCTGAGATTTACTGACCATTGCTCGTGAAAAGCCGGATAAACTTTTTGAAGATAGTCCTCAGATTCCCAAGTTGCATCATTATCATCATGATGACTCCACAACACTTTGTACATCTTTACTATCCGGTTGCGTGTCACTCTTTCTTTGCTGTCTAGCACTCGCACTGGTTGCTCTTGATATGTCAAATCTGAAGCAAGCTTTAACTCTTGGGGTTCTATTCTTTCTTCGGGCACACGCAGACACTTCTTTAGCTGAGAATCGTGAAAGACTGCAAAGATTGAACCCATAGTTTCTGGTAACTGAAGTTGATAGGATACTTCGCCCTTCCTTTTTAGAATACAATAGGGTCCTACATATCTTGGTGCCAACTTTCTGTTTACTCCGAACCGTTGTACTCCTCTCATTGGAGTTACCTTTAGATAAACATGATCACCTTTTTTAAACACCAACGGTCTTCTTCTCTTGTCTGCATAACTCTTCTATCGAGATTGCGCTGCTTGTAGATGTTGGTGTATGATTTGAACCTTTTTCTCTGCTTCCTGAACAAAGTCAACTCCAAAATATCTCCTTTCACCGGGTTCGACCCAGTTCAATGGAGTTATACACTTACATCCATATAAAGCTTCGAACGGTGCCATCTTGATACTCTCTTGATAACTATTGTTGTATCAGAACTCTGCTAACGGTAGCCATGATTCCCATGATCCCTTAGATGATAACACACAAGCTCTGAGCATATCTTCCAGCACTTGGTTTACTCTTTCAGTCTGGCTTGCGGTCTGAGGATGATAAGTTGTACTATGAACCAACTTTGTTCCTAAACTCTTTTGCAACTGTTGCCAGAAATGAGCAGTAAACTGAGGTCCACGATCTGAGACAATGGTCTTAGGTATTCCATGTAGACGCACTATCTCTCTGATGTATATATTCGCATACCGGGGAGGTCGATGACTGACTTTAACTGGAAGAAAGTGAGCCGACTTGGTTAAACGGTCCACTATTACCCAAATGGAATCATTTCCCTTTTCCGTAGTTTGTAGACTAGTTATAAAATCCATACTTATATCTTCCCATTTCCACTCTGGCACTGACAACGGTTGTAGCAACCCTGCAGGTTTTAGATGTACTGCCTTCACTCTGCAACACACATCACATCTTGCAACATATGCTGCTATCTCTTTCTTCATCTTAGTCCACCAAAAATGAGGTTTGAGATCATGATACATCTTACTGCTTCCTGGGTGAAGAGATAACTTGGATAAGTGAGCTTCATCCAAAATCTTGTCCTTAAGATCTTTCCTTTTTGGTACCACAAGACGTTCACCAAACCACAACACTCCTTGTTCATCTAGCTTGAAAGGAGTCGAGGTGATGGTTAACATCTTCCTCTTAATGTGAGCAACCCCTTTATCAAATTTCTGCGCTTCAACTATCTGACTTTCCAGCGAACAACTGAGCTGAATATTGAACAGAACTTCTGGGTGTATCAAGTTAAACTTTTCTTCAAACAACGGTTGTACTGTGACATGGTGTGACTTGCGACTTAAGGCATCTGCAACCACATTAGCTTTTCCAGGGTGATAGTGAACTTGCAAGTTATAGTCCTTTATCAACTCTAGCCATCTGCGCTGTCTCATGTTTAACTCTAGTTGGGTGAAGATATACTTCAAACTCTTATGATCGGTGTATATATTGCACACATTCCCCAACAGATAGTGTCTCCATATCTTCAGTGCATGCACTACTACTGCCAACTCCAAATCATGAGTAGGATAGTTGATCTCATGTTTTCTCAACTGCCTTGAGGCATACGCTATCACTCTTCCTTCTTGCATCAGCACACACCCAAGTCCAATCTTGGATGCATCACAAAACACATCAAAAGGTTTCTTTATAGGAGCAGTGGTTAGCAATTCCCGCAAGATTCAGAAAGGTGCTTCACACTCCTCTGTCCAGACAAACTTAACATCCTTCTGTAGTAAAGAGGTCATAGGTTTAGCAATCTTAGAGAAATCCGGTATGAAACGACGATAGTAACCGTCTAAACCCAGAAAACTCCTTACTTCTGTGACTGAGGTTGGAGCTTTCCAATCCATCACCTCTTGGACTTTACTGGGATCTACCGAAATCCTGTCTTCTGATAGCACATGACCAAGAAAGTGAACCTTTCTCAACCAAAACTCGCACTTACGGAACTTAGCATACAACTTGTGTTCTCGAAGTCTGGTTAGAACTATGCGCAGATGTTCCGTATGATCTTCTTCATTTTTTGAATACACCAAGATGTCATCCAAAAAGACTACCACAAACCGGTCTAACTCAGGCATGAACACTGAATTCATTAGGTACATGAAGTATGCTGGAGCATTTGTCAAACCAAAAGACATGACAAGATACTCATACAACCCGTACCTAGTGGAAAAAGTCATTTTGGGTATATCTTGTGGTCTGATCTTGATCTGATGGTACCCTGACCTCAAATCTATCTTGGAAAACACTCTGGCCCTTGTTAACTGATCGAAGAGGATATCGATCCAGGGCAAAGGATATTTATTCTTGATTGTTACTGCATTCAGTGGTCCACCCACATGCGCAAAGTCTTGTCTTTCTTTTTCACAAACAGAGCTGGTCATCCCCACTCAGATGAACTAGGTTGAATCAAACCCTTATCCAAAAACTCCTTTAGTTGAATCTTCAACTTGGCTAACTCATTAGGAGGCATATGATACGGTCTTCTGGATATAGGTGCTATTCCAAGAACTAACTCAATTGCAAACTCCACATCTCTATCTGGAGGTAGACCTAGTAACTCTTCTAGAAACACATCAGGAAACTCACATACCACCGGAACCTCCTGAAGAACTGCCACTTGTACTGTGTAACTTGTTGAACTAAGGTTGAGACTGCTAGGAAGAGACAACTGATGAAACTGTTGCCTTTCTGGATCCCGAAGAGATATCATCCTTTTCTCAGTATCTATGACCACTCCCCACTTTTTCATCCAATCCATTCCCAAGATAACATCTAAAGACAACCCTGGCATAACCACCAAACTTATTCTGTATAACTTACCTTCCAAATTAGGAGTTGCCCCTAGAACCATCTGATTAGACAACACACTTGCACTAGCTGAACTTATACGAAATCCAAAATCCATGGTTACCATTTCCTATTTATGCTTAAGTGCAAATGCTTGACTTATGAAAGAATGGGATGAACCGGAATCAAACAAACCAACTGCAGAAAGGTTGTTGATAGAAAACATACCCGCTTTGATCGACTCTCCTTCTGGTAGACTTTCAAGAGACGTGTGATGTACGCGAGCTTGCACTTGATTAGCTTTCTTCCTCGGGCTGGGATAGGTTCTTGATAGATGACCTTCTTTGCTGCAATTGTAGCAAGGTCCTTTCACATAACTTCCAGGAAAGCTTTGGTTTCCGGGCCCTGTCCTGAACTGGGAAGACTGACTCTTGACAACTTTTTGAACTTTTGCCTGCGATTGGCCACCTAGGTATCAGCGTTGCGGAGGTTTGAAACACGCTTCGGGCACTGCTGCCCTAGACGAAGGACGATTCATCACTTGATTCCGGACTTGAGATGCTCCTACTTCGAAAGCCCTCTTACATGACTTAGAGGCACTGTAGAGGTTGTTGTTGTTTTCTTGCATTAGGCAGTCACTAACAAAGTCATTAAACTGCATCCTAGACGAGGTTCCAACGGACTTCAAAAGCTTCGGGCTCAAGCCCCTCTTCAGACTAGCAATCTTCTTAGCTTCGATATCAACATACTCTGGAGCATACCGGGATAGATTGTTGAACGCATGAAGATACTCTGTCATGGTTTTGGTTCCTTGGGTGAGCCTCATAAACTCTGTTACTTTCATTGCCATTAAGCCTGGAGGAATGTAGTTTCCTCAGAAAGCAGTTACAAACTGGTTCCAGATTATCGGCTGATTGGCAGGGTAGGTGGTTCGATGATGTGCCCACCAAATCCCGGCTGGTCCTTGCAGTTGATGAGCCGAATATTCCACTTTTAAGGATTCTGTCAGCCGTAACAGCCTCAACTTTTGTTCCATAGTGTTAATCCACTCATCCGCTTCTAGGGGCTCTGCTGCTTCCTTAAAGATAGGTGGTCTGGTGTCGAGAAAATCCTTGAATGTACTGTACTGATTGACATCCTGACCCCCATTCCCCGCAGCACGACGGGTGTTTTCTGCGATGTTTCTGAGATTGGCCTCCATATTACGTTGCATGGCTTCCATGTTCCTTTGACTTCCTAGGAACTGAGCGAAGAACTGTTCCGCTGTATATGGAGGAGGAGGAGGAGGATGGTGAGCTTCCTCGCTGGGTCCTTCACCACCTATACCACTGGCGCTGCCAGCACCACGGCGTGTATTCACCATCTGCACAGCCAATCAATAATCAAATGAGTGATGTCATATATATTGATCCAAAATGCATAAAAATTGTAGTATTGTATTTGAACAAAGTTCATACAACAAGGCATATACACAAGTTGTTCCACATAAATAACATCACAAATGGATTATATGAATTGCACTGAAAAACTTGGATCGAGGCAAACAGATAAAACACAACAAGGTTGATACTTTCCAACGATCCTGAAAGGTAACACAAGGTTCTTAAGAGATTACAACACAAGGTAACTTGTCCAAGACATGAGATAGCAAATGAAAACACGAAGCCTCACACTAAGCCTGCACTAAGCCTAGGCTCTAATCGCTCGCAACGTCCGATCCTGGATTCTCCACATGGTCAACTCCACCATCTTCTTCTTCTTCTCCCTGATGAGGGAAAAGCTCTCCACCGTCTTCAGCTCCATCATCAGCCAGGACGATGCCCATCTCCATCTCAGCCGCTCCTGGAGGATGGTAGGGATAAAGCTAATTATTGAGGCGATGCACTTCTTCGTGGAGGTGGTCATTATAGGCTTCTGTTGCCGCCAGCTGTTGTTCTAGCACCGCGATATGCTCCCTAAGGGTGAACTCTTCTTCCCAAGCTTCATTCTGTTGCTGAACGAGCCTCATCATCTGGGCTTCCGCACTCTGGTTGGCATGCCGAGTATGCCCTAGTTGCTCCTACAACCTGATGATCTCTTGGGCCGCTACTTCATTTCTGTGGATAGTTCGATCCCTTTCCAGAGTTAGCTGGTGTAGTTCCCCTTGTAGCTTTTCCATTTCTTCACCAAAGCTTCTCTGAACTTGCCACTTCTCGTCCCTGACATTATGATAAGACTCTGTCATGCTACTCAAGCTACGCTGCAGCACTGCATAGCTTTGCATAACCGCGAACATCGAGCTCATGGCAGGTCCATCACATGCCTATCGCTCACTGGGACCACCTGTGAACATCTCTCCTTTGGATTGCAACCAAACATCCTTAAAAGGATCTGCTCTTGGGAACACCCCTGCAAGAACACGAGCAAGATCTTCTGGGAAGCGATCCATAATATCCCAAAGGATAAGGAAAGCTACAGATTGAGCACCTTCCCAAGGGTCTCTACCCTTGCCTTCAAACATCCACCCCGACCACTCCGAACCATCTCCTTTGGGCTTGACCACAGCTGTGACATAGATCAAGGTAGAATCCCCCAGAGGTTCCTTTGTCCAATAATAACGAGGTTCCTTTCCTTTTGGGTATCCGACCGAACTCAACACTCGCCACAGCAAGGTTGGCGTCCCAAACACATCCAGAAACTTGTCCTTGCACCTTCCAAACCGAGGTACTAACTGGTGCCTAGGAACTCTCCCACCGGTTGACTTACGAGCCGTCTGCTTGGTTGGTGCCATCTGTATCAAGTTCATCATTTTATCATAAGCATAGGTCCTCAACTCGAAAGATATCCAAAATAACAATAAGGGAGGGAAGTTTATGCATAAGAAAAGAAAGCAACATGCCATGATGTATAGATATGAACGTTTCGTACGTCCTTTCCACTACATACAAACTATGCGGTGGCATCCTGCGTCACTCTTATATGTTAACTATTCCGTTCTAATGATACGCGGTTAGTGTACCTGCAGAAGATTCATTTCAGCCCTGACCCCATAGTATGATAATATGCAGAACTGAAATACTCCTGAACTAGAAATACCCACAATTAAGTACCTTCAGATATACCGGTGTGTAACAGATATATCTTCCGATACCAATCTAGCACTCCCCTAGATCAACGGTTGTTTGACCATACTCTCTGTCACCATTACTCTACCCGTTCCTACAAGTAGCCACAATTAAATACCTTCACTTGCAGTAGTGTGCTTACTAGTATAAGTTCCAGTACCAAACTAGCTCTCCCCTAGACCGACGGTTGTTCGGTCATGCTCTCACAACTCCCACTTACCGAGGCATAGAGGCACAATGATCCATACATCACCATTCAATTGAATGGCACTCACACATACAGTCGTATGAGCAGCAAAAGGAGAAATATGATGCAAAACCCCCAAGTCAGTACTTAAGTAAGCCACCTGAAATCCTATGGGCATACTGGATATGACCACTAGCACACTTCTAATTTTGATCAAAACACTTTTACACTAAACTCCATGAATTTTGGTAAATAATTTCGTACCCATGTTTACTTTATTTTCAAAATTTTTAATCATGTGAGCAGTATCCACTGAATCATGCTCCGATGCCAGCCGTGACAGAACCGACCAATTTATAAGAGCACAAGTACGAAATTTGCCGCCGAAGCAGTAAATTAGCACACTTGACCCATATAAACCCGGTAGTCCAGAAATCTCGAAGGATTTCAAACTTTTCAACATCAACAACATAGGATCGTAATCATTCAGTGTCAACCGTCACACGACATAATATTACAAAACATGTTCATAGTAGTAAAACAGTTATTGCAAACCAAGTTTCAGTTAAGTAGTGGAAGCTGAATACTTAAACATTGTTTTCAAAGACACACGCTTAACCATTACAGTGCCAAAATAGTAGCCATCCCGATACAGCAAGAGGGACGAATAGATCCGGCCATTGCCCATGGCCTAGTTATCATCCTCAGCAGGGCAGAGGAAATTGATGCAATAGCCATAGAAGGTCTGGCCATCTGCAACAACAAATGGAACAAAGCCCTGAGTACGAGAAGGTACTCTGCTAGACTTACCCATCATAAACCTAAAATAAATGACACCAAGGAGTATGAAAAGGCTGGTATACAGTGGAGCTTGGCATGATACAACATTTGCGTAAAAGCATTAGTAATAAATAAGTAACTAGTTCACCTATTTACTAGCTCAAGATTTGATTAATATTTAACCTGTTTACTATATTAGCTCCTGTACTAGAAACAAACATGGTGGTGATTCAGACAATCACCATAACAACAAACAGACCAATTAACCATTTTTGCCGATAGTACCATGATAGCTATCACGTGTTCCACAATTTTCTAGTATCAAGACAGAGCAGAGTTCGAGTCAATTGCTCACTATCCAGGAGCGATGGCGATTATAATCGATTCCTAACCAGCTGGTGATTTTATTCCCCACACAAACCACAATCACCCGTCAGTGAGCTACAGATAACCACAATATTATTCCAAAAGCCACGGATTCGACTGCCACCAACATACCCGGGAGCAAGCCCGACTGCCAAGGTGTTGGACTTAACCACCATCACCCGGGTCTTACTTTTCGCGCCCCTGCATCCCAATATCCCCCTTCGTGGCTTTGGCAGATGCGTGGGGTTCGAAAGCCGGACCGGAATAATGAGCGGCTTTGCGGTCGGAACGAGTTATCCTTCCAGTTGAATGTGGGGCATGCGTTCAACATGACAAGAGGTCCGTCTTAGCATGGTACTATTTTTCTCATACGACACGGCTAGAAATACTATAGCACAACGCTACAGGAATCTGTCGATCTCTATTTTCCACAACACTCAGTTATCTCACTTATTGGCAATATCCCGTTAAAGGTCAAGTAACACCTATCACTCGCGGGTAACATGAAGGTTGCCCGACTTCTACCGATCTAAGCATGGCTAAGCATAACTTCGCACCTATCACTACTAGAGAACAGGCCTTTGGACGATTTGCAAAATCAGCATTAGCCACGGAAAAATTTGCGCCCGGGACTAGAAAGGCCTTTAGCCCCGGTTGGAAACACCAACCGGGACTAAAGCTCCCCAGCCCAACGGCTCAATTGTCAGAGGGGCCTTTAGTCCCGGTTGGTGTTACCAACCGGGGCTAAAGACCGGCCTTTAGCCCCGGGCCGTAACACCAACCGGGAGTAAAGGTTTTGCCCCGGTTGGTGTATGCAGCCGGGGCTAAATGTTGGCATCTTTAGCCCCGGGCCGTAACACCAACCGGGACTAAAGGTTTTGCCCCGGTTGGTGTATGCAGCCGGGGCTAAATGTTGGCATCTTTAGCCCCGGTTGGTAACACCAACCGGGACTAAAAGGTTTTGTTCCGGTTGGTGTACCCAGCCGGGGCTAAATGCCAACATTTAGCCCCGGCTGGGAATAAGGACCGGGGCTAAATGTCCCTCCCTATATTTGAAATGTTCTTCTACCTCCAGCCGTGCCCGAGCTCCTGTCTTCATTTTTCTTCATTCAGTCACTGCTTGCTCTTGCTTGCTTGTTTGCTCTCTTCTCCTCCGGTGATTTTTGTTTGTTAACACATCTCCGGCGATTGATTTATTTCATCACATCTACACCGCCATCGACTCGTTGAAAGGTTACTAGCTTAAGTTATTCATTTTTGTAGCTATTTTGAGTTCATTGACTTGATAGTTCAAATTATTAATCTAAAAACAAAATATGACCGTTTAATTAGTTTATTTTAGTCTTTTAGAGAAATGTGACCGGTTTAGAAAACAAAATATATAATACTTTAGTTTAGAAAATGTGACCGGTTTAATTAGTTTTTTTTGAAATAGAGATCATTTAAATCATTTGTTTACATAAAAATTAGAAATATATAATACTTTAGTTTAGAAAATGTGACAGTTTAATTAGTTTTTTTGAGGAATAGAGATCATTTAAATCATTTGTTTACAGAAATTAGAAATATATAATAATTTAGTTTACACAATGTGACCGTTTTAATTAGTATATTTTATTATTTTGGAGAAATAGAGATCAGTTAAATTAGTTGTTTACAGAAATTAGAAATATATAATACTTTAGTTTACAAAATGTGACCGGTTTAATTAGTATATTTTATTATTTTGGAGAAATAGAGATCAGTTAAATTAGTTGTTTACAGAAATTAGAAATATATAATACTTTAGTTTACAAAACGCGGAAGGATGCCTGGTTGGTATGTTGTTTTCGAGGGCACCAAACCAGGTATTTACACCAGCTGGGCCGAGTGCAGTCAGTATGTCCTCAAAGTTAAGGGAGCTGTGCATAAAAAGTACAAGTCTTTTGAGGAAGCTTCTGCAGCTCTAGATGCTTTTAACTCAAGAATCAACTCAATTCCTACTGCACCTACCCCTACCTTACCTTCCTATCCGGTTGGAGTGGCAGATAGTACATCTTGTTGGACTGTGATGTGGGAGAAATGTGCATGTGTTGTTAGTTGCTTTGGTTGTGGCCAAGTGGATTAGGCTGCACTGTTATCTTGATGTAATAATTAATTAATTAGACAAGTTCAACTGCTACTACTTTTATGCCACCAGTGATTCTTACTAAATTTTATGTCAGACATTTTATAATTTTATTTGTTTATAAGAATGAGAGATCGATATAATTATGTGATATGTCATATAATGCAGACGATGACACGTCACTGGATGTACAATGTCGATCGTCGCTCAAAAGAGTTCATTGATGGCGTGCATTATTTTTTAAGAGTGGCCGAGGCAAACAAGCGGAATGGTTTTATGTGCTGCCCATGTGCCCTTTGTAATAATTCGAAGGAATATTCTAGCTCAAGGAGTCTTCACTCACACTTGTTCAAGTCGGGTTTCATGCCAAACTATAGTTGTTGGACGAAGCATGGAGAAACTGGGGTTATGATGGAAGAAGGTGAAGAAGAACAATTGGACCCTGACGATGACATTATTGCTCAATACGGTGACTTTGGTGATACTGCAATGGAGGAAGGTGAAGAAGAGGCAAGTGCAGGAGACACAGTCGCTGAAGATGATGCTCTTGGTGATGTCATTCGTGATGCACAAAGAGATTTCGAAAGTGATAAGGAGAAGGCTAAGTTTGAATGTATGCTAGAGGATCACAGGAAATTACTATATCCGTCTGCTGCAGATGGACAAAAAAAGTTAGGCACAACACTTGAGTTGCTACAATGGAAGGCACAGAATGGTGTATCTGATAAGGCATTTGGACAATTATTGAAGATTATAAAACAAAAGATGCTTCCGAAGCCTAACGAATTACCCGCCACTACGTACGAAGCAAAACAAGTGGTCTGTCCTTTGGGTTTAGAAATCCAGAAGATACATGCATGTCCTAATGACTGCATCCTGTACCGTGGCAAGGAATACGAGAATTTGGACGAATGCCCTGTATGTAACGCGTCACGATATAAGATCAGGCGAGATGACCCTGGCGATGTTGAGGGTGAAGAACGTCCCCGGAAGAAAATCCCGGCCAAGGTTATGTGGTACGCTCCTATAATACCACGCCTGAAACGTCTGTTCAGAAACAAGGACCATGCAAAGTTGGTGCGATGGCACAAAGAAGACCGTAAGGTAGACAACATGTTGAGACACCCTGCAGATGGGTCCCAGTGGAGAGCAATAGACAGAGAATTCCCAGAATTAGCAAAAGATGCTAGAAACTTAAGGTTTGGTTTAAGTACGGACGGGATGAATCCTTTTGGGGAACAGAGCAGTAGTCATAGCACGTGGCCTGTTACTCTATGTATGTACAACCTTCCTCCGTGGTTATGCTTGAAGCGGAAGTTCATTATGATGCCCGTGCTCATCCAAGGCCCGAGGCAGCCTGGCAACGATATCGATGTCTACCTGAGGCCATTAGTTGAGGAACTCCTACTTTTATGGAGTAAATCAGGTGTACGTGTGTGGGATGATTACAAACAGGAACACTTTGACCTGCGAGCATTGTTGTTCGTAACAATCAATGATTGGCCTGCTCTAAGTAATCTTTCAGGACAGTCAAACAAGGGATATAATGCATGCACACATTGTTTTGATGACATGGATAGTGTATATTTGAAAAAATGTAGAAAGGTAGTGTATCTTGGGCATCGTCGATTTCTTTCGATGAATCACCAGGTTAGAAAGAAAGGCAAGCATTTTAAAGGTGAGACAGACCACCGGAGCAAGCCTCGCAACAGAACTGGGGAAGATGTACTTGAGATGATTAAGGATGTGAAAGTAGTCTTTGGAAAGGGGACGGGCAGTGAACCTGTTCCGAAAGACGCTATGGGACACGCACCCATGTGGAAGAAGAAGTCAATATTTTGGGAGCTACCCTATTGGCATGTACTAGAGGTCCGCCACGCGATCGACGTGATGCACCTGACAAAGAATCTTTGTGTCAACCTTCTAGGATTCATGGGTGTGTACGGGAAGTCTAAGGATACACTTGAAGCACGACAAGAGTTGCAGCGCATGAAAGAACGAGACAACCTACATCCAGAGAAGACAGATGATGGACGCCATTACTTAAGACCTGCTAGCTACACTCTTAGCAATGAAGAGAAGGAAATCATGTTTGAATGCCTAAACAGCATCAAGGTCCCATCTGGATTCTCCTCCAATATAAAGGGAATAATAAATATGCAAGAGAAGAAATTCCTAAACTTAAAGTCGCATGACTGCCACGTGCTTATGACGCAATTGCTTCCGGTTGCTTTAAGAGGAATTCTACCTCCACATGTACGTCTTGCCACTGTGAAGCTCTGTGCATTCCTCAATGCAATTTCTCAGAAGGCAATTAATCCACTAGAACTGGCTACTCTACAGAATGATGTGGTTCAATGTCTTGTGAGCTTTGAGTTGGTGTTTCCTCCATCCTTCTTTAATATCAATGAACACACCTCCTAGTTCACCTGGTCAAGAGATCAGCCTCAACTTGACGTAGGCCTAGTGTTGAAATCCGGAGTTGGTCCTTCTTGATAAATTTGGTTGTATAAGTCCTTCTTCCACAGCCCTGAATAGGTTTGCCATTTTTTTCATAGCCCAGTCCCGAACCTCTGGCCTTCAATTTTATATCTTCTGTTTCAAGTGTGAATTTGCAGGACCCTCTCTGCCAAACCAGTTCCTTATCAAGATCAAGACAAAACTTATATCAGGAGCACTTGCCTTTTTCTTCCATTCACGAGCACTGTCGGGATCTTATCCCTTACAAGCACCCACAGTGGGCAACAAATCTTTGTGCATGTTCTCCAAGTACTTGGCCTGTTTCCTCTCGTTAAATTCTGAATAATGTCCACGGCCCTCCAACGGCTTCTCTTTCTTCGGACCTCGTAACGGTCCTACTCTTTCCCGGAGTCGTTGTCGATCCGGAGCCTACATATGTAGGAACAGTAGATTATAAATACATTTATAAATAATTTAGAATTTCATGTGCAGATATTTATTGTAGTATATACCTTCGGCCATAGTTTTCTTGCATTATTCTTCATAATCGGCAAAGTATTGACTCCGTCATCTACTTCTTGATATTGTATCATCACCTGCTAAATTTTGATTAGCGCCGCTGTTGATAATTCGTACATTTCCTCCTCCATTGGTCAACTGGTTCGGCCCATTTCTGCGAATGACATGGAGGATAATAAACACCATATTTTTGCAACAACGTCATAGGGTTTCGGGTTTTGGGTTCGGGTTAGGTTTCGGTTTGGGTTTGGGTTTAGGTTGGTGTTTTGGGTTTAGTTGGGGTTTCGGGTTTGGGTTCAGGTTAGGGTTTGGGTTGTGTTTAGGGTTTAGGGTTTGGGGTTTGGGTTTAGTGTTTTTTTTTAGTGTTTGAGGGTTTCGTGTTTGGGGTTTCGGGTTTGTGTTTAGGGTAGGGTTTTGTGTGGTTGAGGGTTTTGGGGTTTGGGTGTTTATGTTTGGTGTTTTAGTTTTAGTTGCTTTTTGTTCGGGTTTAGGGTTTAGGGTTTTGTTGGGGGTTTTAGGGTTTGGGGGGTTTAGGGTTTGGGGTTTCGTGTTTGGGGTTTCGTGTTTGGTTTTTAGGGGTTAGGGGTTTTTGGGGTTGGGGTTAGTGTTTAGGGTTTCCGGTTTGGGGGTTTCGGGATTGGTGTTTAGGGTTAGGGTTGGGTTTAGGGTTTGGGGTTTAGGTTTGGGGTTTCGTTTGGGGTCGGGGTTAGGTTTTTAGGGTTAGGGGTGGGGTTTGGGTTTGGGTTTAGGGTTTCGGGTTTTGGGTTTGGGTTGTGGTTTGTTAGGGTTTGGTTTTGGGTTTGGTGTTTTGGGTGGGGTTTTTTGACACATTAAAAATACTTATCCATGAAGACATATCGTAAAAATAACACTACGCCCATGATCGAAGTCATATCAAGTGATTAATTCTATAAACATATCCAATGATTATTCCAAACAATATCCAAGTGATAATTTCATAAACATATATATGACCGATATAAATGTTTTTACATATCTAAACCAAATTATCTAAGTGATTATTCCTCCTCATCAACACTGCAAAGGACAACAACCGTTGAGTGATAGGACACACGGACGACGGCGAGGATGATGTCGCGGTGAGGACGACAACAGCACCCGAAGAATCACGTTGTGCGGTGAGTGATCACACGGTGAGATTACGGCGGCGCGCGGTCAACGCGACCAATCTCTTTTATCTACATGTTGTGTAAACAATAATATTTTGTTAGGTAAAAACTATTTTTTCTATTTCAATTCATTGCTTCTTTCTATTTTCCTTCTATTAACACACACGGCACACACACTTAATTACACACTACACACGCACACGCACAAACACTTCACACACACACTCACGCGCTGTGGCACTCCTCACCGGCAAGCGCGAAGCGTCACACCTGCCGGAGCTGCCCGGCGAGCGACGGCGAGGACGATACACACGGCACAAGGGAAGCAACGGCCGGCGGCGAATGGCGAGGATGTCACGACTGCACCTTAGTCTCGCTGTGAGGAGGCGGCGACGGACTACATTGTAAAAACATACTATTTTGTTAGGGTAAAAAACATTTTCTATACATATTTTCTAAAATATATATTCATTTTTCTATGAACATATATAATTGTCCAAAGGAACACATGATTCATCTTTTTTCTTTTTCTTTTTCTTTTTCATACACTGCACACACACACACACGGCGAGCAAACGCCGGCGAGCAACCACACCAACGGCGAGACAGGACCGCCGGCTAGCACACGCACACACAACACACACACACCACACAACCCACATCACCACCATAAGCACCTCTCTTCACACAGCACCAACACATACACGTCCCTCACACCTACCACAACCTTCCCTACACACCAACACAAACACACCACACTGATCCCACTCACCACCACGGCTATACGACCGAGCGCTCGGAACTGGCGAGCACCACGACTAACACTCTCCGTATCACCACGTGCACGCCTCTGGCCCCCACCAACGAACAGTCCGCACTCTGGCGCGCCCCTTGCGATATGATAACGCGGCAGGGCCGAATCACGGAGGAGGAGTGAGCGCGCGTTAGAGACCTAGCGACGTCGGCGAGGAGACCCGAGGAGGACGACGAGGGAGGAGGCGCGCGTGGAGGCGGCTTCTCGGGCGTCTTACTCGATCTGAGGAAGGAGGGCACTGTGTCCTATATACGGGGAGGCTTAGTCCCGGGCCGTGGCACCGCCCGGACTAACACCTTTAGTCCCGGGGCGTAATCCCACCGGGACTATAAGGGGGTGACTTTAGTCCCGGGTGGTTATACGGCCCGGGACTAACACCTTTAGTCCCGGGGCGTAAGCCCACCCGGGACTAAAGGGGGTGCCTTTTAGTCCCGGGTGGTGTTACGAGCCCGGGACTAAGGTTTCCTTCATCCCGGGTGTGCTACGGGCCCGGGACTAAAGGGTCTCTCCCGCCTTATTTTTGGGTTTTCTGGTTTTGGTTTTGAATTATTTGGGGATATTAATATGTGGTAATACTTGTTATTGCATAGTACAATTCAATATTTGGCATAAATTACTTAAAAAAATTTGTGTTTCCTTTTACCTTATGTAATAGTAGAAAATTTTGTAACATAATCTTTTTCTTTTCTTATAATACAAAATAAAGTAAAGAAAAATTTATATTTTGTTAATGCAAAAATAAAATGTTAAATTTAAATATCTGAAACAACGGTGCTCGATAGAAAAATATTTTTGATTAATAACGTTAAATTTTGGGTTGTTTATCTTTTATGGTCCAATAAGTTGGCACGGGTGGGAACCATAAGTTTGTGTTTTTTCGGAGATGGTTTTCTACTTTTTTCCGGTTTAAAAACTGAATTACCACCACTCCTGCAAACCCATATTATAGGTTCAATTGGGCCTACCAACAAAACATCCAATTGAGCCAAACTTTTACCAACTTTTATCTCATTCGACCTAGCAAAAAATGTAACTAATTAAATAATGATCAGAAAAATCTAACACCACTTGTGGGGCATCAAGTTGGGCTCATATCTTGCCAAAAATATCAAGAAGTCATTTCGACAACACGACATCAACGAACCATGACTAATGCATATCTATTAGCTGTAATATATAATATTAGTTAAAACATCACTATATATATATCAAGCGGGTACACTGGTGATCTTTTTCTTGACGTATGTTCCTGGTCATGATCATGTCGTACCATGGAGTCCCCTCAATCATTTAGCAGGATGCTTGGGTCTTTGGTACACTGAAGGCGGTATTCGGTCATCCCTTTCATAATCTTCTGACAGTCTGACTTGTCCTAATTCCCACGATGTTCTTTTCCTGAAAGAACTATGTGGCGTTTTGGCTCTTGGTTAATTTATCATCATTTTTCCCTCTTCTGTTTTGAGACATTCTTTCCTTCACGTAGAACACTTAGTCACATCAACAGCAAGGACGAATGGTTTCACCTTGTATCCAATTTGTTGAGATCCACTGTTGTCATTCCATACTCCTTGTCAACTGTTACTCTCCGGCTCCGTCGCCTTGACCATTGGCATCGGAACAAAGGGACTTTAAATCAGGTGCGTATTCTAGTTCCCAAATCTCTCTACTTGCGGCCATAATATGTTTGCCTCTTCCGAGTGGGTCTGTGGCATCTCCAACACCACTGTTTTGGTTCGTGCCCTTTGATCTTGGGCCATGGTGTAAATTTGTTCCATTGATCTCATACCCTTTTACGTGAGGTGTGCCATGACGGTTCCTAAGCCAACAAATATTGTTGCTCTTCAATATTGTTATTACCCAGACATTCCTTTCGCAACCAAGTGCTAAAAGTATTCAGGTGCTCACGTGTTATCCACTTATCATTCTTCTCTGGAAATTGGGATCGTAGGAAACTCCTTGTGTACATCGCTATATGGATCCCCACGCTGAGTTTTGAAGAACTGTGGTAGTGCGCTTTATTGAAATATCATTCACCCGTACCGAAATGTATGTTTTCTTCCCTAGTGTCCCCTTTCCCACTATCCTCCCCCCCTCGTGCCGCGATTCAGGAACACACATCGGGTCAGATTCAGGAATGAAGTCAAACACGAACTCAATACCTCCTCTGTCCCGTAGCCCTTGGGCGATGCTTCCTCTGGCCCGAGCACGTTGGCGACATATTTTTTCAGTACTTCACCTTCATGAACCTCTCAAAGGGGACATGTTGTGTAGGAACACAGGACCGAGAATATGACTCTCC
>CM019824.1:532198-554294 GCA_009763385.1 Coix lacryma-jobi var. lacryma-jobi | reverse complement strand
ATAAAATGACCTTATGCATATACCTTTGCCTCTAGCCCATTTTGTTTTTCTCTTTCTTCTTTTCAAGCTTTGGAGCCCTTGGCCGATGGTGTCATTCTAGTCCATGAACTTGTAAGGTGATCATCACTGGTCCCTAAACTTGGTCGACGATATCATCCCGGTCCCTAAACTTGTAAGGTGATCACCACTGGTCCCTAAACTTGGTCAGCAGTGTCATTCCCGTTCTTAAACTTGGCTTTGAGTCTCATCTAGATCAAAATAAGGCAATCTAAAAACTTAATATAAAAAAGTTTCACAATAAAATCACAACTTTTCATAAACTCGAATGATGACAAACTTTATCTCAAAATTGTAGCCCTCGACGTGATCTAGAACTTCGTAGTTGAAAACTTTTTGAATTAAAACTATTTAGAGTCCCAAAATATTATTTTAAGTTTGTATATTTTGAAATTTAAGATTTAAAATTATCAAATAATCTTAGATATTAAAATGTTATGCCTCTTAATATGATTTACAACTTTGTAATTGAAATGTTTTTAATAAAACTATTTAGGGTCCCAAAATTTGTTATAAGTTTGATATTATTTAGGGTCCCAAAATATTGTTATCTATAAACTTATAATAATATTTTGGATCCTAAATAATTTTAAATAAAAAACATTTCAACTACAAAGTTGTAAATCGTATTGAGAGGTATAACTTCCTTATAGACCATTTCAATATCTAAGATTGTTTGATAATTTTAAATTTTAAATTTCAAAATCTACAGACTTAAAATAATATTTTGATACTCTAAAGTGCTTTAATTTTTTTTAAAATCAGCTACAAAGTTGTAGATCGCGTCAAGGGCTACAATTTTGATATAAAGTTTGTCTTCATTCGAGTTCGTATGAAAAAGTTATGAGTTTTATGATTTTTTTTATATTAAGTTTTAGATCGCTCTATTTGACCCAGATGAGACTCAAAGTCAAGTTTAAGGACTGGAATAACACCATTGACTAAGTTTAGAGATTAGTGGTGATCACCTTATAAGTTCAGGGACGAGATGACATCGTCGACCAAGTTTAGTGACTAGTGGTGATCACGGTACAAGTTCAGGTACTAAGATGACACCATCGAACAAGTTTAGAGACCAGTGGTGATCACGTTACAAGTTCAGGGACTAAGATGACATCATCAACCAAGTTTAGGGACATCCAAATATTACTTTACAAGTTCAGGGACGGGATGACACCACCGACCAAGTTTAGGGACCGTCGGTGAATTTTACCTTTGTTATCTTATCATACGATCTGTGTTCTTTAAACATAAAAGTTTAGCTATCCCGAGTAATGCACGAGCACAAACCAAGTTGAATATAAATCCATGCTCGGTAGACCGACACCTTATATATCACTAGTTTAGTGCACGTGCTAATGCCACAACTTTATTTTAAGGATGCATTTGAAAACAACTCAACAACAGTTTATGGTATTATAAAGTTTTAGGGATGGATTTGAAAACTTTAACACAATTGTAATAACCCTAGCATAATCTAGAAAACAATTATTTTATTCTTACAAGGCATAATAAAGTGTTTATTGTATTAACCATCTAAACTATATTTTGTCTAAGGCCTTAAACATGTCTTTGAGATCTCCAGTGAAAGCATTCATTCGCAGATCAGGAACATGAGCGTTGTTGAATCCATCTGTATTAGTGACCAGATCACTGAATCAGTTCGACCATTCGAGATCAGGAACATGAAATTTATGCAGGCGTTAGTTGGTAATCTACTTACCTAAGTACCACTTGCTTGCCGTTGCACATGAATACTTACTTGACAGCTGCAGAGAAAGACTGTCGCTGTTTGTAGTGTTGCATTGAAAGGTCGCGCGGAAACAACAGCAGAGAGTAGCATAACAAGAACTAAATTATGCTCATTTAGGCCAGTATTTTTGTGAGCTTGTCTGGAAAAAAACTACACATATTGATGGGAACGATATCAACATATATCTAAACAATCTACAACCAATCAGATCATGATAAATCTACTCTCTAGCCGAAAATAAGTGAGAACACTTTCAGTCCAAGTTTCAGAGAATACTTACAGTTCTACTTACTTTTCATTACCACATATGAATAAGAGTGGAACAAAACACTAAGCATAGGGAAAGTTATGATTCACTTATTTTATATGTTTTGTTTAGTACCCCCAAACAGGAGCATGGTTGCTACTATGAAAATGACTTGCTTGATCTTGTCTCTGGACAAATGCATCACATGGGTAATGTTGAGTCATCCTGTGTTGTCTTACCAAAATTACTAACACTGATGTCCAGTCATCCTGTGTTATGCCTTACCAAAATTACTAACATTGTACTGGAGTCATCTATGTTATATATATCAGTTGGAAACAGAAATATTTACACAAGTTGCTATTTCAAAGGTACATGAATTTAGTTTTTCAGTATAAACTAAGTTTTGTGTGTGGATGTTGTAACTGCACCAATTTATTTCTTAATTGTTGATCATACTCAGAGCTCTCTCTCTTCTTTGCTTTTTCTTTATGGTATGTCATCAACAGTCAAAACTGAATTTTTAATAGCATGATGGTAACACACCTAGGTGATGGCAGAGATGGTGCTATGCAATCTGCTTATAAACAATAAGCTATGGTACACCACTCACCTTATGGTCATTCGACAAGGCTGCCATGGTAGAGATGGTGCTCTGCAATCCGTAATCGTGCTCTTCGAAAGATTGAACGTCGTTCGGGTCAGTGGCGGATCCATGATTAAAATTGACATATGGCGGACTACTATGAGTGAACTCTATAAAAAAGTTAGCATGTGCGAAAATTATTACATATACAACCATTTAATCTCTTTAAATTTTTTTAACACTGCATATGATAGTTAGCAATATCAGTTTAAGTGTATTTTTAGTCTATCTAAACGTTGTATAGATTATTTAAAATTATATTTAGACCGTTTTTCCGCCACACTGCTTAACCCAGTAGTAGATAGTACATAGCTCTTCACCTTCCACCTAGGCCGGTGGGCCCTGAATGCGTGGGCCTCACATCACATGGACGCAGCTCAATAGACCCAACGAACACTCATCGTCCATCCGCACAACGCTTGTCTTCCTCCACAGTCTACTCGCAAAAGAACGAACAAAAAGAGAAACAGTTGTAGAGGTCGGTCATGGCTACCAGGTCCGTGGGGGCTTGCCGGCGGGGAGGTATGGCGGCCGCCAGGGCTCGCCATGCTGGTGGATCCGCCCCTGGTTCGGGTCGACGATGCTACCGGCGGCCAGGCGAGCCCAACCGTGACCATGCCATGCTTTGCCATCGGCGATCGAGGCGATAATGGGGACTGCGGGGGTCCTTGGGCGACGTATGGATCTGAGGTAGACTGGCTACCTAAGATGTGGGTGGTGTATCTGAGGCAGGTTGATGCTTGTTGACGATCTGGCAGAGAATGCGGAAGCGACGCTCGTTGATGCAGACGCCGCTGCCCATGGCCACTGGTAGAGCGCGTTGAGCCCGGAGGTGGAGCAACCCATCTTTGGTCCTCTTCCTCTTCGGCTCCCCACCACTGGCAAACTCTGACGCCGCACAGACCCGACACCCAAATCCTGATGTAGAGCTCTAGAGCTCTGGAGCAAGTCGGTTGCAGTGTGGAGGAGAGAGGCGGACGCCTGGACCTCCTGGCCACTTTGCTGCTTCGGCGTGGCGGGTGCAAGATGCGCGACGACAATCAAGTGCGGAGGAGGAGGTCAAGCAAGTGGCGGTCGACACATCCTCGCCTAGCGGCAGCCAGCGACACAACGTCGATCAATAGCACGACACGATCAGCGGCACGACGATGGGCGAGGCCTCGTGCGCTGGATGGTGGCGTCTAGCGGCACAACAGTGATCAACAACACTATAGCAATCAGCGGCACGACGTCGATCAATAGCATGATAGTGGCTGAGGCCTCGTGTGCTGGACGACAGCGATCAGCGGCACGATGGCTGCCGAGGCCTCGTGCGTTGGACAACAACAATCAGCGGCACAACGGCGATCAACGGAGCGATCAGCAACACGACAGCGACCGAGGCCTCGTGCATTGGACGGCGGTGGTGAGGCCACATGTGTGCTAGCGACAAGGGGCGGCCTGCGGCATGGTGGTGGCTGATCACCTCGATCAGTGGCACGACACCGGACGACGTTGAGCGTCGTTTTTTTTTTCCTTTTTTCTTCGGTGATGATTTGTTTCTTCGTGGACGACATTAAGTGCGGTATTTTTTTCTTTTTTTTCCGTGATTTGTTTCTTCGTTGATTCCGGATGTGGTGATTTCATTGTGGTGTTTGTTCGGAGAGTTTGACAGATGATAAGGGATATACTATATAACTATTCTGGTCCGTTAGATGTGAGTACAGAGAGAAAATGTTATAAAACGAATCTGAATGATTGATTTTTATAGAATTTGTTTTCTGGGTACAATTTTTCGTGTAGATTTAGTAATGACATCTCAGTAGAGGAGGTTTTTTTACGCCAAGCAAAGTTTAGAAGTGGTGCTTTAGTATGGTAGATTTGTTTTAATAACAATAATAGGAGGAGGAGGAAGAAGAAGAATGATCTGTCTGAGATAGCTCAATAATGACACAATATTTTGACACCGAAGTAGTACTGCAAAATCATCCCTACGACAATGCTGCGAAAGAAAGGATCACAAATATAATTATGTGATCCCTCTAGCTGTACGCAATTCCACTATGAGAGGTGAGAGGTTCCGTACACTATCTTCAGAAACCTGGTCGTCAAGCCGCCAAATGTAGTTGAAGGCCGGAACTTGCACGGCTGTAGTATCTGCACATACATGGCCACATTGTTTCTTTAGTCTTGCTGCGCTTTGACTCTTAACTTTTTTTTTTTCACATAAGCAACTTCAGTTCTAAGCATGCAAGAGAGCTATGCATATTCTATTTTATTTTACCAGAAGTTATCTTATAGCTTCAGGGTTCCCTGCGCTGCCTGCTGGCTAACAACAAAGCGCAACAGTATTGTTGTTGGAGCAGGTTCATTTCAAGTCGTCGGCCCATTTCTTCATTCTCATACTGGCTAACTTGGCCTGCAGAGTGCAGATAGAGAAGCATCACAAGCAACAAATAGATCGATGCATGCTGTCAGTACACGGAAGACAAATTCTAGAAACAAACAAGATGAGATAGTGCACCACTGCACCGTGCGTGCGTACCTCTTCATCCCAATCACATTTGACAGTGAGGTAGGCCAGTATGAGCGTTTGAACGGCGGTCCCTGCAATCATGCCGGACCAGATTCCCTGAAAAATCAGCATTTCCAAGATCAGCTCAAACTCCACCAAATTAAGTTGATGCACAAAGTTGTTGATGATGCCTTGCTACTGATTTTGCGCATGCTGTTTATTTATAGGGAAGCATCATCATCATTACCCCTACTCCAAAGTGCAGCGGCCAACCGAGTAGGATACCCAAGGGAACTCCGATGAAGTAGTAGGTGCCGACGTTCACGTAGGCGACCAACGCTTGCCATCCCGAACCAACGGCTACCCCTGCAGAAGCAACAGAGCCACCATGATGAGAATCACAAGCAATCTGCAAGCAGGGCGAGGCTATTATTGCTCAGGCACACTCGGGTCCATCGGCTCGCCTGAGAGGACGGGCTGCACGCTGTTGAGGAGGATGGTGAAGGCGAGCAGCACGGACAGGTGGTGCACGGCGTCGAGCACGACCGCGCTGGACGTGAAGAGCAGCGCGATCTTGTCGTCGAAGTAGAGGATGAGGCACCAGAAGACGAGGCCGATCACCGCGGACGTCGTGATGGACACCACGATGGCGAAGCGCGCGCCTTTGCCGCTCCCTGCGCCCAGCTCATTTGCGACTCGCACCCTGCCAGCATAGCGATAGTGTCATCAGGAGATTTCGGGTCTGTTTGCTACAGCTCACAACAGCTTCATCAGCTGTTGTGAGCTGTTTTTTTGCCAAACACCATTTTACAAAACAGTTTCACCCATGAAGCTGTTTTATCCCCTCTCTCACAAAAACAGCTTCACCCTTGAAGCTGAAAAAAGTAGCTTTGAACAGTTTACAGCTCCATTTCTCTCTCCCAACAATGTATGAAGTTGTTGGTGAAGCTGTTTTGCCAAACATTTTTTCAAAACAGCTCAGCTTCACTAGTAAGTTGCTCATGAAGCTATTTTCTAAAAAAAAAACAGCTTCACTGGTGAAGCTGAGCTGTACCAAACGGGGCCTTCATTTTTCTGAATATTATTAGGGGGTGTTAAATTTATAAATTTTAAAACTTTTAGTGGAAAATTCAAGTTCATAGGTGTAATATGTACGTACCCGGTTGCTGCTAAGAAGCCGAACGGGATCATCATCTCCCATCCGTTGATCGTCTGACTGCGCGCGTGCATTTGGACCAACACCCAATACAATACAATTCAGTTATTACTTATTAGATGTGTATGCATGGAAACTGATTTGGATGTGAATGCTAAAGCACCAATGCAGTTACCATATGGAGAGTGCATCCACAGCGATTTCAGCGTTCTTCAGGTACCCTGTCAGCAGCACCAGCAGTCGGTAGTACCAGTTCTCCAAGCTGCATGCATGCAGATGCAGGTGAGCAAATCAAATCATGAAGCCAGCACAGATAGATCATGGCATCATCATCATGCATGTCGTCGCTATACGCTACGTCTAGCTCACTAGTAGTAGTAGGCTAGAGAAAAATTCAGCTACGAAATGGACGACGACGACGGCACGAACCAGAGCATGACTCCGGACGCCGAGGAGAGCTTGATGAACTCCCAGAAGTCGGCGAACGCCTCCATGGAGAAGCCCGTCCACGACAGCGGGCACCCGCCTCCGACGACGTAGACGTACTGGCCGAGCACGACGAGCCACCACGCCATGTCCGCGGAGGCGACGGCGCCGACGATGCCGAGGCCGAGGCGCTGCACGAGCACGTAGGTGACGGCGACGTGGATGGCGAGCGCGACGGCGGCGGTGATCGCGGTCACCCAGTTCTTGAGCTGGCTCTGCAGGAACCGCGTGAGCGGGAGCAGCATCGCCATGGCGAAGTGCTGCGGGAGCAGCCACACGCTCATCTGCCCCGCCAGGCGCGACAGCTCCGGGGCCTGCCCGATCAGCAGCAGCAGCTCCTCCATGAAGATGTAGGTCGGCGTCAGCGCCGCCGCGAAGATGAGCAGCACGATCCACGACCGCTGCAGGTACACGCCCAGCATGTGGTGCTTCTTGGCGCCGAACGCCTGCCCGCACAGCGTCTCCAGCGCGCTCGCCATGCCCAGCTACACGTACAGCATCATCGTCATCGGCGTCAGCATCGTCATCAAGGTTAAAACGACTATTTTTAACAACGTGCGTGACAGTGACGCTCGATCTATCGCAGCATCATTAGTAGCTAATAACTGCGTGCGTAGCCAAATGTGCTACAACTCCTATACACACACACACATGTCGTGAGCCATGACGTACGAAATGGTGCAAGAATAATTGAAGACGGTGACATTTTATTTGGCTGCTCTAGATTTGTGCCTGTGATCGGTACTGTAGCAGACAGCAAATCGGCATCGGGGAGTAACGAGGAGACTGGCACATATGGTACGAACGAAAACTGGAGCCGGCCGGCGACAACGATGGACGGACGACAGAGAGCGTCGTCGTCGTCACTAGCTCGTCAGAGCACAGTACACCCATGCATATGGTCCATGGATCCAGCTAGAAACACACGGCGGCGCATGGCTCTCTCATTCGATTTGGTATGATCTGGGGCTCTGCATCTGGATTGGATTTGGTTGTCCATCATCGATAGTAACTGTCCACATAAATACGGAACACCATTCGCCTGCAGGGATCCAGTCTCAGCAGCACATGAACCTTTTTTTTGTGTGAAAATATATACGTAGTACGTATAATGAATGAAAGGTACTGGGAAACAACAACAGATTAATTAGTGATACTGTGCGACGACCGGCCGAGAGCGACACTCACCAAGCTATTAGTCATGTTGATGTTTCTTCATTCAGTTTTTAATTTACGAACACCTGGAGGAAGAAGAAGCTAAATAATCAAGCGGCGGCTAGCTAGCCGTTGCCCTAAACCACAAAGTCAACTATCTCATAATCGCACATCACGTCCCAAAAGATCATCATAAATCAGAGCTCAACTACCGCATGCTCCAAAACATAATCGTGTTTTAGCTTTATCTCGATGTTACGCGTCTAATTTTGATCAAGTTTATTGGGAAATATATCTATTAACATCTACACAATATCAAATGAATTTTATGCATGGTGAGTCCAATTAATCTAGTGTGTGATGTTTGTAGATATGTTTATTGTATTTCTATGAACTATATAGGTCACAACTAAAGAAATCTGACTTTAGAATATAAAGATAAAACGACATGAGATTTGAAATAGAAAATATTCAGAAGATGCTGGGTTCAGAAGAATATTCAGAGCTATTCAGAAGAAATCTAACCGGATCGGAGGTAAAACTAACGTTGTAGAGTAGGTTCAGAAGAATATTCATAGCTATTTTCTGCAATCTGCATACCAAATGCATCCAGTACGTAGATGGCCAGTTGTTGGTTGACCATATCATTTTTTTTTAGTTTAGTACTGGATTTGGATCTACCTACTACGTACTCTCTGCCATATGCTATCGTCCAAACCAAGTTCCGAAGACGAGTTCCTCTCGCCGGCAGTGCTGCTTGTTAATTAACTGGTTAAGCAGTTCACAGATTGTTGTAGGGTAGGGGTAACACGTTGCTTGACGGACGGATACATACAGAAAGGACTAAAGGAGCTTAGCATAGCTGTAGCTGCATAGGACAGGAAAGCTCTGCATCCGCTGTCCGCATGCATGTGTGGAGCGAGCGAGGTGAACTGGTGAGGCAGCATGCACGAATGCGTGGGCGGGGCCGTGCACCGCGTGCGTGCGTGCGTGCATAGTGACGCGACATGCTAAGGAGGCGCGGTGGGTGGCCACGACGCGCGCGACGTACCAGGAAGCCGAAGTTGAAGCCGGCGACGACGGTGGCGGCGATGGAGAAGGCGGCGAGCTCGAGGTCGCCGAGGTGGCCGATGAAGGCCTGCGAGACGACGTTGACCCCAAACAGCGCGAGCCGCTGGAAGATGGCCGGACCCACGATGTTCCAGAGCTGCTTCGACTCCACCCACCACTCCAGCGCCGCGCCCCGCCGCCAGGCCGCGTGCCCCTTGCCCTTGGTGGCGGTGGCCGCGCCGCCGCCGCCCGCTTCGAAATCATCGCCGAGCAGCGGCGCCCGCGCCTGGTTCTCCATGGCAAGACACGGCACACAGCGGCCGGCACCCGCTAGCTTAAGCTTCCTAGTATTATTATCTATGGCGCCTGCGCCGGCGAGGCGGCGACGGTAGGCTAGCTAGCTAGAGCTAGCTGGTTGCGGATTGCGCGCGGTGGCGTGGAAATTGGGATTGCCCTCCGATGTATATAGAGAACAGATGGCCGGCCAGACAGCGGACGCGCGTCCCGCGCGCGCGCCCGTTCTTACGCGACGAAGGTGCTGCTCGTGGACAATAATATATCATGGCGTGTTGCTGATGATGCAGTATAAAAAAAAGTGTGTGGTGCACGTTGGGGGGAAGTACTGGCCGGAGATAAAGTGGTGCTGAGCCACGAAAATAAACCTTATTAGTCTTAACAGTACTATACCTCCGAGACAAACAATATTAATAATAATAATGTAATTTGAGTTAATTTTATCTTTAATTAAAAATAGGTTAATCATGGGCCAATCAGGATTAATAGGTTTGTCTCCTCAATTAATCACCACTTATACAATTAGTTTTGAAATTAGTTCACATAATCAATTCTTCTAATTAGCATCTAAAATTAACAGCAGTCAAGCAAAACCAATATTTTGTGCAAATGTATTCTATGATGAATTTAATAATACTTGTTTAGTATCATAAAAATTATTGTGTGAACCTAGGGTCAGAGTTGAGATGATTTCACTTAGTATTATTTTAGAATTATGTTCACTATAAGAAATAGTGTTTTACATGACGTTTATTGGTGACGTTTTAGCAAATCGTCATAAAAGTTCATTATCCATGACAATTCATTGCAAGGGTGATAAATCTATGACGACTAGTATCGTTTTTCTCAATCTGTGACGAAAGACTTGTATTGGTCACGGATAAAGCATTCAACAACACTACGTTGCCGAGTGTTTTTTCGAGCACTCGACAAAGAAGCTTTTTGCTGAGTGCCAAATAAAACTCTCGACAAAGAGCTTCTTTGTCGAGTGTCAGAAAAACAATTTGACAAGATGAAAATAAATTTGTTCACAAATCTTATGTATCTCTCTAGTAGTTTATGAAACTATATTTGTGAATAACGCTAGAACCACAATATCGAATATACAAATGGTCAAACAAAAAATAAACTTTATAGATCTTGAGAAGTTATGAAAGTTCGTAGTTGATAACTTTTCTAACCTCAAGCTATCAGTTGGTATGAAAAATTGGACAAATCAACACCTCAAATGAAGATCAAACAGAAGTATTCATGTCCCTAGAAGAAAAGCAAGAAGCTCAAGATATCAAGGAAGAGAATCCCAAACAAACAAATGTGTAGAAACACACTCAAATGAGCATCGGAGTGTATGCACACTTACTACATACTCTCTAAGCACTAATGAGTCCTTAACCTTCAATTAAGGCTTGACTCAAATGTGTGTACCTAATTATTCCTAGATTGCGACTTCCCAAATGCATGAGGATGAAAAGTATATATAGGTTAAGCAGTCAAACTAGCCATTAGAAACCTAACACTCGACTGAAATCAACACATTAGATTTCTTTGGTGCATCCCCAAAGAATTTTGGTGCCCTCCAACTAACATAGGTCAGAACTGGTTTTTTGTATGGTATTTCTTCGGTGGGTCACTGCCTCATCGAAGAGTTCTAGTGACATTGTTTGACCTTATACAGAAAACACCTCTTTAAATCTTTACTCTCTATAACCAATCCCTAGTGCTAATCTCTGGCGCACCGGGGAGAACTCGGGTGCAACACCAAAGAACTGAAGTGCAGCCTTTACCTCTTAGCCAACCATACCCTCTAATGATTTGGGTGGAGAGCGAGACACCGATCCATTTTCAAATCACCAAGAATTGAACTCTGCAACCTTAGCACCGTACCATGTCTTCTCTGGTTATCAACTATGTCTAATTCAGTTGACCTTGTCTAGAAGACTAATCCCTATTGTGAATCAAATAACACAAGTACGATCAAGATAAAATGCAACTCAAGTAAAGTGATAGTTGTGAATGTATGATGAAGCTCTCTAATTTAGGGTTTCACAAACCCATAATGAGTTAATGACAATTGTTCAATTATAGATTGATCTAAAGCGAGACCTAAACCCTGAAGTGGGCGGCGACTACTAACTATATAGTCTAAGGGGTGGCCAAAGACACATATTCGCATATCTAAGGAGTCCCAACACGCTACAAGGCTCAAACAGTCCAAAAAACGATGACGTGGCACCTTGACGAATTCTGGACGCGGACTTGTTTCGATGATTCTGTTGACTTCAATGAAATTTTTAACGTGGACAAATCATGTATCTATAAATTTTCTTTTACCTATATCCATATCTTTTGCTTCATGTCATCTTCGTGTATCTTCAATATGCAATTAGCTAAAACCTTATCCTATATCATGCACGGTGGTTCTTGTTTGGTCCATGCATGACCGATACCATGAATCTAGATTTTGTTTTTCAAATTTTGATCTTCTTAGTCGCGACAGAATATTATATCCTCAAGTTAAGTTAAACTAACTACTTAATGAATTTTTGTTAACTCTCATTTTGGCTACATATTGTACTCTTAGATACTTCTTTTCAAATTTGTGTTGTGGCAAGTTACTAAAATATATTAGGTAAGTCAAAATTTATTCTCTCTCCAAGAGTTTGTCATTTGGACTTGATAAAATTAAAATTAGGTCCACAAACCTCTTTACCAACTGTTGCGAAAGATAGTAAATCATCTCCAACAACTCCTCAAATCAAGTTGCTATCCTTATTAATTTGGCAAAATCACAAAAATCCTTCTCCAAACAACTTGTAACACCTCTGGTGTTTAAGCATGTAATTAACTTGACATATCATCATTAGCATCATTAATCATCTTGATCATGATTTCATGTGTATGCATTTGCTTAGTGTATCATTTTATGTGATGTACCTCTATTGCAAAAACCCTTATTAGCCCATTTTTCCTATAGGGGCAAAATGGTAATTTCACCTCTGTGCCTAGTTCTATGTAATTCTTGTTCAAATTTAGTGCCCTGATGTTTGTTACTTTGATCAAAGTTCAAAAATCAGATTTGATTTGATTTTCCTTTTGCAAAACCCTAAATTCCCAAATCCTGGATTTATTCCCTTTCTGATAACTTTTTCATAATTCGAAATTTTGAGTTGGTTCAAAAAGCAAAGTTGTGAATCTGACCTAGAGGAACAACTTTGGTATTTGCAGATTTCCATGTTCTATATAAAATTTGAAGTAATTTCAAATTCATTCAAATTCCAGTTTTTGTCCCCTTTTCAGTTTTAAAAATTTATTCAAAAACTATTGAGTTTCAGAAAAAGTGTATATTAGCAAAGTTATAGGTTTTGATAAAAGGAACAACTTTCACATTGCAGATTTCCAACTTTCAGTGTAAAATCAAAAGTAATTTTGAATTTATTCAAATCCTAAAGTGTTCCCTTTTCTGTTTTCAAATATGGTTCAAAAACTATTTGGATTTGGAAAATGTTCATATTGACAAAGTTGTAGATCTCTTTTTTCTGAACAACTTTGGTATTTTGAGTTTTTGTCGCACAGTTCAAATTTTGGGAGATTTTTGCAAAATACAGATTCTGGCCAAAAGTCAAACCCTAGCCCCTACACTGTTCTTCTTCCCGTAGAGCCAGAGGGAGGGGGGGCCCGGCCATGGCGCCGGCGCTGCGCCTGCAGCGCATACGGCTGCTCCCCACGCGCCCTTATCCTGCCGCCGCTGTCTCCCTGTTCCCTCCGCGCCCGCACGCGAGCGCTGACCCTCGCTCTCGTCCCCTACAGTGCTCTGCGCGCCGCCGCGCGTGGCCATCGCCGGCGAGCTTGCGCCCGAGCCCCGGCTGCACGCCAGCCTATCCGCCAGAGCGCAATCGAGTGCGCACGCCCCCGCAAACCTTACCTGCGTATCCCCGAGGTCTCTACCGGCCCCTGGCCGTGCCTATTTAAGCCCGCCGGAGCCCCGAGCTCCGCACTCACCTCCGCCACCGTGGCCAGCCCACTCCAGACACTCCGCCGCTCCACCATCTAGCCCGAAAGCTCCGCCTTGAGCTCGTGAAGCTTTCCCACCCTTCAATTTCATCTCTACCGCCCTCAATCGCCCGGCGTAAGCTCGCCGTTCCCATCTCCGGCGAGAAACCCGGCGAGCTGGGTTCGTGAAATTCGCCGCCTCCGGCCATGATCATCCCTCACCGACCCCGTGTCGTATTCCTTGGCTCCGCGCGACTCTAACCCGGCCCTTGCGGTCTCGTGTGTTGCGCAGGACCGCCGGATCGCCGGAGCGCCGCCGCGGTCGTCTCCTCCCTCGAGCGTGTCGAGCCTCACCCTCGAGAACGAGTCGAGCCTCACCCTCGAGAACGAGTCGAGCCTCACCCTCGAGCCCTGCCTCCGACCCGTGGTAAGCATCCGAGCCTCCGGCCTCTGCTTCCACTCCGCTTCGCCCGAGCCCAAGCCTCGGCGAGCGCATGCCCTCCGCTTCGCCCGAGCCCAAGCCTCGGCGACGCATGCTCTCCGCTTCGCCCGAGTCAGGCCTCGGACGGAGGCTTACTCTCCGTCTCGCCCGAGCCTCCGGGCCAGGCCTCGGACGAAGCTGTCGCTCCCGTCTCGACCGAGCCCGTCTCGACCGAGCCCCGCGCGATTCGCCCGAGCCCGCGCGATTCGCCGAGCCCGGCCTAGAAGGAGCACAGTGCCCTTCTCTTTTTCTGAGAGATGTGAATAGTGTTCTGTTTTCTCTTTTTTGTATGATTTTCTGTGTGCATCCAAAAATTCTGAAATTTTTGTGGTAGACTCTTTATGCTCTGGAGTATTTTATAAAAATATGAAACTTGAGTTTTGTGCAAAAATTTGAAAATGTAAAATTCCCCTTTTTATTGAAAAATGAAGGTTTTGGTATTTTTGGAGAGTGATCTATAACTCCAAAAATCTTGAGATAAATTTTTGTGACCTTTTTATGACATGCTGAACCTCTGGTAAAATTTTGAAGTCTTTTGGAACAAGTTGATTTTTGAACATTTATTTTAAATAGTTGAATAGTGCCTTTTGTTAATTAAATGTCTAGAATTATTTGAGCACCTTAATGACCTCCAAAAATTATGAAATTTGTTTTGCCATCTATCTGCCATAATGAACTTATGTGATTAATTTGGTAATTTTGGAGCAACTTCATAAAATGACCTTTTAAATAAATTAAGAAAATAGAAAAGGTGGATTAGGGTTGGTAATAAGTGTTTGATGATGTGATCTTTGGATTGATTGATGTTCATAGACCCTACCCCTCTGGTCTATGATGTTTGTGATGCCTTGTGATGATTATGCTTAAGTAATATAAAAGTTGCTTAATAAAGTTAGCTAATATTGCTAGAAAGGGATAAGTAATCTATTGTCCACTTTAACAAACCACTTATACTTTGCAAAGCTATACTCTAGTTTTATCCTATGCACTTTGTTCATACTAGCCTACTCATGTGCATGCATCATTGCATACGTATAGTGACCGAGGAAGAAGGACCTGAAGTCGAGGTAGCCACCGAAGGATCTGTCCCCGAGGCGACCCCGAGCTCCGACACCTACTCCAACCCCGAGTCCGTCCTTTTTGCCATTCCAGGCAAGCCCCGGTGCATTTAACCCTTCCTTGAATTTATAAAATTTTACTTAAATGCTTTGAGTTAAATTACTGCATTAGGTTTTAGGAGTTGCGTGATATCCTATCTGATGCATTATCCACCTTGACCACTGATACACCCGATACCTGCTTTCAAAACTAGTTGCAAAATGCTTAGCAATGCTATACAATAGATTTGCAATAAAAATGCCAATTTCAAAAGTGTGATCACTTAAGAATATTTATGGGAATTTCTGGTTTACTCCCACTATTGGCTAAGTATCTGATCCGTACTTAGTCAATGGGAAGGAGAGGTTGTCCTTGCGTACGGTGCCGTCATGTCGTAGTCCGGGACTCGACAGTTGACACCGACCGGGACGGGTTGAAAAACTGACAGGACTGTTGCGCTTGGGTGAGATATAACCAAGGCACAGTTGCTGGCTGGAAAATTAGGGACCATCCGTATGGGGGCCTGCTGGGCAGGACTTGCAACTATTCACATACTACGGAAAGCTCTGGCTCCGAGAAATCCATTATTGGACCGACAACCGCGCACTGGGAGTGGAGAGATGGCGGAAGTAGCATGTACCCACGTGGGTTAGAGTCCCGGATTGGAGTGGTGTACTGTACTTCCGGGTGGCGTAGGACCGGGCCCAATAATGGAGGAATCGTGGAAGACGAGTTGGCATATGCAAGCTTGGGTGCTACATATGCAGTGTGGGTAGGGATCCTCAGCTGAGTATTATTTATCCGGATTAACGTTGCTCCTCGGTTATGGAGACTTGTTCCATTGACTCTCAACGGAGAGTGGTTCTCAACTAGGAATGTTTTGAAATATAAAATGAATCATGAATGATGAAGAATTGAGGAATACTGAATCTTTCAAAATAAAATAAGATTTACAAAAATGCTTTTCTGCAAAATACTTGATCTTGCTTAAGCCTTACCTTGACTACCCTAAGCCTTCATTCCTGAGTCTTCTCCCTTTTTCTTTAGTCGGGTAAGTCTTGTTGAGTACCTTTGTACTCAGGGTTTTATTACCCATGTTGCAGGTATGGCAGATTCCTCAGTATGCCTTGGACCCTGCTGTGTGACTGTTGTTCAGGAGGAGGCCGATGAGGCCGATGAGTGATTATTCACCCTCGGGCTGGGTGATGTATCTTTAAGTTGTTGTCATATGCTACTCTGCCAACTCTATCTATTTGAACTATGGTCTGTAATAACTTCATTTAAATTTTATGTTGAACCCTGGTTTGTAAAACTATTGTTATCTAAGTCTTCCGCTATTTACTCCGATGTTATTTGTCAAAATGTTAAAGAGATTGTAACTGAATTGTGAGATGATCCTGCGGACACGGGCACTGATGTAGCCCAGTAGCGGAACAGGTCTTAATCTCTTGGCTGTACGGATCGACTGTCAGTGGTTGACGGTGGTCAGTGGGCCATGGGATTAGGGCCGTTACGTTACAGAGTGGTATCGGAGCATCTCACTATGACGTTGCAATTTTTGCGAAAACTTCAAAATGTTTTTAACAAAAACTAAACTTGACTATTTTAAGTCCAAATTGCTTCTCTCATCTCATCTTGTCTTTGGCAACTAGTAGCAAGACAACTTGTATAAGCCCTATGTACCTTACCTTAGTAGTTGCATTGCCTTGTTCCGTAGAACGATTCATGCATCATGTCACATTCACTTAAGTTTATAAAAGAGTTCGTTGGGTTAGTGTGCCTATACCTTTTTCTTGCTAGCCTTTCTCATCTATAACCTCTTATCCAGATATGGCCATATCAAGCGGACTGCCCGCAAGTCGACTGGACCAAACGGTGTGCCGCGTCACCAGCTGGCGCCACGCACCGGAGAAGAGACTGGAGAATCCTCCAATGGTCGTCGCTTTCCCCGCCGCACCCGCAAGCAGCTGAAGGAGGAAATCAAGAATCTGAAGGCTGAAATGGAGAACATGGAGCATGACTTCTACCTTTCCCGCATGGAGTTTTATGAGGCACGAGCTTCCTGGAGCAGGCCAACCGAAACACGGTTCGCGCTATCGAGCAGCGCAATGATGCTTGGACCCGCGAGGACGTACAGAGCCCAGCTCCATGGACTGCAGCAATACACCGCCCAGATTGAGCAGTACAATGATATGCTTCATGAGGAAGTGCATCAGCTGCATGATCAACTCCACCCCTTGGTACCCCCGGTTATGGAAGAACCTGAGGACGGAGTCGTGGAGGAACCTGAAGTGGAGCATGAGCCAGGCCAGAATGAAGAAGTGGAACCTGCAGAAGATGTCCACGTTGAAGATGAGATGAGGAGGAAGAGCCTGACTATCATCGAGGAGAGATGACGATGAAGAGTTGATCTTCATCGATGACGACTAGACTCGTTGTGTCTGCCATCTGCTACCTAAAGCCTTAAGTCTAGGTTTGGGGCGTTAGTTGGTCTTCTATCTAGTCGAGTTTGTATCTTGTCTTGTACCCTTCCTTTGTCAGTGTGGTTATCTGTCGAACCTCTGTATCAGTTATCTACCCTTGCATATGAATCTTATCAGTCAGTTTCGTTCAAAATCAATCTTTGTATGCTGAGTTCCAAAGTTGCTTATACAGATGCCTGTGAACACCCGTGCCGGAGCCGGAGGTGCTGATGACCGCATCCCAAACCCTCCGCCTGTACCAGCTACCCTGGCAGATGCCATTGCAGCCCTGGCCGCCGCTGCTAACCTAATGGCTCAAAACCAAGGACAGCAGAATGTTGGACACCGTGGTCGCCACAACCAAGAGACCACCTATGTGGACTTCACTGAAACACGACCACCGGTCTTCACAAAGGCCGATGAACCTCTCGAGGCTGACGACTGGTTACGCACCATGGAACAGAAGTTCAGTCTCCTGCACTGCACAGAGATCCAGAAGCCTCGGTTCGCTTCACAGCAGCTCCGTGGTCCTGCAAGTGCCTGGTACGCCAACCTGTTGGCTGCCCAGCCAGAAGGTCACCAGCTGACCTGGGAAGAGTTCCGCACCGCTTTCAGAGCACATCACATCCCTTCGGGATTGATGAGAATGAAGTTGGATCAGTTCTTGGCCCTGCAACAGAAAGATTCCACTGTCATGCAGTACGTGGGACAATTCAATCACCTCAGCCAGTATGCCTCCGACTATGTCAACACAGAGGAAAAGAAGAGAGATTGTTTTCTCAGGGGTCTGCACCCTAAGATTCGTAGAGGTCTGTCCAACAACCTGAACGGATCCTACCATGATGTCGTTGACCGTGCTGTTGCTTTCGAGGAAAGCAACCGCCAGTATCAGGAAGAGAAGAAGAAGAAGAAGGCTGGGTCTAGCAGTTTCTCCAGCAACCATAAGCGCCCAAGAGTCATCTACCACCCCAGTCACCATCAAAACCGTGCCCCATACCCCCATCAGCAAGTGGTCGTTCGTACCGCAGCCACCACCCATAATGCCAACCAGCAAAGTGCCACTCAGCCGAACGCCCCAGGTGTTCGTGTCACCACCCCACAAACAGCTTACAACCTTCCATGCTACAACTGTGGCCAAGTTGGTCACTGGGCTCGCGAGTGCCCAAAACCCAAGAAGAATACCCAGTATGCACAGAAAGGCCCTGGAGGATCACAGCAGCAGCAGCACCGTGCACCGCAGCAGCACGTCCAGAAGGGCAAGCTTGTCAGGAAGCACGGGCAAGTCTACTTCACCACCGCCAGTAACATCCCAGAAGGAGAGCCCGTCATGCTCGGTAGGTTCCCTGTTGCCAATCATCCTGCAGTCGTCTTGTTTGATTCTGGTGCATCGCATTCCTTCATCAGTCGCACTTTTGTCATCAAGCATGAGTTACCCATGGGGGAGTTAAAAGAAAGTTTTTGCATACTTTCGCCTGGAGGACGGATAAATACTAAGGAAGTGGTCCGCAGTATACCAGTAATGTTGGGGGAACATGTTTTTCCTACCACCATGATAGTACTGCGCGATCAAGAGATAGATGTCATCTTAGGCATGAATTGGATGTGTCAGTATAAAGCCATGATAGACATCTTGAATAGAGTTGTGAGAGTGGATATCCCTAACAGTACCTCCAAACTCTTTCTCCAACTTCCAATGCCTCAAAAGCCAACAACCACCCAGTTAAATACTGCCTATGCTCCGGAAGTCAGGGATATTCCCGTGGTCTGTGAGTTCCCTGATGTCTTCCCAGGAGATCTACCTGGTCCCCTGACCGTGATGTGAGTTTGCCATAGAGCTAAAGCCCGGGACTGCTCCTATATCCCGTAGAGCTTATCGAATGCCTCCCAGAGAGTTGGCAGAGCTGAAGATCCAATTGCAAGAGCTATTGGACAAGGGTCTCATTCGCCCAAGTTCATCTCCTTGGGGTTGTCCTGCTATCTTTGTGAAGAAGAAGGACAAAAGCCTTCGTCTGTGCGTTGACTATCGCCCGCTCAATGAGGTCACCATCAAGAATAAATATCCTTTGCCTCGCATTGACCTTCTTTTTGACCAGTTATCTGGAGCCAGAGTGTTTTCCAAGATCGACCTCAGATCTGGCTATCACCAAATAAAAATTCGTCCCGAAGATATTCCCAAAACAGCTTTCACCACCAGATACGGCCTATATGAGTACTTGGTCATGTCTTTTGGCTTGACCAATGCCCCTGCTCATTTCATGTATCTCATGAACTCGTGTTCATGCCAGAGCTCGATAAATTTGTAGTCGTGTTCATTGACGACATCCTTGTTTATTCAAGAACTCCTAAAGATCATGCCAAGCATCTTCGTATCGTTCTCTCTCGTCTCAGAGATCACCAGCTGTATGCCAAGTTCAGTAAATGTGAATTCTGGCTAGATCGAATTCAATTCCTTGGTCATGTCCTGTCCGCTGAAGGTGTGTCAGTTGACCCTGGAAAAGTGGCAGATATCTTGGATTGGAAGCCACCTACCACTGTCCGCGAAGTTCGCAGCTTCATGGGAATGGCTGGATACTATCGTCGTTTCATCCCAGATTTCTCCAGAGTTGCCAAGCCTATCACAGAGTTGTTGAAGAATTCCGTGGATTTTGTTTGGTCACCAGCCTGTGAGCAAGCTTTTCAAGCCTTGAAGAAACTGTTAACTACATCACCAGTCCTAGCTCAACCAGATATCGAGAAACCCTTTGATGTATACTGTGATGCATCTGGTATTGGTTTGGGTTGTGTTTTGATGCAAGAAGGTCGAGTGATCGCTTATGCCTCACGGCAGCTTAAGCGACATGAGGAGAATTATCCAACCCATGACCTTGATTAGCAGCAGTGGTACATGCTTTGAAGATATGGCGTCATTATCTGTTGGGCAGTGCCTGCAATGTGTACACCGATCATAAGAGCCTGAAGTATATCTTCACTCAAGAAGAGTTGAACATGAGGCAGCGAAGATGGCTTGAGTTAATCAAGGATTATGATATCGAAGTGCATTACCATCCTGGTAAGGCGAATGTAGTCGCCGATGCCCTCAGTCGCAAGTCATACTGCAACTGTCTGACAACGAAGCCCTATGATCTTTCCTTGTGCCATGATCTTGAAAGGATGGGTATTGAAATGGTACCACAAGGAACTCTGAGTAATGTCAGGATAGAGACCTCTATCAAAGAACAGGTCATTGCTGCACAAAAAGATAACCCTGGAATCAAGCACATCATCGAAAAGGTCCAGACCGGTAAGGCTGATTGTTTCAGGATCGATGATGTAGGAGTTGTTTGGTTCAAGAACCGTCTAGTAGTTCCCAAGGTGCCTGAGTTGAGACAGTTGATCCTTGATGAGGCACACCTGTCTAGGTTTTCCATCCACCCCGGCAGCAACAAGATGTACCAGGATCGAGGCAGAGATTCTGGTGGACAAAGATGAAGATTGAAATCGCTCGCTATGTCGCTCGCTGTGATACTTGTCAGAAAGTCAAAGCCGTGCACATGAAGCCTGGAGGAGAATTGCAGCCTTTATCTGTACCTGCCTGGAAGTGGGAAGATATCAGCATGGATTTTATTAATGGGCTACCCAAGACCCGGAAAGGTTTTGATTCCATTTGGGTAATCGTGGACCGACTCACCAAACAAGCTCACTTTCTGCCAGTCAAGACCATTTACACCGTCCCCACATATGCCGCCTTGTACAAGAACAACATAGTGAAGCTTCATGGCATACCCAAGACCATTGTCTCTGACCGTGGTACCCAGTTTGTTGCGAAGTTCTGGAAAGCGTTCCATACCTCACTTGGAACCCAACTCTTATACAGCACAGCGTATCATCCTCAAACTGATGGACAGACGGAGCGAGTCAACCAAGTGCTGGAAGACATGTTGAGAGCCTGTGCCTCACCTTCGCAGAACTTGGGATGACTGTTTTGCCCTTGGCAGAGTTCTCATATAATAACAGTTACCAAGAAAGCATCAAGATGGCACCCTTTGAAGCACTGTACGGTCGTCGTTGTCGTACACCTCTCAGTTGGTCCGAACCTGGAGAAAGGGAATTCTTTGGAGTTGACCTGGTCAAAGATATGGAAGAGAAAGTCAAGCAGATACAAGAGAACATGAAGATTGCCCAATCTCGACAAAAGAGTTATGCTGACAAGAGACGTCGACCTCTGAAGTTTCAAGTTGGAGATTATGTATATCTCAAGGTCTCACCAACCAAAGGAGTCACTCGTTTTGGAGTCAAGGGAAAGTTAGCACCCCGCTACATTGGTCCGTTTGAGATTTTGGAATGTTGTGGCAAGGTAGCTTACAAGCTAAAGTTGCCCGATCATCTCTCGCAGTCCACAATGTTTTCCATGTCTCCCAACTCAAGAAGTGTCTCCGAGTACCGGAACATGTCGTGGAAGTTGAAGGTGTCGAGCTAGAGCCTGATCTATCCTACTCAGAATATCCAGTTCGAGTGTTAGATCACAAAGATCGAGTTACTCGAAGAACTACCACAAGGTGGTACAAAATCCAGTGGAACCAGCACTCTGAAGAAGAAGCTACTTGGGAATCTGAAGACTTCTTGGCAAGAACTATCCCGACTTTCTCGAATCCCTGTCTATGTAAAGTTTTGCCTTTATCCCTTCTTTGTCCTTTCTTAAGACGCAGAATCTCGGGGCGAGATTTCTTTAAGGGGGGAAGGCTGTAACA
>CM019824.1:450733-531698 GCA_009763385.1 Coix lacryma-jobi var. lacryma-jobi | reverse complement strand
TACAAAAATTCAATTCCAGACAAAGAATTTCTCCCAACCTATATTTTTTTAATTTTAATTTCTAAATGTCCACAATCTCCGAATCACCCATGTGTGCGAGCTAGAACCACTCACATCTAGCTATAGTACAAAATCTAATTTGAAAATGCATAGCTCGTTGAAGCGCAAAGATACGTTTCCTTTTGGAAGCAAATAAATATACTATGAGACATATATTATAAATGTTTTATAAATTATGCATGAGAAAATGAAAAGTTTGTCATCATACATTTCATATATACTCAAAACAGTAAACTAAGAAAAAATAAAAGTTTCTAACATATTCTATCATGTATTTATTGTTGAATGATTTAATATTTTACATAAAAGCCGCAACATATTTAAATGAAAAAGTATCCAACAACAAGAGTATAGTTCATCTCCACAATTAAAAATAACAGACGAAGATAAAAGTATGAATTAAAATATATATTATTTAACCGTAGCAACGCACGGGCATATTTCCTAGTATTTAATAAATTCACAGTAAGGATGTGCCCCCTCCCGTTCACTTTCCAAAAAAAAAATGGTAGAATGTGACAATGATCGGCAGGCAAACAGGACTACAATGTCTCGTTTGGTACTGGATGCAACCTAGAAAGGCTGCAACGTGGTGTTAACCCCCACTATCAAGTGAACTGAAACCATAAACATAAAGGAATCCGAAGGACCAATGGCCCCAAGTTCAATGATATGGTCATCTGTATCACGTACAATATTTGAAAGAGTGAAATCGACACATATGGTCTAGAGAAGTTGAAGGATGAAATTGATCGAAGTACGAGGGTTTTGTGCTTTGTATCATAATAATGACCTTCCAGTTTTGTGGTTGTTTTAGGCTTTTTTTTTTTGGCTCATGTCATATTATGATACAAAGAGATCTTACAAGAGAAGACCATGGCGATAGACAGTGCTGGGTGTAGGGATAGCGGCGGTCGAGCACAGCAAGTAGGGCGCGAAGGATGGAGCAGCAGCAAAAGGTGGCTGCTGAAGTGCTGATGGTGGGTATATGTGACGGTTGGTGATGACCGGTGAGTTGGGTAACCAAGAAAGACACGGGCGACGGAGAACACCCCCCTTGCTACTGTGGCCCTGTTTGGATCAAGGGCTATAGTTAATTTAAGCTATTTGGAGCTCAACTAGCCTAAAAGTATCCAAACAAGAGGGCTAGTTTGAGCTAGTTGCAACTAACCCACCTTAAAAAACTATCCCCACCAAGAGTTGATTATTTGGGCTAGTTTAGTTGGGACCACTAGAAAAGTGTTTTTTCTCTCTATCTCCAACCCACCAACCCACCAAATGATTGAGAAAGTATATTTATTGTCAATCTAACCCTTCTATCCAAGCATATCTTTGACTAGAGTTCGTTTAGGGCTACTTATAAGCTAGAAAATAACTCTAACTTCTAACTGTGCTAGAGTATCAAAAAGGGCCTGTGACTGGTATGGAACTGTGTTAGTGTATTGCCTACTAGATCAGATGTTAAGAGTATCAGGAATATCTTTCCCCGATCCTTATTTCTGGTTCGTTTCTCAGTATTTTTTTTAGCTCTTACATCGGATTTTGCGGTCCTAATTAAGTCTATTAAAATAGAGTAATTAAAAACTAATTTGTTAGCCAAAGGCTAATTTATAAGACGAATCTATTAAATTTAATTGGTTTATGATTTGATAAAATGATGCTACAATAAATATTTGCTAATGATAGATTAATTTACCTTAATAGATTCATCTTGTTAATTAGCATATGACGGTATAATTAGTTTATTTTTAATAGACCAAATTAATACTGTCGGTGTTTCGAACCCGGGGGTACGACACCAACGAGTAATATGATTGCGTGCTCTCTTCCTGGATGGTGATGCAAGATGACACAAGGATTTATCCTGGTTCGGGCAAAGAAGGCCCTACGTCCAGCGGGGGAGGAGGTTCTTGTATTACTTGCACCTAAGTGCTCGTACAGGGGCGAATACAAGCTCAATGAGGGTGGACCGGAGTCCGGACTCGAGCGGGCGTATGTGCGGGCGTATGTGCGTTCTAACGTGTCTGTAACCGTGGACTGAGGGCCCTGGTGTCCCCTTTTATAGAGCAAGGGGAGGCCAGGGTTACACAAGGGTATTACAGGTGTCGGGGCGTACGGTGCCCAATACGGGGAAGGGTAGGAACCCTGTCTTGTCGAAGACATTGTAGCCGACGTAGGGGTTGCTGTTGGGGCGTCCTTGAAGCGTGGCCTCCATCCCGGGCGCAGACGTGGAGGCGTGGCGATGTGGATGCCGTACAGCACCCATCCCGGCACGTACAGGACACGGCGGGGTCCCTCCGGGTCTTGGGGTACCTGTCCTCCAATAGCATGAAAGTAGTCAGGGCTCGAGGGGCTCAGAGCCGGCCTCGAGGTGGCGCCTACGGGGGGCTCGAGTTCTGCAGGTATGGGCGAGTTCCGGGGAACCTGGTCGTACAGCGGAAATCCGGGTCTCGAGATGTGACCGGGACGTGCCACAGTGCAGGGTATGGTCGAACAGTGCTGTACTGGTGCCTTTTCACCCATGCTTACGGTGAAAAAGAGGTTTGACTCAGACTCCGGTTCACTGTGGCGCATGCTGCGTCTCAGAGGACGTGACTGGAGTAGGTGGACGCATTAAATGCACGGTATGGGGTTAGGGAGCAGGAAGCTTCCTCCTCGTGGAGGGCTTCAAAGGGTAGTGGCGCACTCGCTCGAGCCCGTGTGCTGAGGGCTCGGGTGAGTGGAGGTTGAGCTCCAGCTCGAGGCCTAGATCGAGACGAGCCCCGAGGTATTGGCTATCGTGTTGGAGGGGCTCGAGGTCCCCGCGCGAGGTCCCGAGGAGCGATGCACAGCTGTTGCGGGTTCGAGGGGTGGGCTACCAGGAGGCGGCCGGTAGGGTCTCGACAAGTCTAAGCTCCCTGGTGGTGTGCCATCGTTGCAGACTCCGAGGGGTTGGTTTCTTGGGAGGTTAGCTTAGCTGGGTTTATTAATTGGTGTTCTAGGTTTAACCTATTTGTTTTGCGTTGATTGGGGGTACCCCTTTTGTGGACCCCCGACAGTAGCCCCCGAGCCCTTGTTTGAGTGCTTGCACTTGAGCAGGGGCTCTCGACTTTGGATTTCGAGGGTTTTGGCTAACTGGATCTCGAGGGTTCGGCTGTGTTTGATTCCGCGGGTGTCGTGCGAGCGACACCCGCGGGTGTAGCCCCCGAGGCCACGGGGGAGTGGTTAGGACTCCCTCGTGTGCTTTGAGTGTGAGCGTTAATTACGTTATTTTGGTTCGGGAGTGTCGAGCCCCCGAGTTTTTTAGACCCTCTTTCGTCGAGGGGTGCCAGGCTGAACCGGCCGGCCGGCTCTTCGAGCTGTCCGGCACACCGGTTGCCCTGGCTTGTCATCCCGCGAGTCCTTTCGATCGGATGCGAGGGGGGATGCCTCGTACTACCACGACTAGCGGGCGAGTATCGAGATTCCCGGTGAGCTGGTAACGGGGAATCCAAGTGAGACCTCGTGCCCCGTTCGATAGGGGTCGACTGTAGCCCGGAGGCGATCTCATAAAACATGGGTGCTTAGTCTGCAAGAGTGTCGGGTCCATTCGATAGGACCCGGTGGCTCGAGGCCTCCCTCCGAGGGGATCTCACTGCATGTCGAGCTCCCCGCCTTGGATACACATGAAGGGGCCTCGAGGGCTTGCCCTCGAGCGATTCTGCGAGTGGCGCCCCTTGGTGTCCCTGACTCGGGTGCTCGAAGCCGGCTGTCGAACCCTCTTCGAGGGCCAGCCTTCGCTGCTTCGAGACTTAGGGCCGGGGCCCGTTTTTACCTTCCTGAAGAAGCCTTCGTCGTTTGGAATCCTTCTGCCCGTTGGGCGCGCCTTTTTAGGCGGAAACCGTCAGGGAGTGGAGATCGTGGCGCCAGGGCGGCGGACGTGAAGTTGGAGCGGCGGCCGCGGAGGGCCCCGGTAGTTGAGCGGATGGGATGTTGCCGCGTGTACCTGTCAACCGGCTCGAGACGTGGTTAGGTGGGTGCATTAAATGCATGCGGTTACCTTTTTACGTCGTGGGAGACCTCGCCCGTTGGGGTTTCCCCTTATAAATATCGAAAGAGGGGAAAAGGAACCCTTTACTTTGCCTTTGCCTTCACCGCCGCCGTAGCCTTCACGCGCCCTCTTCCTCGAGCTAGTCAATTGGGAATTTTCCGGCTGTCCGTCCGCCGCTCAGGTCCGCGCCGCGCCACCGCCATGGCCGCCCAGACACAAGCGCTGCCGGCCGAAGACTGGAGCCCGACGAAGGTGACGCAGTGCGAGATGGACTCGTTGGTGGCCCAGGGGCTTCTGCGCCCCAACCCGGAGGAGGGACCCGCGTGGTGGGTCATCCCATCGGCGGAGCA
Organism: Coix lacryma-jobi var. lacryma-jobi; assembly: GCA_009763385.1. Taxonomy (NCBI): domain Eukaryota; kingdom Viridiplantae; phylum Streptophyta; class Magnoliopsida; order Poales; family Poaceae; genus Coix; species Coix lacryma-jobi. Next base: position 527,279 of record CM019824.1, on the reverse strand, counting down.
CCGAGAGCCGCACCCGCCGGAGGGGTACGTGGTGAGCTTCACGCGCTACCACCGCATGGGGCTCGGTGTTCCGCCGAGCCGCTTCATGCGGGCGCTGACCCATCACTACGAGGTGGAGCTGCAACACTTCTCCCCCAATTCAATCTCGCACGCTGCCATCTTCGCCGCGGTGCGCGAGGGGTACCTGAAGATGGAGCCGCACTGGGAGATGTTCGTTCATCTCTTCCAGGGCGAGCTCTTCATCAAGGCCTTAAAGCCCAGCGGGAGGCGGCTCGTGCGCCTGGGCTCCCTTGCCGTCACTGCGAGGACCGGGACCTCGTCGGTCAATGTCCCCCGCGAATACCTGCGGTACAAGCTTTCCACCAACCAGGCCGGGTGGGACGACCACTGGTTCTATCTACGGAATGAAGGCGGTCTCCTTCCGCAGTACACCGGCAGTGTCCTCACCCAACGCCTGGAGAAGTGGACCTGGGGCGTCGCGGCGGACATGCAACGCACCTGTACCGCTGATGAAGATGATGAGGACGCTGGTGGACGAGAGGAACGTTGACCGTGCAAGCGGTCATCTGGGGCGTTCCACCAGCGAAGAGTGTTGTCCCGCTGGCGGACCGCCCCCTTCTTATGCACGAGATGGGGCCGAGGGCCCAGCTCGAGGCCGCTAAATCGATCGAGGATGGCCCGAGGAGAGGCTGTTCTCGGAACGAGGGCGTCTCCCGGGTGTCAATCACGATCCAAGGGTCGTTCATCCCTGAATACCCCGAAGCTGTCGCCATGGCCCCGACGAGGGTGTGTCTCGACCTGGTAAGCCCCCCCTCGAGCTAAGTTGTCTCGAGCCTCCTCCCCCTTCTCTTTACTTCGAACCTTGTGCATTCTTCTTGGGGTTGTCTCCCTCACGCTTCTTCTTTTTGCAGGGGGCGTTTACTTGTCGTGCGTCGAGGCCCCCTGTGAGGGAGGACGCCGCGGATACCCAGGTGAGGCGCCTCTCTGCTCAAAAGGAAAAAGAGATAAGGATTCTAGAAAGAAGAAAGAGAAAAACAAAAACTTGGTCGGTCGGCTCGGGAGCAAAGGTTGGCGAAGGCTCGCGCAATCGGCAGCCTGGGGACGAGGTCCCCCGAGCTCAGCTCCTCGAGCTCGGAGAGGATGATGATGATGATGATTATGAGAGCGACGACCGAGGGATGGACGCGCCCTGAGACGCGCGGGTTTGGCGGCATCTGGGCTGACGCTCCCCTGTGCAGGAGGACATCTACGAGGTCCCACCGGCGAAGGTACCCCGCGCGGGGTGAAGCAGCAGAAGGCCACACCTAGCTCCGCCTCGTCGGAGGCCCAGGGCACGTCGAGCTCCTGGCCGGACGCGCCCCCTGTCGTGAGGAAGCCCCGAACCCGGAGCGCCTCCGCCACAGCACCACGGAGGCCGCCCCCGCGTCAGCCCAGCGGGAGGTCTCGAGAATGGGCGAGCCTCGAGGGGCAGTGACCACATCGGGAGGGGCTCCGGGTCCTACCGCCGCGAGCCATCGAGGTCGGGGTCGAGCCCGCGGAGGAGCGGGCGTCAGGAGGAGGCGTCGAGCCCGCACCATCACGAGCGTCGGGGAGGGAGCCCCCGGGCGTCTCGTGACCAGGGGCGTGAGCGTCCCCGGAGTCCATCGCCGCACCGCCGCCGGGACACAGAAGCGGACGCGGGAGGGCGCGACCGCCAGCGCGAGCGCCGGAGCAGGTCCCGGAGCCCGCACCGGGGCAGGCGCCACGACGACAGCACGAGGGAGGTACAGTCGCCCTCCCGCGATGTGGGGCGGAAGGAGGGCTCTCCCTCGAGGTCGAGCCGTGGGGTGGGCTCGAAGCCCCCGAGTGGGTCCGGCGATTCCGGGAAGAAGCCCAGCCACCGCTTTCGGTGAGTAATTTTCTTGGATCTCATCGGTAGTGAGGCTTTACCTCTTTACTTTTGATGATGCATGCCATCTCTGGTTTCTCAGGGGGAAGCGCTCCTACCAGGAGGTGGACCTCGCTGCGTCCAAGCGGGCCAAGACCTCGAGCCCCGTCGAGGCACAAGCACCTCGAGGTATGGCACCTTCCTCCGCTAGAGAAGCCGCTTGGCTGGAGAAGGCTCGAGCTGCCATGGCTCGAGGAGGCCAGATGATCGTCGTGAATCTTGGTGAGGCCGTCGCCATTGACCACAGGGGTCAAGGCATCCTTCCCGGTTCTGATATCACTGTCATCTCGTATTGCAGGGGCCGCAGCTTACGGCATCGAGCCCGCCACTACCACGCCCACTGAGGCGCTGCCTCCTCCCCCTCCTCCTCCTCCCGCGACTGGCGCCAGTTGGGAGCGCCACCCTTCCCCCCACCACGACGGCTGTTCCGGGGGAAGCGCCTGGGGCGAGCACGGCCCCGCCGGTGTATGGGGCCGAGGAGACTGCGCCCCTCGAGGCCCTGATCGACATGAGCCGGGCTGCGGAGGAGGGAAAGGGGGGAGAGGCGTTGGCGGAGAAGGAGCCGACGGTAGAGGACCTCCTGAACGAGCTGGAGCAGGGGTCGCTCCTCGCCGCGGGCTTGACGATGGTGGAGGCGTCCGAGGCGCCGGCTAGCGCTGACAAGACGCCGGAGGACCCGGCCAGGGAAGAGGGCTCGGGTCGAGCCTTCTTTCGATCGACTCGCCGCCGCTCGAGTCTTCGTCCCCACGCGAGGTTGTGACGCCGCCTCGGGAGGCGGCGGAGCGACAGGAGGTGCCGGCGGAGGGACGGAGGGAGCCGAGGCCCGTGCCGTCGGGCGGCGGGCTGCAGCTGGGGCAGCTCGGGGCGGAGGAGGATCTGCCCGACATCGAGCTTGACCGACCAGTATGGCCGTTTCCCGACGCGCCGAGCCCGTCCCTTGCCATGGTCCCCGTCGAGCAACCGGCCCAGCGGGGGGCCCCGCGCGAGGTGCGGTCCATCTTCCGGGAGGTGGCCGAGCTCATGGCGGAGGCGGAGCGGTCCTGCTCTGAGGAGGCGGGCCAGTCCGCACAGGTGTCGGCCGCCTTCGCGAGGGCTGAGGCAGAGCTTCAAGATCTCCGCGCTGAGCTGAGCCAGAACGCCCAAATGGCGAGCCGGCTCAACGAGGCGGAGGCGGAGGTCCGGGCGGCTCGAGGTGAGGTGGCTCGATCCAAGGAGGAGGCCGCCGCCGCTCTCGAGGAGTCGAGGAAGGAGGCCGCGGACGCCCGAAGCGGGGCCACCTCCGCCCGGGCTGAAGCTGAGGCGGCGAAGAAGGAGGCCGCTGACAGCCCGAGGCGAGGCTGCCACCGCCTGAACCGCAGCGGAGGCGGCGAGAAAAGAGGCTGAGGATGCTCAACGCGATGCCGCCAGCCGCTCGGTCCGCAGCGGAGGCGGCGAAGAAGGGAGGCCGAAGACGCCGAGAGCGGTGTCGCCACCCGCCCGAGCTGCCGAGGGGGCGGCGTGGCAGGAGTGATCCGAAAGGATCTGGCCCTCGTGGAGGCGGGCAAGCTGGTCGAGGAGCTTAGGTCCGAGAAGCTCCTCATGCTGGCCGAGAAGCGCAGGCTCGAGCAGCGCGCTGAGGGCCTTACCAGCGACCTCGCCGAACTGGGGCAACATTGCGATGGTGAGGCTTACACCTTGTCCTTGCTTGGGCCTCGAAGTTTTTTGTTACGCCGCAGTCTCACTCTTCCTCGTTCGTTGCGCAGGTGTCGAGAAGACGGTCGAGGAGCTCCGCGGGACGAACCAGGCTCTCTTGGACCAACTCCAAGACGAGACGATGGTGGCAGAGCGGGCTCGCGCTTCCCTCGACCGGCTCGGCTCCATGTGGGGTGTTCCTCCGGTGGCTGCGGCAGAAGGTGCGGTGGCCCGAGGCGACGCCTTGGTCGACGCCTTGTGCTTCCTCGACGTAGCGGCGCGGGACCGTGTCCGGCAAGCTCTCCACCATGGCGTCAAGCAGACGCTCGCGGTCGTCCGCTCCGGCTTCCGCTTCCTGGTCCACGTTGTCGCCAATGGTTTCATCGAGATCGAGGGGAAGGACGAGGAGTGGAACAACCGCCGTGTCGACAAAATCTTGGAGAAGATGGAGAGGCCGGGGACGTCGCTCGTGAAGATCTTCGAGGAGGACGTGCTGCCTCTTGACGCCAGCAGCGGTGTCGAGGACCCTCCTCCCTTTAGCTCGGGTGTCGAGGCTGAGCCCGCCGTGGAAGACCTCGGGGAGGAGTATCATACCGACGAAGATTAGGGCCTGCGTGCCAAATTTGGGCGTCCAGGCCCCTGTAAGAATTTTATGACATGAATGAGGGTCCGTCGAGACCCGTATGTATATATAACTTGTTTGTTTAAAGGAGTTGTTTTCTTCTTAAATGTGTTTGACCACTTCTCTTTGTTGCAAGCTCGAGTTTCTGCTAGCTTAGTCTGTGTTCCTTCGATACGTCGCGAGCCCCTCGAGGGGAGGCGTAGGTAGGGTACCGTAGCCCGGGGGCGTAGGTGGCCGTCTACGTCGATGCCTCCCGACCCTTGGAGGCTCGAGGTATTTTAGGATTTAGACGTCGCTAGTTCACTCGAGGCACGAGTCGAGATGAGGGTCGATTTTTTTTTGAAAAAAAAAACGCGCTTTTTTCGGAGTCTGGGGGGGCCTGTCTGCCCCCGAGGGAGGCTTCGACCCTGAGCAGGGCAGGGCTGAGGCTACCTTAAGTTGCTAAGTAAAACGAAAGACAATGCACGAGATTGTTCATTCATATTTGACATGTTTGTACGAAGCAACAGAATGTGCTGGGCCTCGAGGCCCTTAAGGGTAGAAGCGACGTAGCTGAGAGATGTTCCACGCGTTCACCAGGATTCTGCCTTGATCGTCGTAGAGCTTGTATGTTCCTGGCTTGAGCACCTTAGCCACGGTGTATGGGCCTTCCCACGGAGGAGTGAGCTTGTGGCGCCCTCGATTGTCTTGCAGCCGTCGAAGCACGAGGTCCCCCACCGCCAAATCCCTCTTGCGTACGTGCTTGTCGTGATAGCGTCGAAGCGTTTGCTGGTAGCGCGCGGAGTTGATGAGCGCCACGTCTCGGGCCTCCTCGAGCTGGTCCTTGGCGTTGGCGAGCCTTTCATCGTTGGTTTGCTCGTTGTAGGCTCGAAGTCGAGGGGAGCCGTATTCGAGGTCCGTAGGCAAGATAGCCTCGGCGCCGTACGTTAGGAAGAACGGAGTGAACCCGGTGGCTCGACTCGGCGTAGTCCTGAGGCCCCACAGCACCGAGGGGAGCTCTGCAGCCCACCCCTTTCCGAAGTTTTTGAGGGTCTTGAACAGCCTCGGCTTCATCCCATGGAATATCATGCCGTTGGCGCGCTCGACCTGCCCGTTGCATTGAGGGTATGAGACCGAGGCCCAGGTCACGCGAATGTTGTTGTCGTCGCAGAAGTTGGTGAATTTTTTGCCCGTAAATTGGGTGCCGTTGTCGGTGATGATGACATTAGGCACCCCGAACCGGTACATGATGTCTGCGATGAACTCGACGGCTTTCTCAGAGGTGGGGTCGCCTATGGGCTTGGCCTCGATCCACTTGGTGAATTTGTCGATGGCCACGAGCACATGCGTGTACTTTTCGGTTGTCATTTGAGGGGACCCACGAGGTCGAGCCCCCAGACGGCAAACGGCCAAGTAATGGGGATCATCTGCAGGGCGTGCGCAGGCTGGTGCGTTTGCTTGGCGTAAAACTGACACCCTCGGCAAGCTTGGACCAGGCGCTTGGCGTCTCCGATGGCGGTTGGCCAGTAGAAGCCCTGGCGGAAAGCGTTCCCCACCAAGGTCCTTGGCGCTGCGTGATGGCCGCAAGCCCCCGAGTGCATGTCGTCGAGGAGCCTACGTCCTTCCTCGAGGGGGATGCAGCGCTGAAGGATTCCCGATGGGCTTCGACGGTATAGCTCTCGTTCGTCGCCGTAGATGACGTAGGTCTTGGCCCTTCGAGCGATGTGCCGGGCCTCCGTCTTGTCTTCTGGTAGCACGTCTTGCGTCAGGTAGTCGAGGAAGGGCGTCCGCCAGTCGAGGGGTCGTGATGAAGAAGAGGCGGGTGCGTCGACCTGCATCGCCTCAGCGGATGTCGAGGGGTCATTCCCGAGGGGTGGCGTTGAAGGTCGAGCCCCCGTGTCTAGCTCGAGGGGTGGCGTCGAGGGGCCAGCCCCCGGGCCGATTTTGACGGATGGCTCGAAAACGTCCCTTGAGAAGACGTCTGGTGGAACCGTGCCGCGCATGGACGCCAACTTTGCCAGCTCGTCTGCGGCCTCGTTGTACTTTCGAGCTATGTGGTTGAGCTCGAGGCCGTAGAACTTATCTTCTAGCTTGCGCACCTCCCTGCAGTATGCCTCCATCTTGGGATCGATGCAGCTTGAAGCCTTCATAACCTGGTTGATGACGAGCTGCGAGTCTCCTCGGACGTCGAGGCGTCGAACCCCGAGCTCGAGGGTGATGCGCAGCCCATTAACGAGGGCCTCGTACTCGGCGACGTTGTTGGAGGCGGGGAAGTGCAAGCGTAGCAGGTAGCGCATGTGGACTCCGAGGGGTGAGACGAAGAGCAGGCCTGCGCCTGCCCCCATCTTCATGAGGGATCCGTCGAAGTACATGGTCCAGAGCTCGGCTTGAATCTGCGCCGGCGGGAGCTGAGTGTCGGTCCATTCAGCAACGAAGTCTGCCAACGCTTGCGACTTGATGGCTTTTCACGGGGCGTAGGTGATGGCCTCCCCCATTAGCTCGGCGGACCACTTGGCGATGCGCCCCGTGGCCTCCCGATTGTTGATGATCTCACCGAGGGGGAAGGACGACACCACCGTTACGGGATGAGCGAGGAAGTAGTGCTGGAGCTTGCGCCTCATGATGATGATGCCGTAGAGCAGCTTCTGGATGTGCGGGTACCGGACCTTGGCCTCGGAGAGCACCTCACTGGTGAAGTACACCGGTCGTTGGACCGGCAACGCATGACCCTCCTCGTGCCTCTCGACGACTATGACTGCGCTGACCACCTGAGTGGTTGCGGCCACATAGAGGAGGAGGGGCTCGGGGGGATCGTCACCCTTGGCTGGTCGCGGAGGCACGAGAATTGGCGCGGAAGTCAGCAACCCCTTCAACTTGGTTAAGGCCTCCTCGGCTTCGACAGTCCACGCAAAGCGTTCCGTCTTCTTCAGCAGGCGGTAGAGAGGTAGTGCTTTTTCCCCTAGCCTCGAGATGAATCTGCTGAGAGCGGCTAGGCAGCCTGTCACTTTCTGTACACCCTTGAGGTCTCGAATTGGCCCCATCCTCGTGACTGCTGAGATCTTCTCGGGGTTGGCCTCGATCCCCCGTTGTGAGACAATGTAGCCAAATAGCATGCCCTGGGGCAGACCAAAGACACATTTCTCGGGGTTGAGGCTCACATTCTTGGCCCGGAGGCACTCGAACGTGGTCTCGAGATCGCTGATGAGGTTCCCGACTTTCTTGGTTTTAACCACGATGTCATCGATGTAGGCCTCGACGGTTTTGCCTATGTGTTCGCCAAAGATGTGCTGCATGCAACGTTGGTACGTTGCCCCGGCGTTTCGAAGGCCGAAGGGCACTGTAACGTAGCAATACATACCAAAAGGCGTAATAAAAGAGGTAGCGAGTTCGTCAGATTCTTTCATCTTAATCTGGTGGTAGCCGGAGTATGCATCGAGAAATGAAAGTACTTCGCACCCCGCAGTGGAATCGATAATCTGATCAATTCTAGGTAAAGGAAATGGAACCTTTGGACACGCTTTATTCAGACCAGTGTTGTCGGGGGAACGCCAAAGGGGTACCCCCAATCAACGCAAACAAATAGGTTAAACCTAGAACACCAATCAATAACGGACCTAACTAAGTCTAACCCCCTGAAAAGCCAACCCCTCGAGACCTGCAACGCTGGCCCACCGAGCCGAGCCCTCTAGGCCAGGCCCCGGGCGAACGCTCGCTTTCCGTCTCGCCCGAGCCCTCCAGGCCAGGCCCCGAGCGAACGCTCGCTTTCCGTCTCGCCCGAGCCCTCCAAGCCAGGCCTCGGGCGAACGCTCGCTTTCCGTCTCGCCCGAGCCCTCCAAGCCAGGCCTCGGGCGAACGCTCGCTTTCCGTCTCGCCCGAGCCCTCCAAGCCAGGCCTCGGGCGAACGCTCGCTTTCCGTCTCGCCCGAGCCCTCCGAGCCGAGCCCTCCAAGCCGGGCCTCGGGCGAACGCTCGCTTTCCGTCTCGCCCGAGCCCTCCAAGCCGGGCCTCGGGCGAACACTCGTTCTCCGTCTCGCCCGAGCCCTCCGCGTCAGGCCTCGGGCGAGTGCTCCGCTACCCTTCGATCCCCCCACAGCCGAACATCACACCTCGGGACCCCACGCGGGGACCTTGAGCCTCTCTGACACAGCGGCTTATCCCTCGAGACGCTTTATGCCCCCCTCGAGCGGTGCAGACATAGGATGCCAGCCCCATACCGCGCTTTTAATACATCTACCTACCCCAGTCACGTCCTCTGCAACCCAACGTGTACCACAGTGAACTAGGGCAGGGTCAAGTCTCGTTTTCACCACAAGTATGGGCGAAAAGGCACCAGTGAGGCACTGTTAACCCATACCCTACGCTGTTGAATGTCCAAGTCACGTCTCGAGGCCCGGATGCCTGCTGCTCTTTCAATTCTCACGGGACATGCCCACACCTGCGGGGGCTCGAGCCCCCCGTAGGCGCCACCTCGAGGCCGGCTCTGCGCCCCTCGAGCCCTAACTGCTTTCACGCTCTTGGAGGACAGGTACCCCAAGACCCGGAGGGATCCCGCCGCGTCCTGTACGTTCCGGGATGGGCGCTGTACGGCCTCCACCTCGCCACGCCTCCACGTCCGCGCCCAGGATGGTGGCCACGCCTCAAGGACGTTTCAACAGCAACGCCCACATCGGCTCCAGTGGCCCCGACAAGACAGGATTCCTACCCTTCTTCGTATTGGGCACCGTACGCCCCGACACCTGTAATACCCTTGTGTAACCCTGGCCTCCCCTTGCTCTATAAAAGGGGACACCAGGGCCCTCATTGGACGGTGACTCAACTCCGGGTGACGAACACGTTAGAACGCACATACATCCAGACACTCAGGTCCAGACTCTGGTCCACGCTCACCGAGCTTGTATTCGCCCCTGTACAAGCACTTAGGTGCAAGTAATACAAGAACATCCCCCCCCGCTGGACGTAGGGCCTTCTTTGCCCGAAACCAGGATAAATCCTTGTGTCATCTTGCATCACCATCCAGGAAGAGAGCACGCGATCATATTACTCGTTGGTGTCATACCCCCGGTTTCGAAACACCGACAGTTGGCGCGCCAGGTAGGGGCTCTCGCGTGTCGAGTCGGTTTCTCGCTGTTTCCTGGATGGCTGCTTCGACTCCTTCGTTCTCTGCCGGTGCCGTCATCTGGTTCGGGAGCCTCGAGTTCCTGGCCACCGGCAACGGCAACGAGCTGACCCTGCTGTCCATGGAGAGCCCGAGCGGAGAGCGTGCCACGCCACCCCGGGCGAGGGGCGTGACGCATTGCCCGCACCACCATGCGTCACCACCTCGTGGGCGGCGCCGTCGTCACCATCGTCGCCGGGCACAGGCGGTGCCCGCGGCAAACACTCACGTCCCCGTAGACGGTGCAGGGTCCCCGAGGGGAAACCAGCCCGGCGCGCGGCCGGAGACCTCCAGGGCGCGCCCGTGCCCGCCCAGCGACTTCGCGTTCATCATGCGCACGGAACCAGGAGCCAGGCCAGAGGCCTCCGAGCCGCGCACCGTCGACGCCACCCAGCCTCCTCCCGCACGGGGTGTACCGCGCTCGACGTCGGCAGTTCCCGTTCGGCCTCGACAGCTCCGCGGCAGCTCGCGCCCGCCATCTCAACGAGCGCAGTCGGGGCCGACAGCCGGCGGAGCAGGAGGAACGCCCGGGCGTGTTACTGCAGGCCATGGCCAACCTGGAGATTGTTCACCCCGCGCGCGTAGACCGCGGCCCCTCACGAGCCGTCGGACCGCCTCGTCAAGCCACCTTCGGGGAGTGGTACCGCGAGCTGCAGCCCCGGCACGAGCCAAGACGACGCGGCATCAGTAGCTCCGACTCCGATGAGTACGACTACCACGACCCCGACCTATGGGATCACACCAGGGAGTGCTTTCATCTCGAGGTGCACGTAAGCGACACCGAGGACGGGGGCGACGACGGCAGACCGATGATCAACCTCGAGGCTCCCAGCGACGTGGCTGCGGCGGGCGGATCGCGTATTCAGGGGAGGACTGAACCTCCGGCGCCACGACCACCGCCTCAACACGGCGACGGCCGGGCGGCGCAACTCGCGCAGGTGCAGGAGGCAATCACCAAGGCCGAGGAAGAGCGGCGACACCTGCTTCAGCTCCAACAAACTCTGATGCAGGAACCACCCCAGCCTCGAGGAGCCGGAGCTCGAGGTCGGGCTCGAGATGTACACCGGCGGATCCTCGAGGACGGGGCACCAGCACGCCCCGAGGTACGCTTCCCGCGAGCCGGGCAGAACGTGGTCGCGGACCGCAATGCTGCTCCGCGATCTACCCGCCGTCTCCAACCCTGACGCCAGGCGCATGCTTGGGGAAATGAAGAACCTCCTCGAGACAGCCGTCGTGCAGCAGGCCGAGAGCTCGGCGTCACGACGGCGCGGAGCGGCCTCGAAAAAGCCGGCGGACATGCCCCGCAACGAGCGCGAGGCATCCGTCCATCAGCCAAACGCCTCTCAGGCCAAGCCAGTCCGGGAGCGGATCGTCGACAACCGTCCACCTCGAGACCCCAATGACACCCGCAACGACATCAACCGCCGGCGCAAGGACAAGGGGGCCCAGGAGCGTGGCTATAGCGCCCATCGAGGGGGGCGCTACGACAGCGACGAGGACCGGCAAGTCCTCGAGCCGCCGGGCCCCAGAGTCTTCAGCCGGGCCATCCGCAGCTCAACCCTCCCCGACCGCTTCCGACCTCCGACCAACATCGTGAAGTATGACGGGGAGGTCGAGCCCAAGCTCTGGCTCTCAGACTTCCGCCTAGGCTGCCAACTGGGTGGAGAGAAGAACGATGATCGTGTGATCATACGCCAGCTCCCACTTTACCTCTCGGACACCGCCCGTCGGTGGCTCGAGGGGCTCCCACCGGATCGGATCGACGACTGGGCCGACCTAGTCAGGGTCTTCGACGGGAATTTCAAGGGGACTTGTGTGCGCCCAGGCAACCCCTGGGACCTACGGCGTTGCAGGCAGGTGGCGGACGAGCCCCTCCGCGACTTTGCTCGACGGTTCTCGAAGCAGCGCCTCGAGCTCCCCCACGTGCCTGATGAGGACGTCATCTCGGCGTTCCTCGCGGGCACAACATGCCAAGAGCTAGTTCATGAGCTAGGACGCTACCGTCCCAGGACGGTCGAGGACCTGATGGATCGTGTCACCAGCTTTGCCTCAGGCGACGAGCCAGTGGGGGCCTTCTTCGGCCGTTCCACGGATAAAGGTAAGGCGGTGACTGCGCCAGAGGGCTCGAGCAAGGGCGACGACATCAAAAGCCGCGGCAACCACGACAAAAAGAAGAAGGGCAAGGGGAAAAGTCAAAAGGCGAAGCGCGACGCCCACGACGACGATGATGAAGAAGTGCTCGCAGGCACCCTCGAGCATAAGAAGCCTCGAGGCCCCCCGGACGGGGCCATCTTCGATAAAATGCTCGAAGATCCCTGCACTTATCACCCAGGCCCCGTAAACCACAAGTTGAAAGACTGCCGACTGTTGAAAGGCTACTACTCCAAGCTCGGCGATAAGAGAGAAGATGCGCCTAAGGGCAAGGATAACAATCGGCGCGGCGGTGGGGACGCGGACGGCAACTTCCCCCCGGTGCGCGACTGCTACATGATCTACGGGGGGCCGATCGTCGGGCTCTCAGCTCGAGAAAGAAAGAAGGAGCGCCGGGAAATCTTTTCACTCAGCCACGACGCACCCCGGTATCTTGACTGGGCAGATGCGCCGATCACGTTCGACCGTGATGACCATCCGGACCGTGTCGTAAACCCGGGGGCGTACCCCCTCGTCGTCGACGTACGGTTCACCAAGGTGTTGATGGATGGGGGCTCGAGCCTCAACATCATATACCTCGAGACCCTCGACCTCCTAGGGATTTCAGAGGGTCAGCTTCGACCCAGCGTCGGGGGATTCCACGGAGTCGTGCCAGGGAAGAAGGCCCACCCCCTCGGGCGCATCGACCTGCCGGTTTGCTTTGGCACGCCGGCCAACTTCCGCCAGGTGACGCTCACCTTCGAGGTGGTTGGATTCCAAGGGACCTACCACGCCATCATCGGTCGGCCAGGCTATGCCAAGTTCATGCCGGTTCCAAACTACACGTACTTGAAGCTCAAAATGCCGGGGCCAAAAGGGGTCATCACCGTCGACACATCCTACGAGCACGCGTACCACTGCGACGTGGAGTGCGTCGAGCGTGGAGAGGCAAAACGTCCAGCTCGACTCGCTCGAGGCCCTAGCCGCCCTGGCCACCGAGGGGGCCCTGAAGCGAAGCACCACGCTGGCACCTTCGAGCCGGCGGAGCACACGAAGCGGATACCCGTCGACCCGACCTCGACCGATGGCAAGACGCTGGCCGTTAGTGCCAGCCTCGAGCCTAAATAGGAAGCAGTGCTCGTCGACTTTCTCCGCACGAACCTCGACATGTTTGCGTGGGGCCCCTCGGACATGCCGGGCATACCGAGGGAAGTCGCCGAGCAAGCCTTGGAAATCCATGCCGGGTCCAGACCGGTGAAGCAACGCCTGCGCCGTTTCGACGAGGGGAAGCGCAGGATCATCGGCGAGGAGGTGCACAAGCTTTTTGCGGCCGGGTTCATCAAGGAGGTATTTTACCCAGAGTGGCTAGCTAACCCTGTATTAGTTAGGAAAAAGAATGGAAAAATGCGGATGTGTGTAGACTACACTGGTCTGAATAAAGCATGTCCAAAAGTTCCATTTCCTTTACCTAGAATTGATCAGATTGTCGATTCCACTGCTGGGTGCGAAGTGCTTTCGTTCCTTGATGCGTATTCTGGCTACCACCAAATTAAGATGAGAAAATCCGACGAACTCGCGACCTCTTTTATCACGCCATTTGGTATGTATTGCTACGTTACGATGCCCTTTGGCCTGCGAAACGCTGGGGCAACGTACCAACGATGTATGCAGCACATCTTTGGCGAGCACATAGGCAAGACCATCGAGGCCTACGTCGATGACATCGTAGTTAAAACTAAGAAAGTCGGGAACCTCATCAGCGACCTCGAGACCACGTTCGAGTGCCTCCGGGCCAAGAATGTGAAGCTCAACCCCGAGAAGTGTGTCTTTGGTGTGCCTCGAGGCATGCTACTTGGCTACATTGTCTCACGGCGGGGGATCGAGGCAAACCCTGAAAAAATCTCAGCAGTCACGAGGATGGGCCAGATTCGAGACCTCAAGGGTGTGCAGAAAGTAACAGGCTGCCGAGCCGCTCTCAGCAGATTCATCTCGAGGCTAGGGGAAAAAGCACTACCCCTCTACCGCCTGTTGAAGAAGACGGAACGCTTTGCGTGGACTGCCGAAGCCGAGGAGGCCTTAACCAAGTTAAAGGGGTTGCCGACTTCTGCACCAATTCTTGTGCCTCCGCGACCAGCCGAAGGTGGCGATCCCTCCGAACCTCTCCTCCTCTATGTGGCCGCAACCACTCAGGTGGTCAGCACAGTTATAGTCATCGAGAGGCACGAGGAGGGTCACGCGTTGCCGGTCCAACGACCGGTATACTTCACCAGTGAGGTACTCTCCGAGGCCAAGGTCCGGTATCCGCACATCCAGAAGCTACTCTATGGCATCATCGTCGCAAGGCGCAAGCTCCAGCACTACTTCCTCGCTCATCCCGTAACGGTGGTGTCCTCCTTCCCCCTCGGTGAGATCATCAACAATCGGGAGGCCACGGGGCGCATCGCCAAGTGGTCCGCCGAACTAATGGGGGAGACCATCACCTACGCCCCGCGAAAGGCCATCAAGTCGCAAGCGTTGGCGGACTTCGTTGCTGAATGGACCGACACTCAGCTCCCGCCAGCGCAGATTCAGGCCGAGCTCTGGACCACGTACTTCGACGGATCCCTCACGAAGACGGGGGCAGGCGCAGGCCTGCTCTTCGTCTCACCCCTTAGAGTCCACATGCGCTACCTGCTACGCTTGCACTTCCCCGCCTCCAACAACGTCGCCGAGTACGAGGCCCTCGTCAATGGATTACGCATCGCCCTCGAGCTCGGGGTCCGACGCCTCGAAGCTCGAGGGGACTCGCAGCTCGTCATCAACCAGGTTATGAAGGCTTCGAGCTGCATCGATCCTAAGATGGAGGCATACTGCGGAGAAGTGCGCAAGCTAGAAGACAAGTTCTACGGCCTCGAGCTCAACCACATCGCTCGAAAGTACAACGAGGCCGCGGACGAGCTGGCCAAGCTGGCATCCACGCGTGGCACGGTCCCACCAGACGTCTTCTCGAGGGACGTTTTCGAGCCATCCATCAAGATCAGCCCAGAAGCTGAACCTTCCTCGACGCCACCCCTCGAGCCGGGCACGGGGGCTCGGTCTTCGACACCACGCCTCGAGGACGAGGCCTCGACACCCGCTGAGGCAATGCAGATCGACGCACTCGCCTCTCCTTCGACACGACCCCTCGACTGGCGGACGCCGTTCCTCGACTACTTAACGCAAGGCGTACTACCGGAAGATAAGACGGAGGCTCGACGCATAGCTCGAAGGGCCAAGACCTACGTCATCTACGGCGACGAACGAGAGCTGTACCGTCGAAGCCCATCAGGAATCCTTCAACGTTGTATCCCCCTTGAGGAGGGACGCGGGCTCCTCGACGACATGCACTCGGGGGCTTGCGGCCACCACGCAGCACCAAGAACCCTGGTCGGTTACGCCTTCCGTCAAGGCTTCTATTGGCCGACTGCCATTGGAGACGCCAAGCGCTTGACCCGGGCATGCCATGGGTGTCAATTCTACGCCAAACAGACGCACCAACCCGCACATGCCCTGCAGATGATCCCAATTACTTGGCCATTCGCTGTTTGGGGGCTCGACCTCGTAGGTCCCCTCAAAAAGACAAGTGGAGGGCACTCACACGTGCTCGTGGCCATCGACAAGTTCACCAAAGTGGATCGAGGCCAAGCCCAGTAGGCGACCCCACCTCCGAGAAAGCCGTCGAGTTCATCGCAGACATTATGTACCAGGTTCGGGGTGCCTAACGTCATCATCACCGACAACGGCACCCAATTCACAGGGCAAAAAGTTCACCAACTTTTGCGATGACAACAACATTCGCGTGACCTGGGCCTCGGTCGCATACCCTCAGTGCAACGGGCAGGTCGAGCGCGCCAACGGCATGATACTCCATGGGCTGAAGCCGAGGCTGTTCAAGACTCTCAAAAATTTCGGAAAGGGGTGGGCCGCAGAGCTCCCCTCGGTGCTGTGGGGCCTCAGGACTACGCCGAGTCGAGCCACCGGGTTCACTCCAGTTTTCCTAACCTACGGCGCCGAGGCTATCTTGCCTACGGACCTCGAATACGGCTCCCCTCGACTTCGAGCCTACAACGAGCAAACCAACGATGAAAGGCTCGCCAACGCCAAGGACCAGCTCGAGGAGGCCCGAGACGTGGCGCTCATCAACTCCGCGCGCTACCAGCAAACGCTTCGACGCTACCACGACAACCACGTGCGCAGGAGGGACCTGGCAGTGGGGGACCTCGTGCTTCGACGGCTGCAAGATAATCGAGGGCGCCACAAGCTCACTCCTCATGGGAAGGCCCATACACCGTAGCTAAGGTGCTCAAGCCAGGAACGTACAAGCTTTACGACGATCAAGGCAGAATCCTGGCGAACGCGTGGAACATATCTCAGCTACGTCGCTTCTACCCATAAGGGCCTCGAGGCCTTGTTCATTTTGTTGCTTTGTACAAACACGCCCAAAATAAATGAACAAACTCGTGCATTGTCTTTCATTTTGCTTAGCAACTTAAGGTAGCCTCGACCCTGCTTTGCTCAGGGTCAAGCCTCCCTCGGGGGCTGACGGGGGGGCCTCACCCCCCCCAGACTCCGGAAAAAATGCGCGTTTTCTTTTCAAAAATTTTGACCCACGTCTCGACTCGTGCCTCGAGTGAACTAGCGACGTCTAAATCCTAAAGTACCTCGAGCCTCCAAGGTCGGGAGGCGTCGACGTAGACGGCCACCTACGCCCCCGGGCTACGGTGCCCTACCTACGCCTCCCCTCGAGGGGCTCGCGACGTATCGAAGGAACACAGACTAAGTTAGCAGGAACTCGAGCTTGCAACAAAGAGAAGTGGTCAAACGCATTTGAAAAGAAAATAACTCCTTTAAACAAACAAGTCATATATATACGGGTCTCGACGGACCCTCATCCTATGTCACAAAATTCTTACAGGGGCCTCGACGCCCAAATTTGGCACGCAGGCCTTAATCTTCGTCGGTGTGGTACTCCTCCCCGAGGTCTTCCACGGCGGGCTCAGCCTCGACACCCGAGCTAGAAGGAGGAGGGCCCTCGGCACCGCCGCTGGCGTCAGGAGGCAGCACGTCCTCCTCAAAGATCTTCGCGAGCGACGTCCCCGGCCTCTCCATCTTCTCCAAAATTTTGTCGACACGGCGGTTGTTCCACTCCTCGTCCTTCCCCTCGATCTCGATGAAGCCGTTGGCGACAACGTGGACCGGGAAGCGGAAGCCGGAGCGAACAACCGTGAGCGTCTGCTTTACGCCATGATGGAGAGCTTGCCGGACACGATCCCGCATGGCGGCATCGAGGTAGCACAAGGCATCGACCAAGGCGTCGCCTCGGGCCACCGCACCTTCTGCCGCAGCCACTGGAGGAGCACCCCACATGGGGCCGAGCTGGTCGAGGGAGGTGCGAGCCCGCTCCGCCACCATCGTCTCGTCTTGGAGTTCGTCCAAGAGAGCCTGGTTCGTCCCGCGGAGCTCCTCGACCGTCTTCTCGACCCCTGCGCAACGAACGAGGAAGAGTGAGACTGCGGCGTAACAAAAATCTTGAGGTCAAGGCAAAGACAAGGAATGAAAATCACCGTCGCAATGTTGGCCCAGAGCGGCGAGGTCGCCGGCGAGGCCCTTGGCGTGCTGCTCGAGCCTGCGCTTCTCGGCCAGTATGAGGAGCCTCTCGGACCTAAGCTCCTCGATCAGCCTGCCCGCCTCCGCGAGGGCCAGATCCTTTCGGATCACCTCCTGCCGCGCCACCCCCTCGGCAGCTCGGGTGGTGGCGGCACCACTCTCGGCAACTTTGGCCTCTTTTCTCGCCGCCTCCGCTGCGGTTCGGGCGGTGGTGGCCTCGCCACGGGCGTCAGCGGCCTCCTGCTTCGCCGCCTCGGCCTCAGCCCGGGCAGAGGTGGCCTCGCTTCGCGCGTCCGCGGCCTTCTTCTTCGATGCTTCGAGAGCGGCGGCGGCCTCCTCCTTGGATCGAGCGACCTCACCTCGAGCCGCCCGAATCTCCGCCTCCGCCTCGTTGAGCCGGCTCGCCATTTGGGCGTTCCGGCTCAGCTTAGCGCGGAGATCTCGAAGCTTCGACCCAGCATTCGCGAGGGCGGCCGACACCTGTGCGGACCGGGCCGCCTCCTCGGAGCAGGACCGCTCCGCCTCCGCCATAAGCTCGGCCACCTCCCGGAAGATGGACCGCACCTCGCGCGGGGCCCCCCGCTGGGCCGGTTGCTCGACGGGGACCACGGCAAGGGACGGGCTCAGCGGAACGGGAAACGGCCACATCGGCCGGTCAAGCTCGATGTCGGGCAGAACCTCCTCCGCCTCGAGCTCCCCCGACTGCGGCCCGCCGCTCGACGGCACGGGCCCCGGCTCCCTTCGTCCCTCCGCCGGCACCTCCCGTTGCTCCGCCGCCTCCCGAGGCGGTGTCACAACCTCGCGTGGGGGCGAAGGCTCGAACGGCGGCAGGACGATCGAGAGAAGGCTCGATCCCGGGCCCTCTTCCCTGGCCGGGTTCTCCGGCGTCTTGTCAGCACTAGCCGGCGCCTCGGGCGTCTCCGTCATCATTGAGCCCGCGGCAAGGAGCGGCCCCTGCTCCAGCTCGTTCAGGAGGTCCTCCACCGTCGGCTCCTTCTCAGCCAACGCCTCTCCCCCCTTTCCCTCCTCCGCAGCCCGGATCCTGTCGGTCAGGGCCTCGAGGGGCGCATGCTCCTCAGCCCCAGACACCGGCGGGGCCGTGCTCGCCCCAGGCGCTTCCCCCGGAACAGCCGTCGTGGTGGGGGGAAGGGTGGCGCTCCCAACTGGCGCCATCGCGGGAGGAGGAGGAGGGGGAGGAGGCAGCGCCTCAGCGGACGTGGTGGTGGCTGGCTCGACGCCGTAACCTGCGGCCCCTGCAACATAAGATGATAGTGATATCAGAGCCGGGAAGGATGCCTCGACCCCTGTGGCCGATGGCGACGCCCTCACCAAAATTCGCGATGATCATCTTACTTCCTCGAGCCATGGCAGCTCGAGCCTTCTCCAGCCAAGCGGCTTCTCTAACGGAGGAGGGTGCCATACCTCGAGGTGCTTGTGCCTCGACGGGGCTCGAGGTCTTCGCCCGCTTGGACGCAGCAAGGTCCACCTCCCGGTAGGAGCGCTTCCCCCTGAGAAGCCAGAGATGGCATGCGTCACCAAAAGTAAAGGGGTAAAGCCTCACTACCGACGAGATCCAGGAAAATTACTCACCCAAAGCGGCGGCTGGGCTTCTTCCCGGAATCGCCGGACCCACTCGGGGGCCTCGGGCCCACCCGATGGCTCGAGCCCTGCGCCTGGGCCGTCTCCGCAGGGCTGGGATGGGGGGAGGGCTCCCGAAGCCTCCCGTGGCTCGACCTCGAGGGAGAGCCCTCCTTCCGCCCCGCGTCGCGGGAGGGCGACCGCACCTCCATCGTGCTGTCGTCGCGGCGCCTGTCCCAGCGCGGGCTCCGAGACTTGCTCCGGCGCTCGGGCTGGCGGTCGCGCCCTCCCGCGTCCGCCCCTGTGTCCCGGCGGCGGTGCGGCGACGGACTCCGGGGACGCTCACGCCCCTGGTCACGAGATGCCCGGGGGCTCCCTCCCTGACGCTCGTGATGGAGCGGGCCCGACGCCTCCTCCTGACGACCGACCCTCCGCGGGCTCGACCCCGTCCTAGATGGCTCACGGCGGTCGGACCCGGAGCCCCTCCCGGCGTGGTCACTGCCCCTCGAGGCTCGGCCCTTCTCGAGACCTCCCGCCTGGGCTGACGCGGGGGCGGCCTCCGTTGGTGCTGTGGCAGAAGCGCTCCGGGTTCGGGGCTTCCTCACGACCGGGGGCACGTCCGGCGCAGAGCTCGACGGACCTCGGGCCCCCGACGAGGCAGGGATCGGCGCCGCCATCCACGGCTGCGCCCTGCGCGGTCCCTTCGCCGGAGGGACCTCCAGTATACCCTCCTGCACAGAGGAGCGGTCAGCCCTGTCATCGACGACCCCCGCGCGCATCAGGCGCGCGTCCATCCTCTCATCGTCGCTCTCCTCCTCATCACCACTCTCCTCCTCCGAGCTCGAGGAGCTCAGCTCGGGGGACCCGTCCCCAGGCTGACGGTTACGACGAGCCTTCGCCAGTCTCTGCTCCCGAGCTAAGCGACGCAAGTTTTTGTTTTTCTCTTTCTTCTTCCTGGCATCCTTGCTCTCCTTGTCTTTCTGAGCAGAGAGGCGCCTCACCTAAGCATCCGCGGCGTCCTCCCTCACCGGGGGCCTCGACGCACGACAAGTAAACGCCCCCTGAAAAAAGAAGAAGCGTGACGAGACAAACTACAAGAAGGATGCAAGAGGTTCGAAGGAGGAAAAAGGGGGAGGAGGCTCGAGACAGCTCAGCTCGAGGGAGGCTTACCAACGAGACACCCCTCGTCGGGTGCCATGGCGACCAGGTTGGCGTACTCAGGGATGAACGGCCCCTGGATCGTGATTGACACCCGGGAGACGCCCTCGTTCCGAGACAACCCCCCCTCGGCCATCCTCGAGCGATTGAGAGCCTCGAGCTGGGCCTTCGGCCCCATCTCGTGCATAAGGGGGCACTCCGCCAGCGGGAGAACTCTACGCTGGTGGAACGCCCAGATGACCGCTTGCACGGTCAACTTCTTCTCATCCACCAGCGTCTTCATCATCTCCATCAGCGGGGCCAGGTGGCGTTGCCTGTCCGCCGCGACGCCCCAGGTCCACTTCTCCGGGCGTTGGGTGAGGATCCTGCCGGTGTACTGCGGAAAGAGGCCACCTTCGTTCCGCAGATAGAACCAATGGTCGTCCCACCCGACCTGGTTGGTGGAGAGCTTGTATCGCAGGTACTCGCGAGGGACATTGGCCGACGAGGTCCCCGCCCTCGCGGTGATGGCGAGGGATCCCATGCGCACGGGCCGCCTCCCGCTGGGCTTTAGGGACTTGATGAAGAGCTCGCCCCGGAAGAGATGGACGAACATCTCCCAGTGCGGCTCCATCTTCAGGTACCCCTCGCACACCGCGGCGAATATGGCGGCGTGCGAGATGGAGTTGGGGGAGAAGTGCTGCAGCTCCACCTCGAAGTGGTGGGCCAGCCCCCGCATGAAGCGGCTCGGCGGAACGCCGAGCCCCATACGGTGGTAGCGCGCGAAGCTCACCACGTACCCCTCCAGCGGGTGTGGCTCCCGGTGCTCCGCCGACGGGATAACCCACCATGCGGGTCCCTCCTCCGGGTTGGGGCGCAGAAGCCCCTGGGCCACCAGCGAGTCCATCTCGCTCTGCGTCACCTTCGACGGGCTCCAGTCTTCGGCCGGCAGCACTTGTGTCTGGGCGGCC
This sequence comes from Coix lacryma-jobi var. lacryma-jobi, assembly GCA_009763385.1. Classification (NCBI taxonomy): domain Eukaryota; kingdom Viridiplantae; phylum Streptophyta; class Magnoliopsida; order Poales; family Poaceae; genus Coix; species Coix lacryma-jobi. Next base: position 506,485 of record CM019824.1, on the reverse strand, counting down.
ATGACGGGGGCGCGGTGCGGATCCGAGCAGCGGACGGGCAGCTGGAAATCCCCAATCGACTAGCTCGAAGGAGAGGGCGCGTGAAGGCTACGGCGGCGGCGAAGGCAAAGGCAAAGTAAAGGGTTCCTTTTCCCCTCTTTCGGTATTTATAAGGGGAAACCCCGTCGGGCGGGATCTCCCACGACGTAAAAAGGTAACAGTATGCATTTAATGCGCCCACCTAACCGCGCCTCGAGCCGGATGCAGGGTACACACGGCACCTCTCCATTTGCTCCACTACCCGGGCCCGCCACGACCGTCGCTCCGGCTTCGCGTCCGCCGCCCTCCCCGACGGTTTCCGCCTAAAAAGGCGCGCCCAACGGGCAGAAGGATTCCCAGACGACGGAGGCCTCTCCACGAAGGTAAAAACGGGCCCCGGCCCTAAGCCTCGAAGCAGCGAAGGCTGGCCCTCGAAGAGGGTTCGACAGCCGGCTTCGAGCGCCCGAGTCAGGGACACCAAGGGGCGCCACTCGCGGCATCACTCGAGGGCCAAGCCCTCGAGGCCCCTCACGTGTATCCAAGGCAGGGAGCTCGACATGCAGCGAGATCCCCTCGGAGGGAGGCATCGAGCCACCGGGTCCTATCGAATGGACCCGGCACTCCTGCAGACTGAGCACCCATGCTTTATGAGACCGCCTCCGGGCCACAGTCGACCCCTATCGAACGGGGCACGAGGCCTCACTTGGATTCCCCGCTATCAGCTCACCGGGAACCTCGATACTCGCCCGCTCGTGGTAGTACGAGGCATCCCACCTCGCATCCGATCGAAAGGACTCGCGGGATGACAAGCCAGGGCAACCGGCGTGCCGGACAGCTCGAAGGGCCGGCCGGTCGGTTCAGCCTGGCACCCCTCGACGAAAGAGGGTCTAAAACACTCGGGGGCTCGACACCCCCGAACCTAAAAATCACAACTAAACGCGCAAAAAGCCCACAAGGGAGCTCAAATCACTCCCCCGTGGCGTCGGGGGCTACACCCGCGGGTGTCGCTCGCACGACACCCACGGAACCAACACGACCAAGCCTTCGAGATCCAACACAGCCAAGCCCTCGAAACTCAAGTCAAGAGCCCCTGTTCGAGTGCAAGCACTCAAACAAGGGCTCGGGGGCTACTGTTGGGGGAACGCCAAAGGGGTACCCCCAATCAACGCAAACAAATAGGTTAAACCTAGAACACCAATCAATAACGGACCTAACTAAGTCTAACTCCCTGAAAAGCCAACCCCTCGAGACCTGCAATGCTGGCCCACCGAGCCGAGCCCTCCAGGCCAGGCCCCGGGCGAACGCTCGCTTTCCGTCTCGCCCGAGCCCTCCAAGCCAGGCCTCGGGCGAACGCTCGTTTCCGTCTCGCCTGAGCCCTCCAAGCCAGGCCTCGGGCGAACGCTCGCTTTCCGTCTCGCCCGAGCCCTCCAGGCCAGGCCCCGAGCGAACGCTCGCTTTCCGTCTCGCCCGAGCCCTCCAAGCCAGGCCTTGGGCGAACGCTCGCTTTCCGTCTCGCCCGAGCCCTCCAAGCCAGACCTCGGGCGAACGCTCGCTTTCCGTCTCGCCCGAGCCCTCCGAGCCGAGCCCTCCAAGCCGGGCCTCGGGCGAACGCTCGCTTTCCGTCTCGCCCGAGCCCTCCAAGCCGGGCCTCGGGCGAACACTCGTTCTCCGTCTCGCCCGAGCCCTCCGCGTCAGGCCTCGGGCGAGTGCTCCGCTACCCTTCGATCCCCCCACAGCCGAACATCACACCTCGGGACCCCACGCGGGGACCTCGAGCCTCTCTGACACAGCGGCTTATCCCTCGAGACGCTTTATGCCCCCCTCGAGCGGTGCAGACATAGGATGCCAGCCCCATACCGCGCTTTTAATACATCTACCTACCCCAGTCACGTCCTCTGCAAGCCAACGTGTACCACAGTGAACTAGGGCAGGGTCAAGTCTCGTTTTCACCACAAGTATGGGCGAAAAGGCACCAGTGAGGCACTGTTAACCCATACCCTACGCTGTTGAACGTCCAAGTCACATCTCGAGGCCCGGATGCCTGCTGCTCTTTCAATTCTCACGGGACTTGCCCACACCTGCGGGGGCTCGAGCCCCCCGTAGGCGCCACCTCGAGGCCGGCTCTGCGCCCCTCGAGCCCTAACTGCTTTCACGCTCTTGGAGGACAGGTACCCCAAGACCCGGAGGGATCCCGCCGCGTCCTGTACGTTCCGGGATGGGCGCTGTACGGCCTCCACCTCGCCATGCCTCCACGTCCGCGCCCAGGATGGAGGCCACGCCTCAAGGACGTTTCAACAGCAATGCCCACATCGGCTCCAGTGGCCCCGACAAGACAGGATTCCTACCCTTCTTCGTATTGGGCACCGTACGCCCCGACACCTGTAATACCCTTGTGTAACCCTGGCCTCCCCTTGCTCTATAAAAGGGGACACCAGGGCCCTCATTGGACGGTGACTCAACTCCGGGTGACGAACACGTTAGAACGCACATACATCCAGACACTCAGGTCCGGACTCCGGTCCACGCTCACCGAGCTTGTATTCGCCCCTGTACAAGCACTTAGGTGCAAGTAATACAAGAACATCCCCCCCCCGCTGGACGTAGGGCCTTCTTTGCCCGAACCAGGATAAATCCTTGTGTCATCTTGCATCACCATCCAGGAAGAGAGCACGTGATCATATTACTCGTTGGTGTCATACCCCCGGTTTCGAAACACCGACAATAGGTGATAGAAAATCACTGCTAACATCACTGTGTATAGTAATTGTTGCCAAAAATAGTCTCCATCATTATGTATTAGCATGTTGGCACATAGAAGGTACAAACCAGATTGGTGACCTTGTAGTAGGGGAGCATAATCTGCAAATATGTGTATGTGCAGTAGATGGCATCCCACTACTTGTTCGTTGCTAATAGTAATATAGGTTGATCACACTTGAAGGTAGTCAAATGTTATGAACATGACATAAACCTTATTGGGTGAATCAACTCAGAGGTAGTCACTATGTTTATAGAAACATGGTGTAGACCTCACATTATGAGACTATTATTTTGAAAGTAAACACCCTGAATGGTGTAAATCTTATGTAATTCATATTTAGATTGGGTAAAGCACATGAGGATAGTCACTATGTGATGTACATAGTGTACATCCTGCAGTAGTATTGAGATACTAGCTTGTGCATGACCAATCTAAAAGATGAATTTTGGCAATCACCTGTAGGTGTAGACCCTTTGTAGTTCATATTCAAAGTTGGTTCACATAAAAAGGATAAAAATCCCATGATAGTTGAAAGGACCTTGTGTTAACACCGAGTTTTTCGCACTATGACAAGTGGACCGGCACTATGATGATTCGGCGAACGCCACCGCTTGAAGGATTCGGCAGACGGCGGACGCGTCGGCTAACTCAATGTATTCGGCAAGGCTGTGAAAGCGATTAGTCAACGGCGAGCAGATTCGGCAACGTAACGCTACGGTCGGTTACCTCAAAGCCAAGTCGGTTTGCGACGAATACGGCATGTCAAGGAGATTTGGCGATGGAATCTCGTTATTAGCGCGTGCCGGTTATTAAAGGAAGCTTGGAGCAAAAGGCATCATGTTTTTGATAGTTCCTAATTTGTCATTGTAATTGTATCCTCCTAGGACTCGTAGGACACCAGGGTATAAATATAAACCCTAAGGCTATTGTAAATCTGTTCACAATCAATACAACCAACCCCGCCCCGTGCCGTCTTCGAGTCCAAGTCGTGTCGTCGTGTTCTTCGAGAGGGGCCATCGATCCGTCGACCTCCGTAAGTTCCGGCAACCTTGCTATCATGTCTAGTATCGTGCGGCGGATTTAGATATGGTGCAAGTAGTCTCGTACGTTAAGCTTAGTATCGTGCGGCGGATTTAAGCTTATGACGGGAGGTCTTTGTTTATGTCTTGTATCGTGCGGCGGATTGAGACATGAGTAAAGATAGTTATCGGCTCTGTTAGATTTGGCAATCTGATAGATTCATTAAGTTACCTTGTGTTATGTGTTTTGTTACGTTTATTCATCATAACACTTTTGCCCAATCTAGATACCGTCCGGTTCGGCTTCATCTTTATAGATCTGCTCTGTTCTTTCACGTTTATTATTGAAAAGTCTGTTATGCAGTAGATCTATTATTCGTAATAGCCGAATTGGATCGTATCTGGGTTGCCACGTGGTGAGGGTTCATGCATGTTAAGTGTGTTTGATCTATGACAAGGCTAGGTGTCGTGCGGCAGGCGCAGGCTTTGGATTAGCTTAGTCATGCTTAGCTTGTATGTTCAATCTCCATGGATCCCAACTCGGTTGTACAATCGAGATTGGTTAAGTTTTAACTTATGTCTAATACATCATGCAAGTACGATTCTCATGCAAATGTTCGGCAACCTGTTATTCACGTAGCTCTGTTCATATTGCCGAATAACCTTTCAGACCTGTTGGCAGATAGCTTTCATAGCTATATGTCGTCGTAAGTGGCTTCAGGGCCGTACATCTTGGAACTGTCTGGTCATACCCGGCACGTTCCAGCTTTGTATTTAACAGTTTATCTCCCTTGTTAGTTGCAGGTCAAACTGACTGGCACGCACCGGACTTCTGAGCACCCGGGCCACGATTGAAGCCAGCTTCTCCGGCTTGCCGTGTGCTTGGCGCAGTGCGCCACTTTTTGCGCCAACACACTTTTGGCACGCCCAGTGGGACACTTTTTTCCTGCAGCAATGGTCGAAGTCACTGAAGCCGAGGCCAGCAACAAGGCGGGCTCGTGCAGGTGCAGCTCACCGAACTACCCGACGAGTACAGAGAGCAGGTGGAGGATGCTTGTGCCGAATTCCAGGCCAAGTGCCTAGAAGCCTTTTCCAAGAACAAGAGCGGAAAGGTTCGCCGTCTGCACGATCTGCCGAAACCCGTCCAGCTCAACCCGAATGATCCCGGGGAGGCGGAGGCAGTGTTGAAAATGTCTCACATAATCAACGAAACTGTCTCTGGGGCCATCGGTCGCATGCATGGGGCGTTTCTCAACACTTTCCGCACCATCATGATCGCCCAGTTTCGGCCCAAGGCCGATGAACTTATGGAGGCCGAGTTTGGCCCTATAGCAGGACCACATCTTTTCAATCTGCCGAATCACCTCAAGGGGCAGGAACTGCTGGTGAGGAACCCCGCCTAAGGCTCAATCGAGCGGAATGACCATTCAAGAGAAGCACACGCCAGAAGGCCAGTTGCCGACCATGGGTCAGCTCACGTTCGGCGCTAAGGGTCAGCCGCCAGAATCAACACGCAAGATCTCCCCGCAAACCTTTAGGCTCATAAAGGACTACTATGGAAACGGGTACCATGAGATGCTTGAGCCTCACAACATAGAGGGTGCCCCACATCCAGGGTACGGGAAGCCGACGCCGAGAAGGCCGCCGACTCTAACGTCGACGTCATGCTGGAGAGGATGGCAGAATGATGCAGCGCACTTTCGGCCTGAAGCCTAAGGGTACCTGTGCTTACAGATCTCCGTTCCCCGAATGGTTCCACCGTGTGGCTCTACCTCCCAGAGTCAAGGTGCCAACAGACCTGTCCAAGTTCTCCAGTTTAGACGACACTAGCACGGTGGGCACATCAGTCGCTATCTGCTCCAGCTTGGAGAGGCCAATACCGAGGATGCCTTCAGGGTTCGGTACTTCCCGTCATCGCTCACTGGCGGCATTCGCTTGGTTCATGTCTCTGCCACCGGGCTCTATTCTCTCTTGGGCAGAGCTTGGAAGAACAGAAGTTCCATACGCACTTCTACACGGGCACCAAGGAGAAGAAGCTGGTGGACATCATGTATGTGCGCCAGAGGCCGAATGAGACACCGCAGGACTACCTGCGCAGGTTTAGGGAAGTCAAAAGCCAGTGCTTCGGCATGTACCTGCCGGACGACCAGCTTCCACCATTGGCCGTGGCGGGCATGCTCCCAAGCATCAGAGACAAGCTCTTCGGCCAGGAGTTCGAGGACCTGGGTCATCTCTCTCGCCGGCTGAATGAAATGACTATCCAAGCGCAAGGCTTCCGGAGGGAAGGGCGCTTCCAGAGGGACAATGTCGCGGCCCAGATGTATCAAGCTTTCCTGGACGAAGCCGATGACTATTCCGATGCCGAAGATGAGGTGGCCGCTGCAGAGTTCAACTGGGACAAAGAACCGACCCAGGCCAACAAGCAGTGGCTACGCCAGCAGAAGGGAGCGTACGACTTCGACGTCACCAAGGCCGACAAGCTCTTCGAGTTTCTGGTCGCCGAAGGGAGAGTCAGGCTACCCCGGATCACCCGATGCTGCGTCCTGGAGGGGTTAAGGACAAGAAGTACTGCGGCTTTCATAACACTAACACCCATTCTATTAATGACTGCCCGTGTGTTCAGGACAAGGATCCAGAAGGCCATCCAGGATGGGCACATCAAGTTCAATGGCAAGATGAAGATCGATGCCAACCCCTTCGCCCAGAACTCCGTGTTGTCTCAGTGAACATGGTAGCCCCGGAGGATCCCAGAGGCAAGGGCAAGGTCAAAGTCCTCACCTCCAACAAGGCGCGCGAGTCTGGCGCAGTGGATCCCGATCGGCAATCACTGGCGATGAGCTCCGACAGCACGCCCACGCCGCGAATAGCCGATACGAGCACGGAGAGTCGTCTTCCAGGCGCAGGCCTACCCACAGAGATCTCCTTAACAAGTGGCGCCGGCAAAATGAGAAAGAGCAGAGGCGTCTCCAACGCGAAGAGCGAGAATTCACGAGGAATACCAGCATGAAGACGATCACAGAGGGAGAGCACCGGTATCGTCTGGAGGGAGGAGGCTTACCACAGAGAACAGGCCCATCGCTGGGAGCAAGAACGCCGCCAAGAGCGGGAGCAAGCTCACTGGGGCTGTCCGTTCTTCCGCCACTGCTGGAACGAAGGCTTGAAACTGCCTGCCGTCAACAACTGCCCCGAATGCAGCGATCAGTACAAGGGGTATAGGCAGGATCGGGTCAACCGCCGTCCCGTCCATGAAAGGTTGGGAGCACGCATCCCAATGGACGATCGGCGCCTAAAAATGAGAAGCCCGGGTCGGCAAGCCAAAAGATATGCCGACCAGGAGTGGGTGCATCACCAGGACGACAGCAAGGAGGTACAGCCCCGCCCATATAGGTGGCAAAAGGGGCAGTGGTGCCACCAGGGCTCAGAAAAAGCCAGAAAAGGAGAGTGCAACGCCTCCGGAATAGGGAGTTGGAAGAAGCAGCTGCCAATGGGAAGAAGCAAGAGTGGCGCCCGAAGGAAAAACCAGATGACGCCGACAAGGCGCTGACGTGGCCATGACTTTCTTCCTTCCCCTGGATTCATGGCTCCTGCGGGCGGGGGGCACAGGACGAGGTGATACGGATTCCGACGAGGACGAGCTCGACGAGCTCGCGGCACAGCTCGTGTTGTCTCAGAAGGCAGCATTTGACAAACCAGCCAAGCATCGGCATTCAAAGCCGTTGTATGTCAAAGGGTACGTCAATGGAAAGCCGCTGACCAAGATGTTTGTCGATGGCGGTGCAGCGATCAACATCATGCCTTACGCCACCTTCAGAAAGCTGGGCATGAACGATGAAGATCTGCTCAAAACGGACATGATACTCCGTGACTTTGCCGGCAATCCCTCTGACACTCGGGGTGCCGTGCACGTGGAACTGATGATAGGATCCAAGACGCTCATCACGACCTTCTTTGTCATTGACGGCAAGGGGGCATACAGCCTGCTTTTGGGCAGGGATTGGATCCATGCCAACTGCTGCATACCTTCGACCATGCACCAAATACTCATTCAGTGGGTTGGAGATGACATCGAGATTGTCCAAGCTGATGACTCGGTGAGTGTTGCTACCATTGAGCCTACTTACTGGGAATTTGACGGGAGTAGATTGCTTCTCCGATCGTGTGTGGGGAGAAGGTCCTGTCAACGTCTACGGCAGAGATCAACAGCCGATCCAAGCAGTCGGCTCTCAAAGCTTCTTTTAGATGGACAACCCAACTGACAACAGCGAGGGCAAACTGGGACGTGGGTTCACGTCGGCTGACAAGTTAGAAGAGGTGGATGTTGGTAACGCGAGTAAGAAGAGGCCGATGTTTGTAAGTTCCAGTTTAGACCCTGCTTTCAGAGTGCAGCTAGTAGATCTTCTAAAAGAGTTCAAAGATTGTTTCGCTTGGGACTACACAGAAATGCCTGGATTGGATCGGTCCATTGTTGAGCATAAGTTGCCGATCAAACCTGGGATACCGCCCATATAAACAACCTCCACGTAGGATCTACAAGGAGGAAGTGCTGGCCGACGTGAAAAAGGAAGTGGAAAGATTACTAGAAGCTAACTTCATTCGGCCGTGTCGATATGCGGAATGGATCTCCAATATTGTCCAGTGTACAAGAAAAACGGGAAGATGAGGGTCTGCATCGACTTCAGGAACCTCAACAAAGCCACTCCTATGGACGGTTATCCAATGCCGGTGGCCGATTTGCTAGTAGATGCTTCGGCCGGTTTTGAAATCATAAGCTTTATGGACGGCAACGCAGGTTACAATCAGATCTTCATGGCTGCAGAGGATGTGGCAAAGACCGCCTTCAGGTGCCCCGGCCATATAGGTTTGTTTGAATGGATGGTCATGACTTTTGGTTTGAAAAATGCCGGTGCCACTTACCAGCGAGCCATGAATTACATATTCCATGAGCTGATCGGCAAGACCGTAGAGATCTACATTGATGATGTGGTGGTCAAATCCAGAAGCAAGGAAAGACACTTAGCCGATTTAAGGAAGACCTTGGAGTGCACGAGGGAACATGGTTTAAAGATGAATCCAACCAAGTGTGCATTTGGGGTGTCGGCTGGTGAGTTTCTGGGATTCCTGGTCCACAGAAAGGGGATCGAAGTCGGCAGGAAGAGCATGGAAGCAATTGATAAGGTAGTGTCGATAAATGAGCCGATAAAATAATAATCTAAGTCAAAAGATGGTCGACTGTGTCAGGTTATATCCAATTTATCTGAGCGCGTGCTGCCATTTTCTCCACTATTGAAGCTCAAAAAAGATCAGGAGTTCGTGTGGGGTGACGTGCAACAAAAGGCTTTCGATGAGATCAAGGAGTACATGAAGGCACCACCAGTATTGGTTCCTCCACAACTCGACAAGCCTTTCAAGTTGTACGTGGCGGCCGACAACCTAACGATAGGGTCGGCCCTCATGCAAGAATTCGAAGGAAAAGAGAGAGTCATAGCCTATCTTAGCCGAAAGCTGCTAGACCCCGAAACGAGGTATTCGGCTATCGAAAAGTTGTGCTTGTGCGTTTTCTATTCCTGTACCAAGTTTCGGCACTATCTATTGAATGCCGAATGCGTGGTAGTATCAGAGTTTGATGTAATCAAGCACATGTTGTCAATGCCGATTTTAAGTGGAAGGATCGGTAAATGGGTTTTAGCTCTTTCTGAATTTGATCTGCGTTTTGAATCGGCAAAGGCTGTTAAAGGCCAGATTATGGCTGATTTGTCACTCACCACCGTGATCCTAATGCTAACATGATAACCATTATCCCTTGGGCATTGTTTTTTGATGGATCCTCGTGCAGCAAAGGTGGTGGAGTCGGGATCGTGTTGATTTCTCCCAGGGGGCACCCTTCAAGTACTCTATACCGATCGAGTACCCGGTAACTAATAATCAAGCAGAGTACGAAGCACTGCTCCGAGGGCTGCGGTTGCTTGTGGACATTAAGGCAGACGCCGTGGAGATCTTCGGTGACTCAGAATTGGTGATCAAGCAATTGACCGGCAAATACGAGTGCAAGAACGACACGCTGCAGGAATATCTCGAAGGTTGCCAAGAGCTTCTCAGACAGTTTCGATCGGCAACCTTGCAACATATTCCTAGGGGGCAAAACGAAGAAGCAAACCAGTTGGCCCAGGCAGCATCCGGGTATAGGGAGAATCAAAACATTTTTGCACTTGAGGGAGAGCAAACAACCCCAGGAGGTGATCAAGCAGTCCCGAGTGATAATCAGGCAATTGAAGACTGGAGAGACAACATTGCCGATTACCTCAGGGACCCGTCCAGGAAAGTCTCCCGAAAACTCAGGTACAAGGCTCTTAAGTTCACGCTCTTGGACAATCAATTGTACTACAAATCCATAGATGGGGTTTTGCTTAAATGCCTGAACCAAGACGGGCTAGGAAACTGATGTATGAGGTGCACGAAGGCGTATGTGGTGCACACCAGTCGGCTCACCGTATGAGATGGTTAATCAGGAGGACTGGATATTTTTGGCCGACTATGCTCGAAGATTGCTTTAAGTATTACAGAGGTTGTCAGGATTGTCAGCGATTCGGCAATGTGCAAAGGGCTCCAGCATCGGCCATGAATCCAATCATTAAGCCTTGGCCTTTCAGAGGATGGGGCATTGATTTGATCGGCCAAATCACCCTCCATCCAGCAAGGGACATAAGTTTGTTTTGTTGGCCACGGACTATTTCACTAAGTGGGTTGAAGCCATCCCATTGAAGAAGGTGACGTCAGAGAACATGGTGTTTCGTCAGGGAGCATATCATTTACCGATTCGGCATTCCTCAGTCCATCACTACCGATCAGGAACTCAGTTCACTTCTTCGGAGTTTTGTGACTTTGCCGAAGAGATGGGGATTAAGCTATAATTCTTCTCCTTACTACGCACAGCCAATGGACAGGCAGAGCTTCTAACAAGATCATGATTAAAATCATTCAAAAGAAGATCGAAGAGAAACCCAAAAGGTGGCACTTGGTGCTCAACGAAGCTTTGTGGGCTTACCGAATGGCTTGTCATGGGTCAACTCAGACGTCACCTTACGAGTTGGTCTATGGGCATCACGCAGTTCTACCATGGGAGTTGCAGTCGGGGTCAAGGCGAGTTACATTGCAGAACGATCTGGCTAAAGAGAATTATAAGGATTTGATGATGGATGAGCTAGAGGATTTGCATTTGATTCGTCTCAAGGCCTTGGAAAATATTGAGAAGAACAAGATACGCGTTGCCAAGTACTACAACTCGAAATGAGAGAAAAAGGATTCGAAGAAGGAGACTTGGTTTGGAAAATTATCTTGCCAGTCGGTACCAAAGACAAGGTATTCGGCAAATGGTCCCCTAACTGGGAAGGGCCTTTTCGAATTCTGAGACGTGCTCCGGGTAATGCGTACATTCTGAAAACCCTCCAAGGAGAAGAGTTTGCTAGGGCAATTAATGGACGTTATCTAAAGAGATTTCATCCTAGCGTGGAGGTCGGTGCATAACGGAATCAAGGACTAGCGGGCACCGACGGCCGATACAAGGTTGTATCGCCCTTAGCGCAAAAAATGGCCGATAGAGTCTATCGCCCTTAGAACAAAAATAGCCGGCACGGCATGTGTCGCCTCTAGCACAAAAAACGCAGAAATACAGGGCCAAGTGCACGCGGTGCTGTGCAATCGGCTAGGTAAATCAAACGCTCAACAAGCGCAGGACAGGAGAACAGGTTGTGCGTATGAACACAGCAGAATAGAACATTGTTCATAGTGGGGAATGTGCAAAAGGTGCAGATCAGTTACCGAACATCCTGTTGATGACCGTCTGCGGATTGGTGACTGCGGCGAGGGCGCGAGCATGATCCTCATAGGAGTCCAAAAGATCATCAATCTGCTCGACGTCCTCCGGACATGCCCCGCCGGGGAAGCCAACCGGCGTCACGGAGAAGTCCTCCTCTGCGCGGACCGTTAGCGCCGACAGCCCCAGCGCCACGCCATGGTGCACACCCTGTAGGGCGACCTGCTCGACGCGGCCGTGTACATTGGCCAGACGCGCCTCGGCGGTGTCGCCCTGGGCGTTCACCCGGTCTGCGACGGCGTTCGCCGCCATCTTTAGGCGCTCCAGCTCTTCAGACAGTGCTATGAACGACGAGTTGAAATGGATCGGTTAAAAGATCAACAAGAACGACCGAAAGCCGATCTAGGATTGGGTGTTCATACCCGTGATTGCGTCGCAGAACTGCCGGCGCTGGTCCTCCCACTCCAGCTGATCTATCCCGTACTGCTTCGAGACGGCGGCCAGCTCTTCCCGGGACTCGTCCCGCAGCGCCATGAAGTTCAAGGCGTCGTTGTGGTCGTAGAGGCCGCCGTCGGAATCCCGGTCGGGCTCGCCTCCCAGGATGGGAGTGGTAGGAGAGGCTGTCGGAGGAGCTTGACGAGTCCGATGGTGGAGCCTCTGGCCTCCCCGACGCTGGAGAAGGCCGGGCATGCCCGCCGGCGGAAGAGATAACGGGGACCCTGTCAGCAAGCAGTAACCGAGCGTGAGCGAGGTCTTCAAGAAACTGCCACAAAGGACGTAAGCGAGGAGTCCTACCCGCGCCGACGGAGGCGCCGAGCGTGGCTCCCTTCGGCTTCCTCGGTCGCCGGGCGCTTGCCGCGGTCATCATGGCCGCCATTGCACTCGGAAGTTAGGGTTTTCTGGGGCGGAACGAACAAGGAAGCCGAGGCGGCGAGAGTACTAAAGGAGCGGATGCAAGATTGGGAGAAGGCAGGCCTCCAGGGACGATTTATGTCGAAAAATCAACCGACGGATTGGGGTTTTTCCGCTTCCCAAGATGGGCTTCTACAGTAATGGGCTGCGCAGGCCGTCTGAGTGCACTCACGTACGTGTGGGGAATAGAGCGTCTGTCTTCGGCAAAACTGCCGATTTAGATGTTCGAGACAAACACTGGCCAGATTGCCGAACAGGTTCACACGGTTAAACACGATGTCATCAGAACGGTAACCGATTGGATGCAAAATGCAGATATGTTACAAATGGCCAAGTACATGGAACAGAGTACACCTTGATTCCGAAAGATCAGTCACAGATTGATTTCAAGAAGATAGATAAAAGGACTTCTTATTCACATAACAAGAGTCAATTACAAATGAAGGATCAGTTCGTCCATGTCATTCTATTTCTAATCGGAAGATCAGAATCGAAAGAGTCGGCCAAGTCTGTTCCGGCTTCCTCATATCCTCAACTGAACGTGCTATCCTAAATTCTAGTCCTCGCTCACAAACGTCAAAATGGCGATAGTCGGCGCCAGAATGAATCCGGACGGCATTGAAAGCAAGTGTTGCGCCGTAGCTCATGCCGGCCCTAGAAATGTCAGGAAGGACCCGCTTGATCTCATTCACCTGCCTTAGAGCCACCATGCCTGGCACATTGGCTGAAGTAGCAAGGTCGGCAATAGCGGCTTCGAGGGAGTGGAGCCTAGTCTCCAGAGCTGAAGGAAAAGGGGTCAAGCAGAAGGAAGAGATAAGAAAAGGACAGCTGAGGGATGCTTACCGATGGCTTGTTCCCGAAAGGTATCGCGCTCCTGAGAGATTTGAATAATCTCCCGATTCTTCTTTCCTAGATCAGACTGGAGGTCTGTAACCTTCTGAGCCAGGACCTCGGTGAGGTCGTCGCCAGTCCTCCTGAAGGGGAGACAAAATGAGGCAGAATTATCCAAAGCGAAAAGATCAAAGCAGAAGCAACCTTCTCTTAGAAGTGCTGGTGTCGCCGAGCTCGAGACTGTAATGGCTTGCTTGGGAAGACATTTTCCGGTTCAGGGCAAGAAAAGAGAGGGTTTTCTAGATGAAGAAGCTGAACAGAGGAACTCGGGAAGTTCAGGCCAAAATGGAATAGAGAGGAATTTTAAAGGATCTCGAGTGCATTGGAAGGCGAGTCGGCAGCTGTGATGATTAATGACAAAGGAAGTCGGATGCTTCCAGAGACGCTACAGTGGTGCGAAAAGGAGAAAATGAATTTTAGAATAAAACATTTATCCCAAAATTAGGGGGCATGTGTTAACACCGAGTTTTCGCACTATGACAAGTGGACCGGCACTATGATGATTCGGCGAACGCCACCGCTTGAAGGATTCGGCAGACGGCGGACGCGGTCGGCTAACTCAATGTATTCGGCAAGGCTGTGAAAGCGATTAGTCAACGGCGAGCAGATTCGGCAACGTAACGCTACGGTCGGTTACCTCAAAGCCAAGTCGGTTTGCGACGAATACGGCATGTCAAGGAGATTTGGCGATGGAAATCTCGTTATTTTAGCGCGTGCCGGTTATTAAAGGAAGCTTGGAGCAAAAGGCATCATGTTTTTGATAGTTTCCTAATTTGTCATTGTAATTGTATCCTCCTAGGACTCGTAGGACATCAGGGTATAAATATAAACCCTGAGGCTATTGTAAATCTGTTCACAATCAATACAACCAACCCCGGCCCCGTGCCGTCTTCGAGTCCAAGTCGTGTCGTCGTGTTCTTCGAGAGGGCCATCGATCCGTCGACCTCCGTAAGTTCCGGCAACCTTGCTATCATGTCTAGTATCGTGCGGCGGATTTAGATATGGTGCAAGTAGTCTCGTACGTTAAGCTTAGTATCGTGCGGCGGATTTAAGCTTATGACAGGAGGTCTTTGTCTTGTATGTGCTTGTATGGGCGGATTGAGACATGAGTAAAGATAGTTATCGGCTCTGTTAGATTTGGCAATCTGATAGATTCATTAAGTTACCTTGTGTTATGTGTTTTGTTACGTTTATTTCATCATAACACTTTTGCCCAATCTAGATACCGTCCGGTTCGGCTTCATCTTTATAGATCTGCTCTGTTCTTTCACGTTTATTATTGAAAAGTCTGTTATGCAGTAGATCTATTATTCGTAATAGCCGAATTGGATCGTATCTGGGTTGCCACGTGGTGAGGGTTCATGCATGTTAAGTGTGTTTGATCTATGACAAGGCTAGGTGTCGTGCGGCAGGCGCAGGCTTTGGATTAGCTTAGTCATGCTTAGCTTGTATGTTCAATCTCCATGGATCCCAACTCGGTTGTACAATCGAGATTGGTTAAGTTTTAACTTATGTCTAATACATCATGCAAGTACGATTCTCATGCAAACGTGTTCGGCAACCTGTTATTCACGTAGCTCTGTTCATATTGCCGAATA
The DNA here is from genome assembly GCA_009763385.1 of Coix lacryma-jobi var. lacryma-jobi. Taxonomy (NCBI): domain Eukaryota; kingdom Viridiplantae; phylum Streptophyta; class Magnoliopsida; order Poales; family Poaceae; genus Coix; species Coix lacryma-jobi. The sequence goes on along the minus strand of CM019824.1, from coordinate 491,476 downwards.
AACTTTCAGACCTGTTGGCAGATAGCTTTCATAGCTATATGTCGTCGTAAGTGGCTTCAGGGCCGTACATCTTGGAACTGTCTGGTCATACCCGGCACGTTCCAGCTTTGTATTTAACAGTTTATCTCCCTTGTTAGTTGCAGGTCAAACTGACTGGCACGCACCGGACTTCTGAGCACCCGGGCCACGATTGAAGCCAGCTTCTCCGGCTTGCCGTGTGCTTGGCGCAGTGCGCCACTTTTTGCGCCAACACCTTGATGTCGCCTAGAGGGGGTGAATAGGCCTGTTAAAATCATAGCTCAAAACTTTGTTAGTGATGCCTGGCACTACCGCCCTGAGCCTGGCACTGCCGCACCCCGGCACTACCGGCCTCAGCCCGGTACTACTGCGCCAACAAACTGCCCGAGCCTGCAATTCAAAACTAGCCACAGGAAACCAGTTCTATATGAATAGAAGTGTTGCTCTTGGTTTCCTGAACTTGCAGAACCAACTCAACCAAGCCAAATATGTTGTATGAAGTAGATCGGGGGCCAAATCCTAGAATCAATCACAAGCTCACAAGTATGATGAATGAACACAAGTAAATACAAGAGACAAGTGATTTATCCCGTGGTTCAGCTCGCCACCAAGGCTTGCCTACTTCCACGTTGTTGAGGATGACCACTTAGGTTAAGAGCTTTGCAACTCTTCCTCGGTCTCAAGTCAAGGAACCAAATCCTTGAAGTGAGAGGTAATTCCACTAGCTCCACAAGACGATTACAAACTTCCCGCTGCTCACCACAAGCATGGGAGCTTGCCGTGCGACGCCTAGCCGTCTAGGAGGCTTCACCTCCAAGAGTAAAAGATGCACAACAAAGATCGACGAAGCCCGACAAGTGCTCAAGGTGTGGAAGGCTCTAATTTGCTCTCTAGCTCTTAATCACACAGCCCCAACACTTAATCATGTACTAAGCATGTCACTCTCACAAGAGAGGGTTGGGGAGAGCTCTCAAATGGCTTGGGACGTGTTAGAAATGTTTTGGGCACCAGCAGCCTCACCTGGAGGCGTGGGGTGGGTATATATACCCCCCACACTCAAAACTAGCCGTTAGAGGTCAAAAACTAGCCGTTACTGGCTGTACAGGCCTGACACTGCCGCACTTAGCCCGGCACTGCCGCTCGACAGAGCGGCACTGCCGCAGCTCCTGAGACAGCACAGGTGACCTCACGAAAAACGCCATAACTTTTTACTCTGAACTCCGATTTTAGTGATCTTGGACATTTTGGAAAGCTTATTTCGAGGGCTATCTAACCCTGCAGAGAACAAGCCCAAGATCAACAAGTGCAGGTGCAGTGCTAAGTGTTTTTCTCTCATGTTAGCACTCGGGTTCGGTTTAGCTCGGGGCCGACAGCCGGCGGAGCAGGAGGAACGCCCGGGCGTGTTACTGCAAGCCATGGCCAACCTGGAGATTGTTTCACCCGCGCGCGTAGACCGCGGCCCCTCACGAGCCGTCGGACCGCCTCGTCAAGCCACCTTCGGGGAGTGGTACCGCGAGCGCAGCCCCGGCACGAGCCAAGACGAGCAAACGCGCGGCATCAGCAGCTCCGACTCCGATGGGTACGACTACCACGACCCCGACCTATGGGATCACACCAGAGAGTGCTTTCATCTCGAGGTGCACGTAAGCGACACCGAGGACGGGGGCGACGATGGCAGAACCGGCGATCAACCTCGAGGCTCCCAGCGACGTGGCTGCGACGGGCGGATCGCGTATTCAGGGGAGGACTGAACCTCCGGCGCCACGACCACCGCCTCAGCACGGCGACGGCCGGGCGGCGCAACTCGCGCAGGTGCAGGAGGCAATCACCAAGGCGGAGGAAGAGCGGCGACACCTGCTTCAGCTCCAACAAACTCTGATGTAGGAACCACCCCAGCCTCGAGGTGCCGGAGCTCGAGGTCGGGCTCGAGATGTACACCGGCGGATCCTCGAGGACGGGGCACCAGCACGCCCCGAGGTATGCTTCCCGCGAGCCGGGCAGAATGTGGTCGCGGCCGCAATGCTGCTCCGCGATCTACCCGCCGTCTCCAACCCTGACGTCAGGCGCATGCTTGGGGAAATGAAGAGCCTCCTTGAGACAGCCGTCGTGCAGCAGGCCGAGAGCTTGGCGTCACAACGGCGCGGAGCGGCCTCGGAAAAGCCGGCGGACACGCCCCGCAACGAGCGCGAGGCATCCGTCCATCAGCCAAACGCCTCTCAGGCCAAGCCAGTCCGGGAGCGGATCGTCGACAACCGTCCACCTCGAGACCCCAATGACGCCCGCAACGACATCAACCGCCGGCGCAAGGACAAGGGGGCCCAGGAGCGTGGCTATAGCGCCCATCGAGGGGGGCGCTACGACAGCGACGAGGACCGGTAAGCCCTCGAGCCGCCGGGCCCCAGAGTCTTCAGCCGGGCCATCCGCAGCTCAACCCTCCCCGACCGCTTTCCGACCTCCGACCAACATCGTGAAGTATGATGGGGAGGTCGAGCCCAAGCTCTGGCTCTCAGACTTCCGCCTAGGCTGCCAACTGGGTGGAGCAAAGAACGACGACCGTGTGATCATACGCCAGCTCCCACTTTACCTCTCGGACACCGCCCGCCGGTGGCTCGAGGGGCTCCCGCCGGATCGGATCGACGACTGGGCCGACCTAGTCAGGGTCTTCGATGGGAATTTCAAGGGGACTTGCGTGCGCCCAGGCAACCCCTGGGACCTACGGCGTTGCAGGCAGGCGGCGGACGAGCCCCTCCGCGACTTTGCTCGACGGTTCTCGAAGCAGCGCCTCGAGCTCCCCCACGTGCCTGATGAGGACGTCATCTCGGCGTTCCTCGTGGGCACAACATGCCAAGAGCTAGTTCATGGGCACAACATGAGGAGCTATTTCAAGGTGTGGAAGGCTCTAATTTGCTCTCTAGCTCTTAATCACACAGCCCCAACACTTAATCATGTACTAAGCATGTCACTCTCACAAGAGAGGGGGTTGGGAGAGCTCTCAAATGGCTTGGGACGTGTTAGAAATGTTTTGGGCACCAGCAGCCTCACCTGGAGGCGTGGGGTGGGTATATATACCCCCACACTCAAAACTAGCCGTTAGAGGTCAGAAACTAGCCGTTACTGGCTGTACAGGCCTGACACTGCCGCACTTAGCCGGCACTGCCGCTCGACAGAGCGGCACTGCCGCAGCTCCCTGAGACAGCACAGGGACCTCACGAAAAACGCCATAACTTTTTACTCCGAACTCCGATTTTAGTGATCTTGGACATTTTGGAAAAGCTATTTCGAGGCTATCTAACCCTGTAGAGAACAAGCCCAAGATCAACAAGTGCAGGGCAGTGCTAAGTGTTTTTCTCATGTTAGCACTCGGGTTCGGTTCGGTTGAGATTGAGAGACTTAGACTTGTCTATGATTCGTATTGCATCCCCCTTGATAGTACGACATAACTATACTCAAGATAAAGAGAATATAACCATTTTAACCACTTGAGTCTTCATGTCTTCATATGTCATTTCTTCTTGATATCACTTCAAAGAGGTTGCAATCATCTTTGTCTCCTTTCTTTGAGCAAGCACACCTTGAGCATGTGACTTGAACCATTTCCACACATATGAGTTCACCCATGGCTTCAAGTCACTTCACTAATGATTTGATCCTTAACATAATATGACTTATCATAGCTTGATTAGTACCTCGACTCAATGCAAGTACTCTCTTCTTCACCCTAGCCATAGTACCTCGGTCTCCTTGACCTTCGCCTTCGCTTAGTACCTCGAAGCTCTTTCCTTGCTATCTTCACCTTATCAAGCCACACTCAAGTCACATCATATTGAGCATCCATTGAAAACCATTTCTTCAATATTGTGATCCTTGCTTGAACATCTTATAGATATGAATGTTGAGATCAATCAAGCTTTAGTTTGACTCACATAGAGACATATGTGGATCATCATTAATATGGTCAAGCTAATTCATGATTCCTTATATCCTCTCCTTTTGGCTTGACACTCAACACTCACTTCAATCTCCATCTTCATACTTCTAGCTTGATCAAATCAATGCAAAGTGATTCTCCAAACATTTATCCATACAAGCAAACAAATGTAGAGATGACATATATCCAATATGAGTTAAGTCCTTGTCATTTGACCTTTGCTTGACATTTACTCACTTATGCATTCTTGATTCATTCTTCAACCTTGATCCAAGCTAGTTCACTATCAAACTCTTCTTGCTCATGAAAAACAACCCATTGTTGAGACCATTCCAAAATCATCAATCCATGTCTCACTTGTCATTTGCCAAATATGCTTGCTTTCTCATGACGCCATGATATCCCACAACATAGAAGCCATATCATCAACTCTATTTGCATTGTTGTCATTTGCTTGAAAAAGATTGTTTCCATGATCTTCCAATACAACAATACACAATTTTGGCCTTCATTTCAACACTATGTGGAATACCATCAAGTTTGCTTTTCTTGTTGAACCTTTGATACACTTAGCAAACTTGTTAGACTTTAATTATGTTGTCACTCAATTCACCAAACCCACTAAGGGCTAGATGCACTTACAATCTCCCTTTTTGGTGATTGATGACGACACTATTAATCTTATAAAATTGATTATTATGATTATTTTACACATTACTGATAGATCAAACCCACTATTAATTAATGACTTAATTTCAACTTCCTCAAATCCAAAAGATATTAAGACAATTTATATCTAATATTACATTACACAATCGAGATTGATCAACATGAATCAGTGCAATAGTGCATGAATTCAAGGCCTCAATGCCAAATGCACATATTTAAGACAAAGGTGGAACTCTCATATATCTTAGCATTCGGGGGGTGAAGTGTTAACATGATAATCGTGATGCTTATGACAGTTCATGCACTCAAAAATGGTGACTAGCAGAGGGCGGCACTACCGCACCTGCCTGACCAGTACTGAACAAAACAAGCACCACTCAAGACATGAATGTCACACAATAGCATAAATGATTCTTGTCAAGAGCATCAATTAAATTATCCTTGCACACACCACATAATTTTGAAAAATCTTATATGCCTCTCCTTACCCCTTTCCATCCTCATATCAATCTCTCTTCCCTTACATGTCCCCCAAATTTCTCCCCCTTTGGCATTAATCTCCAAAAAGGATCTCTCCACCAAAGGAAGAAATGATGGTAGACAAGTGAGGGATAGAGGTAGGTAAGAGTTTAGCATATATGATTTCTCTTCTATGTTTTTTTACCAAACAAAGTATGCAACACTTTAAGTCAAGATTCTCAAGAGGTTAGCATATTTAGCTCATACCTCACATAGGTGACATAACATGAGACAAACTCACATAATCACCACAAGAGGTATCAACCAAATATCTAACGCATTCTCTAATCGTCACCATAGAATAACTCATGGTGTGACTCAAAATATTGCATCACATGCACACTCTAGCATGTAAGGGCCTAGATGCACAAAGGTAATACAAATGTTCATAGAGTGATGATGATTTTGAATTTAGTGCTTTGATGGGCCTAGCACTTCATTAAGCAAAATATCTCATTTGTGCCCATCTCTCCTTTTCATCATCTTCAAGGAGACATTTCAATCTTGTGCTTCATCTTAGTTGAAAGTCCATTGCTAGCTCTTGTTGTCATTTTGAGATACCAATTTGAAGACATTTCTTGATATACCAAACTAAAAGATTATCCACCAATATCAATTGAAATATGATCTTCATAGTTTGACACCAATGGAAGGAATCTTCACAAGTTGATGCCAATAGGAATGGATGCTCGTATCTCATAATATCACCTAGATGTCTCCTAGGAATGCTCACAAAGACAAGAGATAACATTAAACTGCACAAGCTACAGTTTACAACTAGTGACCATTTGGATGTGGAAGGCATGTGGATCACTAATTGCAAACCTCATAGCATAGACTAAATTCCCCCTATTTGATAGTGCATACATATGTATGTGGAAAGTAGAACATATGCACTTTTGGTCAATTAAGTCCAATCAAGGAAATTTAAGCTATATTATGGAGAGTAGCTACATAAGAGTTAAAGTTGCAATCCAAATGAATATGAGAGATAACTTTACCATTTGGATTGATTTGGTTATGTAGCATACCCAAGAGAAACTCATTCTCACCAAGAGACTACACAAGTTCACTAGAAGAAAATGTTAGTCCCAAAGACACAAGACATAGAATGGGCTCCCCCTTAATATGTGCATCAAGTACTCGAATTACTTGTGAAATGCACTTGAATCGGTTTAAGAGTTTAGAGGAGTACATCCTATATCTTGGTCAAGGCATACCAAATTTGCAACAATTAAAATTATGCCAAAGAAAACATACCACCACTAAGGTAGAGAGATCACCACATAAATTTTGATTGACATGACCATCATATAAGTAAGATTTCAATGGTTTGAATGGCCATAGTTTTTTTGATGAAATGTGGTGAATTAGAGCTTTGGTGATCATCCAAGATCCAAATTAAGTTCCTAGTTCTTTCTTTACCTAAAGCAACTCACATAGAAAGCAAATGGTAAAGTTCATGAAATTTGCAAATTATGAACTAGGAGTTACCACTCTTTTTGACCAGGTCTTGGTTGATCAATCGGATGGATCCATGTGACTTGATGAGCTTTAGATGGAGAATTAGCAATGAACATCCATCTTCACTTCTTTTCTCCAACTCACATAAATATAGTTCCTCTAAAGGATTGGGGCATCCGACAACAAAACTAGGAGCATTCAGTTTATAAAGACTGAGACCTCCAAGAATAATCTTTGGAGCACCCAAAGATTCATTGGAACTATCCATCCTCCTTTGAAGTTCTTCTTTCTCCAATGTTTGAGATTACATAATATGAGCTTGAGAGAAGACATTTTGTCTCATGAGATAGAAAGTAAACTCCCCCTCAATTTATGCACACAAGGGTACACAAAGCACACTTATGCACATCAACAATATGAGGTCAAAGGAGAAGTCTACACTATGTTCCAACTCATTTCGAACTCCTTCAAGCTGCTTGCAATCCAACTTTTCAGATTCTATCTTCCTTGGAAAAATTCATATCTCTCAGACCATTAGGCCAATATGCATGAAATTTGGTACATAGCTGCATCTATGAGTCCTTTAACTGCTGTAAGAATTTCAGCTCATTTGGACTCCATTTAGTCAGTCAAATCATTTTTCACCAAAATTGCTCAAGTCTGAAACTGCATTGCTGAAACTGGCATAATTCAACAAAAACTGATGTTCTTCTCAATCAATCTCCATGAAAACTGTACAGCAGCAAGTACTAGATCTGTATAGCATGCTCACAAAATTTTAGACCAAATTATTAACATTTGAATCTCCAAATCCATGCTTGAAGGCAGCCAACTCAGATTTGCAATTTTTTTGACAGATTTGATAATTCACAATTCTTCTCTTCTTCTTGTCCCATTCTTGAGGTGATTTTGATTGAGAATACTCACAAGACATTATTTCCATTCAGTCCTCTTATCATATTTGTAATATTATGAGTTCTTCCAATAGCATATCCAACTCAACCTCAACATCATGCTCTAAGTCCACAAAATGGACTGTTGTCAGCTGTTGTGTGTGGAGGTGTGCAGCAGTGCTGCTCATGGCCCGGCAGTGCTGCCCGCTGAGCGGCACTGCTGCTCGCACATCAGCAGTAGGTTGTAGATTATCTCCGACATGAGGAGCCTCCACATCTTGAGAGTGAGTCAACACACTCTCCGACTTCTACCAACCTCATCTTGCTTTAGGTGAAGAGTAACCTTTAGGCTTGTGATGCATCCAAATGAATAAGCACAACCTCTTCTTATTGATTTCCTATGAATAAGCTCAACACAAGAGGTATTAGTAGCACAAGCACTAGTTTCTCATTTAGTAACCCTTTATGTGTGGAAGGCAAATGGGCTACCAAAATAGAGAAACCTCATAACATGGACTAAATCTCTCTTAATGCCGCATGCACACTCTTTTGAGTCGAATGGAAATGTGAATGTGCATGGTTGGTCATTTAAGTCCAAGGGGCAGATTTAAGCCATATTATGATGAGTGGCTAATCATAGACGAATCAACCCAAAATTAACTAGAGAGAACACATCACATAGTTTTGGATTGATGGCATTGGTATGATAGCACACTCCATTTGAGAAACACATTCTCATTTAGTGAGACTACATAAATCACTTAGAGAAATGGTTAGTCTCACAACTCTAGTCATAGAGTAAATTCCCCCTTTTATAAGTGCTCTAAGTATTTGAATTTCTCACATAGCACTCTATTCATTTAAGAACATGGAATTTTACTCTATGTCTAGGTCATGGCAACAATAGAATAATCAAATTTAACTTATGCCAAGAAAACTCACAACCATTTGAGCATGTAGATGGCCATAAGATGAGAATGAGAATTTGTCAATCTACCATATGACAAGATTTCATCAAGTAGAGAGTTCTTGAGATTTGAGTGATAAGTGCTTCTACTTGAGCTTTCTTGAAATTCTTGGTTTAAGGTCCACAAAGAACACCAAGTCATGTATGTTGCTTGTTGTGATTGATCAATTCAATTCCAATCATACTTTTCTTCATGACCAACAACCAATACATATCCTCAAGTGCTTTCTTTCCCTAAGTGACTACACAAGACACAAAGAGATAAGATTTGAAATAAATTGCACTTGAGATTTAGTTGTTACCACCCTTCTTGAAACATAATGGATGAGGTGGCTTCTTCATCTTCACTTTGCTTATCATCATGTTGTAGACTTCATCCATGGCTTGGACTTATCTCAGCCACTACTGTCTGCATAGGGCGGCACTGCCTCTCTGAGGCACGGCACTGCCGCTCTGAGGCGCGCACTACCATATCAGAGATGTCAGTGGAATTTGGTGCGATAGTAGCTTGAGGATATCCTATCTCTATACCCAGAACTTCTTGTGGTCTTATATCACCAATGGGCATTTTCTTGATTGTCTCACAAGGTGGTTCCTCATTACCTACAACATGAATAAGATCTTGCTCTACTAGAGAGCCATTAAAGCATATATATGAAAGATGATTCATTTGAACTCAAAGTACTCTAGCCACTCTAATAATTCACAAGCATAAACATATTTGTGAAGTACTAGAGACTACACAAGTCAAGTGGCTAGCTAGCAAGGGTTAGGTACTTGTTACCGAGATGAGTATGAAGTTAGAGATATATCCATGAATCATCCTTGGGTCAATCTTGATAGAATAGTCAATATGAATAAGATTGATAGCATGAGATGATATTTTCAATAAAACTTGCTCAAGCACCCCAAGGCTTCATATCACCTTCAAGTACCTACAACACTTATTAAGCACAATTTGGTACCCATACCAAGATGGGTCCATCAAGGTTAGTCACAAGAGACTTAGGCACCCAAATGGCCTTTGTGCTAGTATATGGTGAACCAATCACCTTTCTAGCACAAGTGACATTTTTGGGCCTCCTAAGTAATTTTGAATCAATTGACAAGTTAGGCTTAAGAGTGTTACCCATGGGACATTCCCACTTAGGTGTCCCTTTCCCCTACAAGTGTAGCATAGGCTGTCTTGTTATTCTTAGTCTTGTCTTCTTGCAATTTGCTTGCTACCTTGCTACTAAGCCTCTTTCTTGATGATATCAAGCCTTTGTTCTTCATGTAGGGGCATGATGCAATTTCATGACCCTTCTCATTGCACTCATAACACTTCCTCTTACTTCTTCTTATCTTCTTGTTTGGAAGTGTGGCTTGGTCATCAACCTTGTTGGAACACATCGAGGCATTGTGTCCCATGTTGGAGCACTTGCCATGAGCCATCTTTTTTTTCTCTTGAATGTTGCTCATGGCCTTCGCTTCTTTCTTCAAGGAGCAATCCCTTACATGGTGACCCTCTTTCTTGCACTTGAAGCAAGTGATGAGAGTCTTCTTTGCTTTCTGGGGCTCTTGCTTTGATTTGGAGACCTTCTTCATGAGCTTGACCTGACCAGGGCATAAGTGGTAGCCTTCCCTTTTCTATGGGGCGGCACTACCGCCCTTCATAGTGGCACTGTCGCCCTTGGGTGGCTGTGCTGCTCGGGGCTGTTGTTGTGCCACCATCTGTGCAGGCTGATTTGTACCAACTTTGCCCTTGATCATAGACTGAGCACACTCAGAGCTATTTTCCACCTTCTTGCCACTGTTTTGAGTCTTGCCATTCATGCACTCTTTTGCTATGATCTCATTGAGCCTAGCACTCTTTTCTCATAGCCTCCATATTAGCAAGGTTAGTGGCATAAATATTCAAATCAAGATTAAAGCATTTTCCATAACCTTGACTAGTGGAGGGAGTAGAGACATCACTTCCTTTGGTAGGATGTGAGTTGCTCTCCCAAAGAAGGCTATATTGCTCCTCAAGTTCTTTGTGCTTGCCATTCAAGCTACAATACTTTTCCTTGAGTGTAATATGATCCTTCTTTAGGAGAGCATGGACATCTTGCTCTTTGGCCAAAGCCTTGCGCAAGGTGTCCACCTCACTTCTCTCCAATGTAAGAGCTTCCTCGCTAGCAATGTATAGATCCTCTTGTTTAATTAGAGTCTTTTTCTAGATTCTAGCTCAGCTTGTGTTGCCTCTAAGTCCTCCATTAGCTTTGAAATAAATAACTTGGTCTTTCTATCCATTTTTAGTTATGTTATTTATTTCTTCATCACTAGAAGTATCACTAAGATCACTACTGGAGATGTCACTAGGAGGTGGAGAAGGTTTGTATTTTGATTTTACCTTCTTACCCTTTGCCATAAGACATACATGAGAAGTGGCATAAATAGTTGAGCACATTGTGAAGTGGATTCATCACTTGGCCTCCACCGATCACAAGCTTCTTCTTCCTTCAAATGTTTCTCACAAGAACTATAGGAAGTAGAAGTACCACATGGTAATCCTTGTTCTCACCAACCATTTCATTACCTTTCACATATGTTGGTAAGGGAGTGGTTGTGGATGATCAGCTATGCCTTTTGGGAGAATCACTTGAGGCTCTTCATTTGTTGGTGAAGTTGAGCACTCCTCAAGTGGTTCCTCCAATGAGAGCAACTTCTCATCACATTTGGACTTGTCATATCTTTCTTTGAGTGTGGTCCAATGACATGAGCATCCTCAAAGAGGTTCACCATCTCCAAATATGATGGCATCAAAAACATCTTCACTCAAAGCACTAATAAGACATTAGAGGCTTGAGCATTGTGTTGTAAGCATTTCACTTCCTCTTTAGATAGATAGGTCAAATCATCACTAGAAGTGAAATGCTCACATCAACAATCCACTCGATATGAGGACCCATGGTCCTATAAAAGTAAGCACACTAGCGGACCAAGATGCATAATTTGAGCCATCAGAAAGTAAAAGTTCTAGAGATACTTCCTCACCTTGTCGACATCATCTCTCAAGGTGTTAAGCCCGTCATTAATTGAAAGCCAAAGTCCTCCGATACCATAACAGGACCTTGATGTCGCCTAGAGGGGGTGAATAGGCATGTTAAAATCACAGCTCAAAACTTTGTTAGTGATGCCCGGCACTACCGGCCTCAGCCCGGTACTACTGCGCCAACAAACTGCCCGAGCCTGCAATTAAAAACTAGCCACAGGAAACCAGTTCTATATGAATAGAAGTGTTGCTCTTGGTTTCCTGAACCTGCAGAACCAACTCACCAAGCCAAATATGGTTGTATGAAGTAGATCGGGGCCAAATCCTAGAATCAATCACAAGCTCACAAGTTATGATGAATGAACACAAGTAAATACAAGAGACAAGTGATTTATCCCGTGGTTCAGCTCGCCACCAAGGATTGCCTACCTCCACGTTGTTGAGATGACCACTTAGGTCAAGAGCTTTGCAACTCTTCCTCGGTCTTCAAGTCAAGGAACCAAATCCTTGAAGTGAGGGGTAATTCCCTAGCTCCACAAGAGGATTACAAACTTCTCGCTGCTCAGCACAAGCATGGGAGCTCGCGGGTGACGCCTAGCCGTCTAGGAGGCTTCACCTCCAAGAGTAAAAGATGCACAACAACAAGATCGACGAAGCCCGAACAGTGCTCAAGGTTTGAAGGCTCTAATTGCTCTCTAGCTCTAATCACACAGCCCCGTCACTTAATCATGCACTAAGCATGTTACTCTCACAAGAGGGGTTGGGGAGAGCTCTCAAATGGCTTGGGATGTGTTAGAAGTGTTTTAGAGTGGTGGGGGCACCAGCAGCTCACCTGGAGGCGGGGTGTGTTATATATACCCCCCACACTCAAAACTAGCCATTGAGGTTAGAAACTAGCCGTTACTGGCTGTACAGGCCCGACACTCCGCACTTAGCCGACACTGCGGGTGAAAGGACCGTGACGCCTAAGAGGGGGGGTGAATTAGGCAACTTACTTAAACTTCTACTCTAAACTAAGGCCTCAATTACCACCTAGTCAAAACCTATGAAACAAAGTAAACTATCTAATGTGCAACTAAGGTTTTGCTAGTGTGTTTGCTATCTCTACCGCAAAAAGAGTTATGCAACCTAGTTTCCAAACCTATCAACTAGTATATCAAACTAGGAAGGTAAAGCACATGAACAAGGTAGCAATGTAAATGCGGAAGCTAAAGAGTGTGATAGAGATGCAAACTCCCGTCGACGACTCTGGTATTTTTACCGAGGTATCGAGAAGCGCGCAAGCTTCCCCCTAGTCCTCGTTGGAGCCCCTCGCAAGGGCCAAGCTCCCGGTCGGGTACTCCGTGGATAGCTCCGGGCCTTCCCCACTCGCAAGTGGGTCTCTCCGGTTAAGCCACTCGTGGCAAAGCCTCTCCCGGATGCTCCCCGCCGTCTTCACTATCAAGCTTCCGGCCGAAATGCCGCGGACCTTGTTCCCTTCGGTACACGGAGGCGGCCACACCACAAACGCGGTTGGTGTGATCTCGCAAGACTTACAAGCCCCACCGATGTACAACAACGGTGCGCGCAAGCACCGGTAGTCAAGAGGTTTTCAACCTCACTAAACACTAGGCCTAACACCTAGAGCAAGCGCAAAGCGGTGGTCTAACTGGCTTAAGCACTTCGCAAAGCACCTCTACTAATCACCTAGTATATCACTTAAGCCACTTTGGTGGCTAGAGCAACTAAATATGTGTCTATACACTTGGTACACTTCCTTGAGCTCCAACCTACTGTTTTTGGCCGGCCATGGGGTATTTATAGAGCCCCAACAAAATAGAGCCGTTGGGCAAAGAGATGCACTTTTCAGACATCGACCGGACGCACTCACGTCCTGACCGGACGCGTCCGGTCACTCACAACGGCTAGTTGGCCGCCAGTACAGGCACTGATCGGACTCTGGCATGAGTCCGGTCGCAGACGATCGGACGCGTCCGGTCACGATTTTGTGCCTCGGAACCTCTCTGTGTTCGATCGAACTCAGATGAGCTCCAGCGTCGGTCACGTGGTCGCGCTGAGGAACAGTAGCATCGGAGCGTCCGGTCACTACTGTCACAGCGTCCGGTCGCTTTGACGTGGCGCTGCTGGCTTGGGGTACTGATCGGACGCATCCAGGCAGCGTCCGGTCACTGCGAAGCAGCGTCCGGTCACTTGTTCTTCTCGCCTTTCTCTCGTTCTTTGTGCCCGACTTGGTTCCATTCTTGTGGCTTGGACTTTGCTTGATCTTTAGGGTCTTCAACTGAGCTTCTAGAGTCTTGCTTGAGGGTGTTGATCGTCGGATCACCACGTTGCCTTAGTCCAAGTCATATTTGCACCCTATTGGACTACAAAACAAACACTTGCAAACGCATTAGTCCAACTTGGTTATGTTGTTCATCAAACACCAAAATCCGGAGTAGTTAAATGGTCCGAGGTCCATTTTCCTTACACCGGAGCAGCACGCCGCTCGACAGAGCGGCACTGCCAGCAGCTCCGTGAGACAGCACGGTGACCTCACAAAAAACGCCATAATTTTTACTCCAAACTCCGATTTTAGTGATCTTGGACATTTCGGAAAGCTTATTTCGAGGGCTATATAACCTTGTAGAGAACAAGCCCAAGATCAACAAGTGCAGGTGCAGTGCTAAGTGTTTTCTCTCATGTTAGCACTCGGGTTCGGTTAGATTCAGCACTTGAGACTTGTCTATGATTGTATTGCATCCCCCTTGATAGTACGACATAACTATACTCAGATAAAGAGAATATAACCATTTAAACCACTTGAGTCTTCAATGTCTTCATATGTCATTTCTTCTTGATATCACTTCAAAGGGGTTGCAATCATCTTTGTCTCCTTTCTTTGAGCAAGCACACCTTGAGCATGTGACTTGAACCATTTCCACACATATGAGTTCAACCCATGGCTTCAAGTCACTTCCACTAATGATTGATCCTTAACATAATATGACTCATCATAGCTTGATTAGTACCTCGACTCAATGCAAGTACTCTCTTCTTCACCCTAGCCATATTACCTCGGTCTCCTTGACCTTCGCCTTCGTTAGTACCTCGAAGCCGTTTCCTTGCTATCTTCACCTTATCAAGCCACACTCAAGTCACATCATATTGAGCATCCATTGAAAACCGTTTCTTCAATATTGTGATCCTTGCTTGAACATCTTATAGATATGAATGTTGAGATCAATCAAGCTTTAGTTTGACTCACATAGAGACATATGTGGATCATCATTAATATGGTCAAGCTAATTCATGTGATTCCTTATATCCTCTCCTTTTGGCTTGACACTCAACACTCACTTCAATCTCCATCTCATACTTCTAGCTTGATCAAATCAATGCAAAGTGATTCTCCAAACATTATCCATACAAGCAAACCAATGTAGAGATGACATATATCAATATAAGTTAAGTCCTTGTCATTTGACCTTTGCTTGGCATTCACTCACTTATGCATTCTTGATTCATTCTTCAACCTTGATCAAAGCTAGTTCACTATCAAACTCTTCTTGCTCATGAAAAGTAACCCATTGTTGAGACCATTCCAAAATCATCAATCCATGTCTCACTTGTCATTTGCCAAATATGCTTGCTTTCTCATGATGTCATGATATCCCACAACATAGAAGCCATATCTTCAACTCTATTTGCATTGTTGTCTTTTGCTTGAACAAGATTGTTTTCATTATCTTCCAATACAACAATACACAATTTGGGCCTTATTTCAACACTATGTGAAATACCATCAAGTTTGTTTTTTTTGTTGAAACTTTGATACACTTAGCAAACTTGTTAGACCTTTATTATGTTGTCACTCAATTCACCAAAACCCACTAAGGGCTAGATGCACTTACAATAGTACTGTGGTACATCTTGTGCATGACCAATTTGAAAAATAAAACAAAAGTTGTCACCGTGAAGGTGAAGGTGAAGGTCATTTGTTCTAGAATGTCATATTGGTATACACGTTGAGGATAATCACTATGTGTAGCATAGTGTAGATCCCGCAGTACTATGATACTACCTTGTGTATGACCAATATGCAAATTTCAGAATATTATACACAAATGATGAGGTAATCACATAATTATTTGCATGACATAAATTAAGCGCTTGAAACTTAAACATATAAGTAAATACGCTTAATTAAAAATGCAAAATATAATTGCATATTAAATAAATTGCATAAAATAAATTGCATAGAATATAAATTGCGTAAAATAAATTACAAAATAAAGTGGGAACATATTGTTATTGGGAATGTCATTGGACAACACTTTGACAATATATTCAACACATATGGTACATGTTATTGGGAATTGTCGGACAAACACTTTGAACAATGTACAGTATATGTAAAATATCATGAAGATGGTTGCGCTGTGGCCAAAACAGTATAGTAATTAGCCCAAAACGCAATTTGGATCCACCTAGCCCAAGTTGAAAGCTCGCAGGCCCCACCTGGTCCTGGGCCGTCCATTCGGCCCTGAAGGGGGTGGAGCAGCCGCCATATTCAACCCTAACCGCTTCCACCTTGAACTGTCGTCGCCAGGCCAGGTGGCCAGCCACCGCCGCGGCCTTGTCGGGCGGACAGCCGGCTGGAGCCGCTCGCCGTTGTGGGGTCAGGGTGCCGCCAGGCCGGGGCTGCAGGCCATGGGGCGCAGGGGGGCCGCCGGGCCGAGGCGCCACCTCGCCTCACCATGCCGTGGTGGACCGTCGCAGCCAGGGGTCGTCGGCAGCGGATCCGCCGGCAACATTGGCAAGGGGCCTGGCCGGGCGCCGCCAGGCCAGATGCCAAGCGCAGCGGCTGCACACGCGTGAGGCACGGGGTCGCCGGCTGCGAGTTGTGGCCGGCCGGCGCGCGGCCGTGGGCCGGGGCTGCGAACGCCGAGCAGCACAAGAGGTGGCACTCGTCGAGGCCGTTGGGGCCATGGTCGCTGCCGGTCAGGCTGTGCTGAGTTGCGTCGAGCGCGGACCTCTGGCCGCCAGCTACTGCTGAGTCGGTTGCGTCGGGCCTCGCCAGGCCGTGGGCGCGTTGGCCGAGCACGGGCAAGCTTCGGCGACTGCCGGCCAAGTCGAGCGCCGCCAGGCCGGGCACCGAAGCACGCCGCGGGGGGCCTGGCGATGAGCCGCCTGGCCGGATGCGGAGGCCACACGAAGGAGCCTGTCTGGCCGCCACGGCGACGCATGGCGCCTTTGCCGCGAGCGCCACCCAGCAGGGCCACTTGTCGGTGAGACGGTGTGGTGCAACGACCACTGTGTCATCCTCGGTTGTTGCCGGAGGTGCGGAGACAAGGGGAGTCGACGAAGTTGACGTTTGAGAGTGCCAACTCAACGTGCGGTGCCCACGCGGAGGAGGTTGCGAGAGTCGCGGTTGCGAGCCCCCTCACATCCATCCTCGCCGAACGACGGAGTCGGGTGCTTGGAGCGTCGAATCGACGTCAAGTGAGAACATGAGTATAGGGAATAAAATATGATTCCCTATTGTTACCTGTGACCTTCCGATCTCCAGTTGATTTTTCATGATCTTCTTCCCTTGGAGAGATCGGCCTCTGGTGCCCATCAATTGAGCTATTCTTCCTCACGGAAGAAGAAGCGATGAGCGAAGGTGCTGATAAGTGTTGCGAGTAGTAATTGCGAGAAAATATAAATGAGACATAGGAGAATAGAATGAATCATCGGGCTTCTTCATTGATCATTGATACATATTATATAGAATATGAGATGAGGGGTTATAGAGGGAAACTCTCCCACTAAGTAACCACGACGCACGTCCGTGAACGTGGGGACGTGGGGAGTTTCCTCTCCCATCAAGTAACCACGACTCCCCCCTCAAGTAACCACGACTCCGTGGACATGGGGACGTGAACGTGGGAGTTTCCTCCTCCATCAAATAACCACGACTCCGTGGACATGGGGGCATGGGGAGTTTCTTCTATCTGTGCAAGGAGGATGAAATCATCGTATACAAGATATTTGTAACAAAGCTAAATTTCGGTGTTACTTTATAAGAGCATCTCCAACCGCTGTGGGCGGGCATGGTGGCGCTGCCGCCCGACGTGCAGCTGTCGGACCACGACCGCCGCCTCGGCCGTCATGCGAGGGCTCAACGCCATGCTCCATGCTCGCCGCGACGAGCGCGTGGAGGTGTGCCAGCTCACCATCTGCCGCCGCCACGTGTGATCACCGGCGCCGCCCAGCGATCACAATCTCTACCTGTTACTATCACGTACGTCGGTTGTCCTTGAGTAAACATTAAAAATATAAATCTTGAATAACTTTTAAGTTGTTTGAGTTTAAAATATGACAACTATCAAAGTTATGCTTTAAAGATTGTCGCTGTTATAGCAGTGCTGCCCCCTGCCGCGAGTTGTAACTATTGCACCTTGATGATCGGCATGTTATGTATACTGTCATGCTACTACGAGTAGCTCCTATGCTTATAACTTACGGAGTACCTCACAATAAGGACCTTTATCTAAAAATTTGCTCATCATATTATGAATTTCCTTGATAATTATACTTGGATTCAAATAAGCACGCTTTCACACACAGGCAATGGTGATAAATTTTTTCTGGCGGGCAAAATTTTACTCATCTAATACCGTAAGACAAATATTAAGGAGTTAATACATTTTAATAAATATGCAGATAGAATGTCAAGATACGACCAAAAACAACCCTCTCATGTCCAACATGAATATCCAATGACATCAACTCTTGACCGACAACACTGCGGCTGACATTCGGGTTGATACCAGACATTTCACCTCCATATGGACCAGAAGGCTTCTTGATATCACGCACTTGGCCTTTCCGCTTGACAAGCTTGTTTTTATGCTTATCCTGAAAAGAGTAAGTAAAAAAAATTAGCAACTGACTTATGGGACTAGCAGTCAAATGACTCACAAGTCACATATTATACATTGGTTTAATTATAGAAGATCCACATGGTTAAAAAAACTACTAGAGCAGAAAATTACAGAGATCAAATTACTGAAACAAAAAATTAGTATGGTGTCAACCACACAATCTGGCTCCTCCAAAAAAAAAACAGCTCCACAAATCCTAAACTCCTCCCCTAGGAAGCTGAAGCCTCTTCTGGAGCCATACCAAATAGGACCAACATTGATCAATAGGAAGAACAATTAGCCTACTGAAACTAATGCATTGCTTGGCCATTCCAAATAACATGCACCACCACCAGCACTTAGCATCTCCAGCAAGAGCTTCACTCAGTTATTGATAGTTCCATTTACTACATTGATAGTTCCAGTTACAAGATGGAGAGGCAAGAGCTTCAAATGGCTCACAAGTCACATATACTACAATATAATGTTATGTTACTTACCCTGTAGTTCTTTCGAGGATTCTTCTTTTTCTTATTCTAGAACGATCAAACCCCTGTTCTTCAAGATCTGCAAGGATTTGGATTTACTTAGAAGCAGTAACAGGAAATCAAAAATCTATAATATGTTACATGAGCACGGAGGTGAAGATTAACCTGATAGAAAATCGTCCTCTTGCCATCGCCTTCAGTTTCTTCCTCCAGAGGTTCAACGCCCGGAGTTCTGTCATACAGGAAAAGTAATCAGCAGTATAGCATTCACCAGAATCCCCTTATTTAATTACCTGGATGTCAGTGAAAATTACCTCGAGTACAGGGCATTCTGATTGATGTTTTTCAGTCCTCTGTCTTTTAACTTCCTCATAGAAGCCATCTTCAGAAGCATCATCACCACTTCTGACAACTCATGGTCATCTTCAGAAGCGTCGCCATCTGGCAACTCATGATCTTCCACTGAGTCAGCTCCTACTCTTGATAGAACGCGAAGCTCGGTGTTTCCTCCTCCTCTCTCCAATATTATCTCTCTTCGGAAGGTCATCTCACCAGAAACAGAAACAAACTTGAAGATACAAAACAGAGGGTTAGACACAATCAGACAACCAAAAGGCTTGTAACTCTAAATAAAGACACATCATAGCTTATTCTTGAGCATATATGCAGCTCGTTGAAATTCTTTTTCTCCTTTTCAAAATATACATATCATACTACAGGCATGTTTCCAAAGAGGAGGGGTCAAAAACCTAGATGTATCCCAAAAGTGGACAAAATGGGTGTGTTCACATGAAAAACACACGTTTCTTATACTTTTTTAAGGTGAGATGCTTAAAACTGGACAAACTATTTTGGAACTACAAATATCCTGGATAATATAATGTTCAAGATATATCCACATGAAATTATTTCCAACCTAAGATGACTAAGACCATTTTGATGCAAGAGGGATTTACATATTATCCAATTACAAAAGACTAGGACACAGGAAACAATTAGGTACAAACTAATAATACAACAAAACAAACAGCCTGTAATGAACAGTGTAGCATACCATGCTTTATTTGATTTAGCAGCAGCTGCAACAAGCTTGCTAGGTTTCATCATTTGATTATTCTTAGCACTTCATCATCAAAGTCATCCAATGTCTGCAGGCCTCTTCTACACATCAAAGATAAATATTACTAAAAGCACAAAGAAACAGAAACGTTATTATGTAACAGAAACTACAGAAGAAATACATAACTAATAACTCACTTATTACTAGTTGTCCTGGTTTTGACAACTTCTCTGACTTCGACTTTGTCAAATTATAGAGCCCTTTTTTCTTTAATCTGTCCTCAAGGTTTGCTCTTACCTTCAACATTTCCAGGCTATGCAAGCCCATATGTTCATCCTGTCATTTGTACATTTCAGGCAAATACACTCTTATTTAACAGGAAAAACAAAGAACACTGCATGTTCATATCAGATTAACCTTGCTCTTGTGTTCGTTGACTTCATGGTAATCATTATTAGAAGGCCTACTCTTTCTTGATTCAGAGACTCAGCGCCCTAAATTATCAATCATGTGTTATTTGGAGCACATAGGTAATAAGTAATAGACACAACAGAGCAGAAACAGTACTTGGATCACTTTATCAGTGCTAGTACATTGCTAAATTTGCCCTCCCGTTTGTCCAATGTGACATCTTATCTGTTTGGATGGTGCTGCTATGCATACTATTGTCATCAGTGCTCCCTGTTTGCCTCCCTGGATTCATGGTGACTTGCTTTATCTGTAATAGAGAGGACATTGAATCTTTCACATATCTCACACTCCAAATAACTTTCAAACGATTCAAAAGAGAATTATCTAAAAAGCCCCAAAATAATGATATTCAATAACAGAACAAATTCTTCCATGCTATCAATTCTACTAAACTTATTTTTGGTCTAGTAAGACTGATTAGAATACAACCTAATAACATCAAACAGAAAGATAAGAGAGGGGAAGGATGTCATCTGGCAGATAAAGAGCAGCATGGGCATGCCTTCTCAATTCAGTAATACAGGATTAAGGTTTACTAAGAACAAACCTTCTCTACCATATTCTTGGTCTCTATCAAGCGGGAAATTACAGGATGATCCTGTACAGACAACCCTCAGATTTCATAAGGGATAGATAGAAGGAATAGCTTGACAATGAGCAAGCAAACAAGCTTTCTTCACTTCAAAAGGTTGCATTTTATCTTTTCCTAGACAAGACGTGACCTGCAAAAATATTCATTAATTACCAAAGACAGCAAGATATAGAGAAGGGAGACTAAACAGGCTTAGGTACTAAGATCACAGACCACAGAATTACCAGTAAATCACAGTAGTGAAACAAGGCAACTCAACAATGTGAATTGTGATATAACATAAGTCACAAATTCCATGAATCATCAACATGAACCAGGAAAGAGTGGTAATCACGAACCAATCATATTAGAGCAAGCTCAAGCTTGTGTGTGGTGGCAGTCACTAAGCAAGAATCATCATAATGGCATGGAGAATAGTGCCAAAGATGGTTGTAGTAGATGAAAAACAAATCGAAAGTATGAGTACTTTCACCGTTTAGGCTATTCGCAACACTCTTGAGCTTTATTGTAGAGACAAGATATGGTCCTGTTTGAATCAATGTTTTTGAGGCGTTGCGGCGTCTTGTGGCGTTGGGGGGTGCGCCTGGACGCCTAGGCGCCCTTTAGGCGATGCCTAGGCGATATGGCGTAACTAACACCCTGTGGCGTCCTGCGGCGCCTGGGGTACGCCACAACGCTTAGGCGACGACTAGGCGACGCCTAGGCGACCCCTAGGCGACGCCTCAAAAACAATGGTTTGAATCACCATATTTTGAATTTTGTTCAATAGCACATAACATCTAAGCTTCGTAAATAGTATCAATAAGGGGTTTACTCTGAAGGCAAACAAGCAAAGACTGGTAAGCTAACAAATACTGATGTTTCAAGTTTCATAGTTCAGGCTACACATGCAAGTTAAAGTCTTCAGGCTACACAATTATTCAGCGAATACTATTAAATAAGAAGACACAAGAATATTGTTTCAACTGTGAGTGCAGCAGTAATTTACCTCACTGGTAAGCTGTCCTATAGCCCTAAGTTCTTCATGGGCATCCTTCAACTCAGACAACAAGCTAACGAGTTCAGGGGCAGAACTGATGAGTTCAGAAGCAGAAGTGCACAAAATTAATATATAGACATCACCATCCTTGCACTTAAACACATAATGACAATGTCACTTCAAGTAGTTACACAATTATATGCTATACGCATGACAAATAATCTCAAAATTTCACTAATGGACATGCCTATTTAAGCTTGATCTGAGTGGAACTAACCATTCAATGATCATTTTCAAAGGTAAAAAGTTTCTTCATGCACTGGTGAACGGTAGATACATTATGTCATGACATGAGGACAGACTTCGTGAAGGAAGTAGACATACAGTACAGAAGTCAAACAACAGACCTGTAAACCACATCCATTTGTCATCGCCTGGTAAGACAGTAAAGTGTCTTTTTCATTTTGGTTCATGGTTGGATACCTGCTAGTCAATGGGTAATAATTGCAAGGGGTATTATCCATGTATGCACCATCCAACATATACTCAGATAAAGTATTAGCCAAATGAGAAGGTAGAAAACAATGGAATTACAATCCTCATCGCTGAACAAGGCAAAAGATAGTGAATAAAATAAAGAAAAACTTTTACTCCCTCCGTCCCTTTTAAAATGTCGTTCTCACTTCCCGAAAAATCAAAGGTACTCAACTTAGACCAGATATATATATAATATTAATATATATGATACATAATTAGTATTGTTGGATAGATCGTTGATCTATTTTTGTAATAACTTATTTGGAGATACAAATGTTCCTAATATTTTCCTACAGTCAACTTAGTCAACTTACAAAAATTTGAACACCATGCATCCAAAAACGACACTTAGGACAGAAGTACTAAATCACAACCCCCCCCCCCCCCCCCCCCCCCACACACACACACAAAAAGAACTATTGCCATTAGTCTACTTCACCTAGAAAACGAAGTATTTTACCCAAAGTATTGAAACCGCCTAAATAACGCCGTTATCATGGCTTGAAGACAGTTTTTCTTGTATAGCATATTACATGAATAATGAAATGGATGTGAGTAAGCAAACAATAGTAAAAGGTCTACATAACCTCCAACATAAATAACCCTTGGGATTGTATTGCAGGCCTGTTCTGCCACCATGGCCCGACGTGCTAGCCTGATTGTCTTGCATATGCAGGTTGGCAATACCCCATAAGGCAGGAGAATAATTCCAGAACTATTCAAAAATATTACTAAATTTTAGAAATCAAAAAACTATTTTGACCTTAGGTCACTTTGCACATCAACACCACAATCACCTAAAATCAAGTTTTAATAGTTGAGGATTGATAAGAGACAAGTCTCAGAGTTGAGATTCACAACATGGACTGTTCCTAAAATAGATTAAAATTGTATAGTTGTATAATAGAGAATAACTATTGTGCGATAAGAAGATGTCCTGAGTTAAGTTAGATGATTCTCAAAGCCATCCACGGCAAGACCAGTAACAAGAAAAAAAACAGAAAAAAGACGATCACCTTGTGACATTATTCTCTCATCACTTTCACCATCTTCTAGTCCAAATCTTTCATAGACAGCTTTTTTCCTGATTTTTTGTATCCTTTGTGCCTCCTCGTAATCCACCCACATCATCACCAGACTCTTCACCAGCAGCATAGTATGCATTTTTCCTCTGCCCCAAACATTTTCCTTTGTTTCATCTCCGCTCATACATGCTGCTTATCACCACCGCAATTTGTTTGACAGCCCTCTGTGCTCTTTTACTGTTCAAACGCCACATATCAGAAGAAACAAAAACAGCTAAAAACAGGTTCAGTAATTTTCTTATTAACTTCATTAACGGTAATGCAAATTGTAACAATTGAGCCAAAGCTTGCATTGAAGCACTACATAAATTCTAAAAGTATAAGAAATCAGCACTAGCCTTATGTGCCAACAGATTTATTCAACACTGAAGAGGAAAGTCAGTATTATTTATCACTCCCTTACAGTTGCAAAGCATTGTATATATTTATATAATTTCTGCAATTATACTTAAAACAGCATCACCTTTGCTGGTGGCTAATACATATTTGTATAGTTCACCTATATCAATGTGGACCTTTTAAATATTAAGCAGTTAAGCCAAAGAACATATTGCTAAACGAAACAAAGAAATTACACTAAGGGTCTGATTGGTTGCATGTATAACTCCTCTCCAGGCTTTCGTAGTGCAGACTAGGTTTGATTGGTTGCTTGCATAAGGTTTTATGCAACGTAGCACTCTCCTCAAAGCAGCTTGGAGCTGCATCCGTTATGCAGGGGGGCTTGTATCCATTATGCAGGGCGGGCTGCACCCGCACTGCAGGCCCACCGCTCAATCTTTTGCATCCGCTGTGCAGTCCGCACCGCAGGGTCACCCCAGCCACTGCATCGCACCAGAGGAAACGAGGAGCAGCTGAGCAGGAACTATTACACAACCAACCAAACGCAAGCAATCGTGCATATGGACACCTAGTTCAAACAACCAAACAGATTTTTTAAGATGTGCAAAGTCGAAACATAGACAAACCAAACAAGTTTGAAAGCAGAAGGCTATGTTGGATTGGATATCCAATACTAAACCCGTATGCAGGCTATTACAGTGCAAGGAACCAATCAGACCCTAAAAGGATAGACTATGCCCATAGATATTGTGTAAGAGCTATACACAAACTTACATTTTGAAATATACCCTTTGTCCCATTCTTCATAATCAGCTTTAGCCATGTCACAGACTCTTCTCCTTTGCTGTCATCACTTCGCTATCAGAAACACCCTAAATAATTAAGATCATAGATAAGTCAAACAGATAGAAGATAAGAATAACATCAACTACTCCCTCCGCTCCAAATTATAAGTCATTCCACAATCTTGAAGAGTCAAAGCATCTCAAATTTGACCAAAGTATAGAGAGAAACAAAAGATTTATGACATCAAATATGTATACTATGTAAATATAACTAATGAAGAATCTAATGATACTTAGTTGATGTCATAAATTTCATTTATTATTATAAAATTTGGTCAAACTTAAGAAACTTTGACTCTCCAAGTTTTTGGAATGACTTATAATTTGGGATGGAGGGAGTAGTACAGAAGTTCAGGCTTCTACCAAGGTTCCAAAAGGTGCCAGGCAGTGGCCACAGCCTAGTACCTAGAGCACCAAAGTGTAGATTATACGTGATTATGTGTTCCGCTTTTTATAATTTATTAGATTATTTGCTGCTGGGAGCAAAATCAGGAGGCACCAGCACAGATGAAAAAAACAGATAGTTAACAGAAACAATTTCAGGGCAAACAAGGCACAAGGCAGCACAAAACAAGGCACTATCAGGTTATTAGCATTGGAGAACCGAGGATCAGAAGAAAATTACAACAGGAAGTAATGAGTTTTGATATAGAAGCAAGTTCAAGAGAAAACAATAGAAATGTATCTCACAGAGACAGCTCGAGCGCCGCAGTTCATGCATGACACACAAAACAAACTGCAAAGACGTGCTCCATCCACCAGTTTCCACACGAGGGGGCACATGACTTCCAAGGCTCAACAGCCCCACCATGCTTAGCTGGCTCACATGCACACTCATACAAGATGAACTGGAAGCTGAGAACTAACAGGATGAGGGAGAAGGGAAATAGGGCAAGGATACATTGGCAGCAACACAAAGTGGTGTGAGGTCTCGCAGCTCGGCAGCTGGCAGCGATGCGAGGAGCAATGGAGACTTAAATTCTCTTGTAAGTTATAAAATTATCTGCCATCCACGCCCGCGCTCTGTTCCACACTCCTGTCCTCTTTGTAATGCCGTGCCCACCCACAATTTTGTTCTGCCTGCCCACCCGCACTATGTTAAGATCGCCTCGCCACCGCTTTCCTGTGTCTGCGCTCGCGCGTAGGCAAAGAGCCTAGCGTGTCCAGAGCTTATTGGCCACACAGTGCCTAATCGACCTAGCAGGGCTCCAATTACCGCTAATCGATACTAGCCATTTGACCCATAGTGCCCCTTACAAGGGAGAAGGCAGCACTCTATATAGTGTATACCAATATCCACCCAGAACCCAGAAATACAGTTGCAACATGTTACAACAACAACAACAACAACAACAACCAAGCCTTTTAGTCCCCAAGCGAGTTGGGGTAGGCTAGAGTTGAAACCCAACAAGAGCCGCTAGTCACGGTTTAGGCACATCAATGTCTGCCTTCATGCACTCAATCCAAACACTCCAACCCAGAAATACAGTTGCAACACATTACCCCAAAATAAACTATCATAGTATCATCAAATAAAAATGGAAAAAACATATCAGCAACAAATCATATGATCCAGCAACACTAGTCAACGTTAAATGAGCAAAAAAAATGACTGACAGCAAGGTAATGCAGCTGTGCTATCCAGCCAAACATCAATACCTGCATTTAATCATCCAAAACCCTTGAAAGTTACACCTATATAATTTGTAGCTTTCTACGTACAATGTGAACTCATGGAGAACTGAGTCAGTAAGGGTAAAATTACCTCAAGGTCAAACACAGGCTGTTCCATATCATCATCCTCTGACTCCCTTACTGAAACAAAGCAAACAACCAGCAAAAAGAAAGAGAATCAAAACATCTTAGTAAATTGCAAGTAGATGGATGATGAAGAAATCAAAATCCCTAATAGCACAAGACTAGAGCAGTAACTAAGGGTGCCAATTGGTGACCCTTAGGGGCACCTCCAACCCTCTTTAGTTCAAATATTTGTACTACTTCTTCAAAATGAGATCTCATTTAGTATAAATATTGAACTAAAGGTTACCCATTTGCACCCTTGGCACTAACCATCATCGCATCGAGGGGATCATGTCCCGCTGCTTGTGGACTGCAAAACAGAAATCAGAGACAAAACAAGACAAAGCACGCATCAGCAACAGGAACAACCAAATGCAAGCTCTTCAGAAACGAAGGGAGGGGGGCTCACAGCTCCTCATCCATCTTACAGGCATCAATTTCGTCATTGTCAGAGTCAGACATTGTCACCAGCTCGCCGGTCCGCTTGGACTTTGGAAGGCTCCGTGCCGGTACGCGCCCTGGAGTCTTCCTCTGCCTCTTCCCATGCTAGGCTATTTCCTAATAATAAAAAAAGGTTCAATGCAAAGGTCCAATATAGTCGTAGTGGTATATTACTGATTAAAGGCACGAATTGTTCAGCTCTAACATACATGACAGTATGACACAAAACTAATGAAGGGAAATTAGAAAACACGCTATTAACTTACAAATAATAGCAAATAGCAGAAATGCTATAAAACAGAAATCGCGACTCGCAAATTCACATTCCTGAATCAGTAATCCTCACCGCCGCTCTTTGCTCTGTGATGGCTGCAGTCCGCTGCCCCTACCCGCTGGCCGCCCAATGTCCTGGCTGCTGGCTGCCACCGCCCCCTCGGCCCCTCCGGCCTTCCCTGGTTTGGAGGCCCGGCCACCGCCGGCCGACTGCCCTCGCCCCTCGGGCCTCAGCCCCAGCCGGACAACCAGCTGTGTCTGAGCCCCACTAGGAGCCGGCTAAACACCCAGTAGCCCTGCCGCCCGCCACTGCTCGAGCGATGAGCCCCCCGCGGGTCGCCACCGGTAGTAGGGTTTTAGGGGATGAATGAGGTTTGGCAGCATGCGGACTGCGGCGCCTGCGTCGTGTGACTCGTGGCTTCGTGAGAGAACTGAAGGAATGGTAGAAGTCCTTAGGCAAGTTACTATCAGCTGGTAGGAATTCGTGGATGAGTGCCATGATGTCATCATAACACGAAATAGAAAGGTTGTATTGCGACTTTATGGATAGCAACCTAGCTGTGCCTGGTAAAGTTGAGTGGGCTGTTTTGTCATGAACTAATTTGTGTTCGCCACTATCAATCATCCTATACAAAGCTTGAGCGTATTCTGTTGGCTCCTCATCACCCAGCGATGGTGCAGCTGAAGCTAAGTCTACCAACATATCATCCATCCTATCTGTATCACCGAAACCCCTCAATTCCTGGCTGCTGGCAGCACCTCTCACCATGTGCAGTCCAAGTTGTGTAGTTGGATTTGAACCCATTGTGCAATAGATGCAGCTCTATGTTGCCCCTTTTGTGACGAAATAATTACGATACACAGCACAGGGCACTTTGTGGTACCCTCTGTACACAGTCTGATTAGAGAATGCAAAATCCAAGAGTTGGTTTGTATGCTCAACCCAATCACATGTTGGCCTACCACGCTTCCAACCACTATACGTCCAATCACGTTGATCCATATTTTAGTATTGCTGTCAGATTCAAAGTGCACTAATTAGTGATCCAATACAACAATTTCCTAATGCATATATATAAATATAGTTTCATATAGCCCACAAAAACATATTTGCTTCTGCATGCTTCTAATAAGGCTAAGTTCTAATCTATATAATATAATGTGCAAAAAGACAAAGGAGAACCAGAACAAATTCATTTGTGTTCTCACACTAATTGCAGTTGTGCATTTACTGCTAACAAACAGATAATATTCCATTATCAGATTCTTTCCTACACCAGTGAACATATATTGCAGACATATAGAGTTTCTAACCATATTATAGCTGGGTGCAGAAACATGTATTTCACAACATGAATGCTTTCGTAAAATGAAGAAAAATGCAAGGGGATGTATAATCACCTCTTAGGGTTTAAGGAAAACCTCGTTTGCCTTTCTTGCTCTTCCCTTGACCTCTTACAGCAGGATCTTCTCCCCTTGTGGCAGCAAACCTCCAGCTCCTCTTCAAATCAGCAGCTGACCCGCCTCTCTTCTGGCCCTCCGGCTTGCCGTGTGAGGGGAGCTACGTCATGAGTGTATCCGCTCTTGTGGCCTCCGGCTTGCTGTCGACGGGCTGGCGTCTGGTGAAGTTGGAGGGGCTGGCACCAGCGTCTGCAGACCGAGACGGGCCGAGGAGGGGAGGGGCGGCGGTGGATGGAGAGTAACGGAGGGGCGACGACGGATGGAGAGGAGGGAGGAGCGGCGCGGATGGAGAGAAGGGGAGGGGCAGCGGCGCCGGATTCAGGGGAGGCCGTGAGGGAGCGAGAAGTGGGAGGCGCGGCAGATGCAGGGGAGGGCGGTTGGCGTCGACTGCGGTGAGGCCCGCAGCTAAGCAGAAGGGCGCGTCGGTCCTCGGCGGACACGGATGCAGTCACGGGCGGCGGCGGGAAAATGGGCCTAGGGGTTTTCGGGTCATTATATTATATATTATTCTAATTTGTGGATGGGCCAGTAAAAAAAAGCCCAGCCGGATTTCTTCGCGCCAAGCCCATCTAACGTCGCCCGCGTCGTCAGGAGTATTGTACGGTTTCCTGACGGTTTATAAAGCCGACAGGAATCCATTAGCTATTGCTAGGGATGAAAACGGATCGAATCGGAGTGGATAATGCTTCCTCATATCCCAATTCATATTTTTAGTCAGATTCGGAGCTGAACTGATATTATATGAATTCAGATATGAAATATATTTTTTAATGTTGAAAATGGTACAAATTTGAATCAGTCATGGAGCGGAAGCAGACTTCTGTAAAGCCGGATAATATGTGCCTACATATTGTTTTTTAAGATAAGAAACAATTAATTAATCAAAGTCATAAAACGGCAATACAACACGAAATAATGATCATCAATCCACCACTACAATTTAAGAGCTTATAAAATTAATACAAGTTCTCAATTTAAATTTAAAAATATAAAATAAGTGTGTAAAAAATAACTAGCCAATCACTACGATTACCATTCCATGTATTGAAAAGATACTTAAATTAGTATGTATAGTTGATGAGCTTTGCTTATAGGCTACATGAGTTGGATTGAGTTGTATTCTTACCGATTGGGCTTCTTACAATATGTGGATTATCCTATTATAAGCGTCGGATAATCAACGTTCAATTATCGAATAATTCATATTCACTCGATTTTGCCAATTTCATATCATACATCACATCCGCATGAAATCGATTTCGGATTAACCGTATCTGCATGGATATTAAATTTACTTCTTGAAAGGATCTAATCAGCCTAGAGGGGGTGAATAGGTGATTTTCTGCAATCTAAAACTTCACAAACTAAAAACTTGTAGTTAGATAACTACCGGTATTACCGGTTAGTCTGGGTAGGTACTACCCGGGTACGAAACACCGATACTACCGACACAAACAAACGACACTACCGGAACCATAAGAGGAACTACAAATCCAATGTATGCGAGCTATGAATGTAATACAAATAAACGCTCCACTTCCTAAGTATTGTCGATGAAGATTGTAGCCTCTCTAAGCCTTGGTTCCTTCCCACAGTGTAGATCGAGCCTTCTCAACCTAAGAAAGAGATAGAGAGAGGAGGAACACGAAGAACACAAGTAATATGCAAAGTAGAGACAACAACAAGCACACGAGACACAGCGATTTATCCCGAGGTTCGGCCAATCCACTAAGGAGTGCCTACGTCCTCGTTGTTGAGGTGACCACAAAGGTCGGAGTCTCTTTCACCTCCTTGCCTCACTCAAGCAACCACAAAGGTACTAGAGTTTCTCCACTAGAAATCACAGGGGAAATACAGACACTTCGGGAGCCTCTCACAAATGAATCAACACGGGCTACCACGAAGAACACCTAACCAGCTAGGGTTCAAAGAGCCCAAGAGTAATAGACACAAACTAAGCCGGCTAGATGGAAACCAAGTGCTCAAGTCGTAGATCGTAGCTTTCCACTCTCTAATCTCACTTCCCTAGCTCAAATCTTGCAAAGGAATGAATCTTAGAGCAAAGGGGGGGAGAGAGAGGGGAGAAGTCAATGCTTGGAGAGTCTTTGTCTGAAGTTAGGTCGCAATAAGTGAGTGGAATGAGTGGGTAACAGTCAAAAGAGAAGAGGAGGGCTATTTATAGTCTCCCAGTCCCGAGGCTGGTCGGTAGTACCGACCACCCATGGTCGGTAGTACTGACCAGTCAAAAACCGTTGCACAGATCTGAGTTTGATCTAGATCCAGCTACCGACCAAAGGTCGGTACCACCGAGGCTGGTAGTACCGACAATATGGCGGTACTACCGCCAAGTCATTTTCGAGCCTACACAG
Source organism: Coix lacryma-jobi var. lacryma-jobi (assembly GCA_009763385.1). NCBI lineage: Eukaryota > Viridiplantae > Streptophyta > Magnoliopsida > Poales > Poaceae > Coix > Coix lacryma-jobi. The sequence continues at coordinate 460,375 of CM019824.1, read as the reverse complement.
AGGGTGTTAGAATGCTCTGGGTTCCTGGTACTACCGACCTTATGGCGGTACTACCGCAGTTCAAAATGAACAATCCAGAGAGCATTGCGTGTTGCAGCCCTGGTCGGTACTACCGACCCCATGGTCGGTACTACCGACTGCACAGAAAAACCTCTATGTGTTCGTGATCGTGCGGTGTCTCTCAAGCAAATTTTAGTTAGTCGATTTGAGCACTTTTCTCCACATCTAGCCAACCAATTTTGTGACCCTCTTGATAGTCCGGTTACATATAAACTCAAGTTTAGAATTAAACTTTCAATCAACCACTTGAGAAAGGTAACTTTTGTCCTAATGTATCCAACGTGCTTTGTCCACGCAATTTCAACATTTCAAATCTTTCTAAGGACTAACACCTGCATATATGCTTTTATAAATCTGTTAGTCCCTAATTTGATTGTCATTAATTAGCCAAAAACCCACATTGGGGCGAATGCACTTTCAAACTCCCCCTTTTTGGTAATTGATGACAACCAACTTTGGCTTACAAAAAGATAGAAAGAATTGAGGCTTTTGAATTCCAAAATTTAGTGCAAGCTCCCTTTAGTGTATGCTTTGGATATGAATTTCAAATCTTGACTTAAAGCAAGATTGCATACACAAGAATAAGAGCTCCCCCTAAATTTTGCAATCTGTGGGGTGCCTAAGTGTGTGACAACATCATATATAACAGTTTGTGATGCATGAACAAGATGACATGGTGATCCACATAACAATGTAATAATAGAAAACGAATGGCTATGGAAGAAAGAAAAGACTCAAATTGCATAGCCATAAGAAAACAACAATCACCAACAAGAGCAGAAATATGGAGGTTGAACCAAACAAAAATTACATTAAGCTCAAATGTTTCACAACCTCATCACATCACAAATTTAAAAGTAGCATAACCACACTTAGTTCTCATAGTTTAGACTCCTCTCTCAACTAGCTATTACAACATGATAAAAGCCTAACACTCCCCTTTGGCATCAAATGCCAAAAAGGGTAGGCCACGATATGCAAAGGATCTAATAGTAGCCACTGGAAGACCCACCATGATAAGGACCACCGAAGAGAGAGGAATAAGCACTAGCATCGACATCACCACCTGGGAACGACGACGAAGGAGCGCTAGAGGGATCCGGCGGAGGAGAGAAGGGGCGTGGATGCCACCACTCCCAGCTGGATCGGCGTCGGGGGCAGCAAAGCCCATGTAGGAGCCACCGCCGCCACCCTGGTACGAAGTGGATCCACCACCATGTGATGGACCCGACCGTAGTTAGGATAGAAGGGGGAGGCTGATATGGAGGCGAAGGTTGTAGAGGCTGAAACAAAGCGAACTGAAAATACCGGCCTCATCATCACCTCCATGTTGTTGCTGCTGCTCACCACCGTCATCATCACCATCATCATCATCATCATCACGTCTGGGCTGAGCGTCATACTCTGCAAAAGGGTTTGAGAAGGGCCGAAGTGGAGACCGTGGAGGGAGTCCAAGATGCTCACGCACCTCACGCTGATGTTGCTCGTCACGCTCAGCCTTGTAACAGAACCATGAGAAAAACTTGCTGAGAGCGTACGAACACCTCCACCACCTTCACTCCTATGCCTCTCACGACGCGGAGAGAGAAGAGGCAGCAGGAGGCACTCCCTCATAAGCCTGCTCCTGGCCATGAGCCTCGCTAGGGCAGCTGCTGCTGCTGGAGCATCACCACCTTCTTATTGCTGCCTCTGGAGCACAGGACCCATATTGACAGTTCGGTCCATGAATGTGGAGAACTGAACATTTCATTCAAAGAAGCTCCAAGCTCAAGATATGCATCAAGTATGGAGCAAAAGCAAGTCCTTGTGAGGGTCATTGCAGACATCTAATATCTTTTGCCACAAGAAATGAGAGATACTGAATCGCCCATCTGACATAGCAAACCGACAAAGGACCTTCGGAGCATCATACCTCAAATTAGTGTTATCTCCGCTCTTGGGGTCCAAGGTAAGCCTCGTCAGGTTGTTCAGAACAAAGAAATAAGGCTTTAGGCCATTACCTGAAAGTTGCCACCTTGCCATGCATATAGATGCCAGAAGCCTGCAGCTCAGAAGTATACATCACTTCACCATACAACTCAGATAATCTAGGGGCACTGCGGTCCTCACGGTTGAAACCCAGCAGCCTGGCGAAGGTAACAAAATCGCACCTGTAGTGGACCCCTTGGGTCATCCAATGAAGCACCCTGGCAGGCTGATCAATAAACAGAGTTGCCCAGAACTGAGATATGATTTCTTGATTCCAGCTTCGCTCACCAGATATGAGCCCCAGTCTCCTCCAGTCCTCAAGCCTCTGCACCAAAGCATCTATCTCCTCAGAACCCTTGTCAGTCAGAGAACGGATCGCCAAACGCTTGTGGTCAAAGAGTGGAGGATGCCCCTTAGCACAAAAACCTTCCAGAGGACAGACACATAATAGTCCTGCTGAAAGCGGGACCAAAAGCATCTGTCAACTAAGTCATCTCTGACAAAATGATAGGGATTCTCCAATCTCTGAGCCCTCAACAGATTCGCTCGCTTCTTGTCTGAGTAATCCATGACATTTCCAGGGTAAGCAGGTCCCACAAACAAAGCACCGACCTCATCATGCATGCGGAACAACTGGTTGATCAACAGCAACCCGGATGTCAGAGGAGACGGAGGGTCCGACATGAGGATCAATGGAACGACCCTCCCTTTCTGATCCAACCTCCAGAGTCGCACCGCCCACGATAACACTATGCAGACGACCGGGAGGGCCATTGGTAGGGGGCGGTGGAGGCGGAGGAGGAGCATGTCCACTGCCACCACCCCTGTCACGGCCGACACTCCGACGTCCCGTGGGCGAACGCCCACGAACCTGTCGAGTGACATCCTCATGACTCCCACTGGAGGACCGAGCACGGCGCGAGGGATTGCGACGCTACGGCTCCCCTTGCTCCAAGCCACCTTGGTCCATAGCAACATACTCATCTTCTTCCTCTTCCCTTGCTTCTCTGCATGTCGTGCATCACGAGAGCCCCTTCGGCTATGCGACATCTAGAAAAGAGAGCATAGACCAAGATGAGACACAAGCGACAGTACGACTACTTCAAAAGATGTAACGAAAGGTAGTGACAATCTCAAACGGGGAGAGAAAAACAACTTACTGCGCGTGGTCGGTACTACCAACCGTAAGGGTCGGTACTACCGACCGCACTGCAGCATGCGGTTTTCTCCAATCCGTTCACACAAATTGCCAACAATCTTGCAAAACATACATCCTAGAAGCATCTAAACACTAGAGAGAACAATCCTACCAAAGGAATCGGCCTAGAACAAGGTACATTGAGAGATTGGGCAAGAACACCCTAGTACCTTGCTACTCGAAGTGAAGAAGCCGAAATACGATGGAGGAAGAGCTTCCGGGCTCCACGAACACCCAAGGCGATCTCCTTGCTCACGCACCTTCCCACCAGAGGGATTTGGATTTGGGTGAAGGAGAAGAGAGATCGAGGGTAGAGGGCGCGATGGCGGCCGGGAGGCTCGGGTCAAAGGCACGGCGGCACGGTGAAAGGGATTGACTGGAAAGGGGTGAAAGGCCTTTCACAACGGCCTTTTATACCAGGGTAAAACCTTGGTCGGTACTACCGCCCATAGGGGTCGGTCTACCAACCCTTATGGTGGTACTACCGACCGTCCAACTTCCAGAAAGGGCAGAGAGCTATTCTAGGAGAACCTTGTGTGGTATACTACACACACTTCAATCATGTCCAGATTTCATACAAGCAGTACATAACTATGGACACAAGTGAAGCATGCAAAATAGATTTTGAAATCACACACAATATTTGTCAAAACATTTGTCTAGGTCTCTAGGTGAAAAAACAAATGTGTGTAAGATATCAAGCCACGTTACGAGAATCAATGATATTTAGTTCACTCCTCAAAGCACAAAATCTGACTCGTCTAGAGGCTTTGTGAAGATATCGGCTAATTGTTTTCGGTGCTCACATGGCGTAATGGAGATATCTCCTTTGGCTTCGTGGTCTCTCAAGAAATGGTGTGTATGTAATCTGTTTTGTGCGAGAATGGTTTACGAGATTGTTTGCTAGCTTGATACCACTCTCATTGTCACACAAAAGTGGAATCTTGTTTTCCTCACATCCAAAATCTTTTAGTGTTGCTTCATCCAAAGTAGTTGGCACAGCATGCGCCGCGCGCACCGCCACATACTCGGCTTCGGCGGTGGATAGGGCAACACTATTTTGTTTCTTGGACTCCATGACACCAAGGACCTTCCAATAATTTGGCAAAGGTCCCGGTTTCTCTTCGATCTACTTTGCAACTGGCATAGTCCGAATCGGAATAGCCAAGTAGATCAAAAGTGGAGCCCTGGGATACCACAAGCCAAGATTAGGAGTGTGCACTAAGTATCGAAATATTCTCTTAAACAGCCATAATATGACATTCTTTCGATTTAGCTTGAAATCTTGCACACATGCACACACTAAGCATAATGTCAGGCCTAGATGCACAAAGGTAAAAGCAATGAACCGATCATAGAGTGATATACCTTTGGTCCACTAACTTACCGTCTCATTTAGATCAAGATGTCCCTTGGTAGGCATTGGGGTCTTGATGGGTTTGCCTGTCCATCTCAAACTTCTTTAGCATGTCTCTTGTATACTTGGTTTGACTGATGAACGTGCCATCCTTGAGTTGCTTGATTTGGAATCCAAGGAAATACTTCAACTCACCCATCATGGACATCTCGACCTTTTGTCATGATCCTACTAAACTCCTCACAAAAAGCCACTTAGTACTACCAAATATTATGTCATCGACATATATTGCACACAAAAATATCATTATTGACTTTGCGAGTAATAAAGTAGCGTCGGCCTTCCCTATCTCAAAACCCTTTTGAGTAGGAAGTCCTTAAGGCAATCATACCAAGCTCTAGGGCTTGCTTGAGCCCATAGAGAGCCCTGTCGAGCTTGTAGACGGTGGTGGGAAATTTCGGATCCTCAAATCGGTGGTTGCTCCACGTACACCAATTCGGAGAGGGGGCTGTTGAGGAATGCACTTTTCACGTCCATTTGATATAGCTTGAAATCATGGTGAGTAGCAAGGCAAGTAATATGCGAATTGACTCAAGCCTAGCTACAGGTGCATAGGTTTCCCCAAAGTCCAAACTTCGATTTGTGTAAAACCTTGAGCCACAATCGTGCTTTGTTCCTTGTAACCACGCATGCTCGTCTTGCTTGTTGCGGAATACCACTTGTTCCTATCACGTTTGCTTGGGTCTTTCCACTAATGACCATACTTCATTGCGAGTGAAGTTGTTCAACTCTTCTTGCATGGCCATCACCCAGTCCGGATCAAGTGCTTCTTCCACCCTAAGAGGTTCCAAAGAGGAGACAAACAAGTAATGTTCACAAAATTTGCTAACGTGAGCGTGTCATTACCCCACGTCGTATGCTCCTCAGTATGTTGTCAACAGGATGATCCCGTTGAATTGTATGGTGAACTTTAGGATGTGGCACGAGTGATCTCCTTTGAATGGGTCATCTTCATCATCTTCACCATATGTGTGGATGTCTTCATTAGCTTGTTGGTCATCATGTTGAGCTTGAGCTTGATCATCAAGTTGATGTTGCATTTGAACATCATTTGCACCTCCATCTAGGGAGTTGCGGAAGCTTCACCAAGTGCATTCGAATACACATGATGGACATTTGAATCTTGTTGGAGTGTGCAATGGCTCATCTTCATCATCTTGAATCTCGATAGGCCTCACACACCGTTGCAAGCTTCTTGATTGCTTCGGATGGAGACATGTCATTACCTACAAGCTCATCATTGACTTGCTCCTTTGGGAGCCATCAGATTCATCAAAAGTCACGTCTACCGTTATACTCAATAGTACCGGTGGCATTATGAATACACGGTAGCCATGTTCGTTAGTACCATAACCAAGTAGAAAGCCTTCGTGTACCTTAGGTGCAAATTGAGCTTTTGGCCCTCTTGTTAAGTATGAAACCACTTGCAGCCAAAAACTCAAAAGTAATGCACCTTCAGTTTGTTACGGTTAGTAGCTCATCTAGCGTCTTGTCCCTTAGCTTGTGGAGGTAGAGGCGGTTGATAGCATGACACGCAGTGTTCATCGCCTCCGCCCAAAAGCCATGGGACGTCTTGTATTCATCCAACATAGATATTGCGGCTTCAATAAGAGTTCTATTCTTCCTTCCACAACCCCATTTTGTTGTGGGGTATATGGAACGGAGAACTCATGTTGATTCCTTCATCATCAAGATACTCTTCTATGTTGGTGTTCCTAAACTCGGTCTCATTGTCGCTTCTTAGTTCTTGATCTTGAGCTCAAACTCATTTTGAGCCCTTCTAGCAAACTTCTTGTTGGCGCAAAACGTGACACACCACGCCTAACCAACGGCAAGCCGAAAAGCTTAGCTTCAATCAGGTGCCCGGACGGTTTGGAATCCGGAGACGTGCCAGTCGGTTTGACCTGAAAAACCAACAAGGATAAAACTGTGAGATACCACTGGAACATGCCGGGTGAGACCAGACAGTTCCATATGTACGGGCTTTGAAAGCCAATCACAACGGCACACAACTATAGAAGCTGTCTGTCAAAGCATGTTATAGAGTTATTCAGCTAATATGAAAAGAATGCATGTAAGTTATATTAACTGCCGAATACACGTATGAGGAAAAGCATGCTTAAACAAACAACAGACATCGTCAAAACGTAACGAATTGTAAACAGGCAATTGTAAATATAAATCTATTCAACAACACATGCATAGGCTACTCCAACTAGTCTGCCGCACGTCTAGTCTTCGTAAAACCCGTCAAGCATAAACTAAGTCTACACCACTCCTTGTAATTAGATTAATCCACCGCATGATACAATCTAATTATAAGAAGCTAAAAGCATGCATGTATCCAAACAGATCTATAAAAACTTATTACTCGCGTAAGCTTAACCAAGATCGGCAAGCTAGCCGAGTTGGGGTCCATAAGGAAGGAACATACAAACATACACGATTAAACTAAACTAAAACCTGCATCTGCCGCACGATACCCAGTTTTACTAAAGCCTAATTGTGGTTGACATGCATGAACCCGCAACATGTAACAATCTAGATTGAAAATTAACTCGGCCATCATGATCTTGCGATTAAAGAGACACAAGCAAACTTGTGAAGCAGAGGCCGAACAAAAATCAATCCAGATTGGGCAAAAGAGTGTTACAAAATTAAATAAACAATGCAACACATGATAACTTAATGAATCTATCAGATTTGCCAAATCTAACAGAGCCGATAACTATCTCGCTTCTGCTAAACATATGAATAAACGCCTGCCGCACGGTATCTACCCATAAGCAAAGCATAAGCAAAGACTTCTTGATCGCTAACAAGGGTCCACCGCACGACCATTGAAAACAAGCAAGACTACTTGCATCATATCTAAATCCACCGCATGATACTAGACATGATAACAAGATTACCGGGATTTACGGAGGTCGACAGATCGATGATTCCTCTCGAAGAACTCGACGACACGACTAAGGACTCGAAGGTGGCACGGGGCCGGTTTGTTTTGATATGGTTGTGAACAGTTTTACAATGGCCGGGGGTTTATATTTATACCCTGGGCGAAAACATGAGTCCTGGACGATTACGACTTACATAATGAAATTTGGAAAGATAAAAATCTCATTCCTATTCTTCTCGGCGTCCCCCATTGTTACGTGTATTCTCGTGCAAGCCGGTTTTACTTGCTATATCCATTTCCCGAATGGAGCCGCCACTCCGCAAAACAGCCGACCGCACAGGCATTCACCGAAACTCTGAGGACCAAATAGTTGCCCGATCGTTTGCCGAATCCTTTCTTCACTGCTGGCTGGGTCCACTTGTCATACTCTTATGCATGCAAATTTCTGGTGTTAACACATGCCCCCTAATTTTAGGATAAATATTTATTCCAAAATTCTTTTTTCTCCTGTGTACTGACGTGGAACCTCCGGAAGCATCCACCTCTCGTGTACCATAATTGCCTTACCTGCCGATTCATCTCCCGATGCATTCTTTGGGGTCTTTAAGTCACCCTTCATTTCATTTCGGCCTACCTTCTCAAGCTCCCCTGTTCCAATCTTAAAAAACAAGAAAACCCTCTTTTTCTCCTATCATCACCCAATCCAATTCATAGGATGTCTTCCGTGGCGAGCAATCATAGCTCCGATCTTGGCATCTCCAGCACTTCCAGGAGAAGGTTGTTCTCTTTTATTTTATCTCAAAATGAAGCAACCGTTCTTATTTTGTTACCTTTGTTCAAGAGGGTTGGTGACGATCTCCCCGAGGACTTGGCGCAACAGATCATAGATCTTCATCTTGATCTAGAAGAGAAGAATCAGGAGATTTATCAAGTTTCTCGGGAGCGTGACGTTGCTCGGAATCGGGCCGCCGGTAAGTATTTTTATCATTTCCGTCTTTGTTTTCCCCCTCTTGCCTTTACTCACTTTTCTCCCTTTTAGCTCTGGAGGCCAAGCTTCATACTCTTGAAGCTGCTATCGCCAACCTTGCCATTACGGCCAATGCACCGGGCACGACGGCCCTGAGGCGGGTGAACGAAGTCACCCGAATCCTCCCTGATATCTCCAGAGCTAGCATGGGATACGGTGCGGCACTTGCCTTCAATGTTGTACGGATTCATTCTGGCGCCGACTATCGTAATTTTGATGTTTGTGAGCGGGGACTAGAGTACAGGGTAGCACATTCTGTAGATGATATGAAGGAAGCTGGAACAGATCTGGCTGATTCCTTCGACCATGACCTCACGATTAGACAGAGGATAGGATGGACAAACTGATTTCTATTGTAAACCTGCACCTTCCTTTTGCAAATAAAAAGTTTTCTCTGTTTGATCCAATTTGTGACTGATCCCTTGAGATCAATGTGTGTTCTACTTTGTGCATCAGTCACTAATTTTATCCTTACCCCAGCGGCGATGTACATTACATCGGCTATTGCTGATAATCATGCTGATCATCTCCGTTTCATAGGCAATCGTTGTAATTGGTTATTTTCAGACCCAAAGTCTCAGTCTTTCCTCAATCTTCCAACCTATGATGATGTCAGGATAGTATCTCTCAAGGATTTTTTTTTCCATTTTTTCACTTCCTGTCCTCAGTGCCAAACGGTTAATATGAGTTCCCAAACAATCAGCCGAAACTGAACAACTCTTAGCCGAATCCTATCGGCTTCCCGATTTGGAGTCATGACCTCTTCTAATCGTCAAAAATTCGGCCTGGTCCAAATAACGGCTCGTAAGCTGTGAAAACCCCATTCTGATGCTTGGTCTTCCAGTGTGCAAGCTATGGTTCTATAAATATGACCATACACAAGCTGTCACTCTTTATCTTCAGTCAAACAGTTTGATTAACCAAATCTCCACTTCTCGGCTTCCCGCTCAAGCCAAAGAGAAAATCCTTCGCTTGTGTTTCCATCAATGGCAGGCGGACGGCGACCACGGCAGGCATCCCATCGGAGACGAAGCGGGAAAGAAGCCGAGCATCAACTCACGGTGCCATGGGTA
>CM019824.1:434417-450233 GCA_009763385.1 Coix lacryma-jobi var. lacryma-jobi | reverse complement strand
AAGCTAAAGGTAAAGCCATATCAAGGAGACCCTTGTTTAGGCCGATATACTATAAACAATACCGATTTTGTGGTGGTAGGGTAGTAAGTAACCGCTTGTAAATTAAACAAAATAAAAGAAGTTAGGAAATACTGACACTTCATCACTTGAACTATAGGACTGTTTGGTTAATTCCTTCTAAAATTTAGTCACTAAAACTATTAGTTCCTAAAATACCAAACACCTTACTAAAATATATAGGTCACTAAAATTTAAGAGCCTGTTTTTTGCGTCTGTTTTTTTATTCTTTTCTGTTCTTTTTTTCTTCCTTTTTTTATTTTTCTTTCTTCGGCGTTGTACTTATACTTTTTTAGCTCCAATAAATTTCTGTAGGGGTTCAAAACCCTCAGTCGATCAAAAAAATTAAGAGCCTTTAGTCATGAAAGGTTAACAAATAAAAGTGATTAAATTTTAGTAATCTTTAGTCATTATAACTAAATAGAGATTACTAACTACTAAATTTTGGGGTTATTAAATTGAGAACGTATCTAGTGCAAACCATCGTCTCTGTGAAAACCCGTGCAAATCACAGTAAAAAATCGTCTAAATTCACCAAAAATCACACATATAGATGTACGATGATACACAACCTTGTAAAATATTGTCCAAACTCGACTTCGTTTGTGAATTATAAAAATAACAAATTTTAAGCAGAAAGTTTTCCACATGATTTGTTAGAAATTTGTTATTTTATATCTCACAAATAATTCGATTTTGGACAAAAAATATTTTTAAGGTTGTGTATCATCATATCATCTACATGTGTGATTTTTTTGATGAATTGAAACAATTTTTTTTGTGTGGTTTGTACGGGTTTTCACGAAGGTGTGGTTTGCACTGGATACGTTGATTAAATTTTAGAGGGGAAACTTCGTCAATTCACTTTATGCCTTGCCGTGGAGCCTCTCCGCGCTTGGCTGCTAGTTACTCCCTCCGTCCCTCCGTCCCTTTTTAAGTGTGTCGTCCGAAAAGCGGTCTGTGAGGAAAACACGGATTTCTAGAGACACTTATTTAGTGACGGAGAGAGTAGTCTTAGTTGTGGAGCAAAGAAAGGAACTAACCCAATCTTATGCACTACCCTACACGAAGAGCTGCAATTAAGTCGATCTGAATGACTGAACCCCTATCTTTTAATAAATTAACTAAAAACAGCCTGACTTTTAGAGATGGAAAGAGTAATATAATCATCGTTATCGTTAAGAGATTGGTACACAGTACGTACAGTGTATACTGATATGCCTGGTCATGTGTGGTCCGGTTTAGATGGATGGCTCAGTGTAATGCATACAGATGCAGTGCTTCTGGCTCCTGCAAACGACGGTTGAAACGTCTTTGACGGCTTGTTAGTTCCGAGAAATATTAAAAACGCACGGTAGCATTTTCGTGTTATTTGATAAACTTTGTCCAAATATGGACTAACTAGGCTCAAAAGATTGATGTGGGAGAATATAGAAATATTTGGGGAAGTTGGGGGAAACTAAGCAAGGCCTGCCTGGATCTGCACGCTTCCTGCCTGCCTGCACGCTGTACCTTTACCATGTCGGCGGGCGGCGGCAGGATCAGAGTTCAGGCATCTGTCTGCATGGGCTAGGAACAGCTGCGCAGACCAAACCAGGTTCCGGTGGGCTATCCTCTCCCAGGTCCCCCAACAGGCGGTGTCTCTGGAAGGAACAAGGCCCAGCCAGCCAGCCCACGGCATTCCGTTCCAGCCTGCCGCGGCCCACCGCTGAGGAGGAGGCGGCGCCCATCATGACAGACGTCCACGTCCCCGGTCCTGTCCGGTCCAGTCCGCCCGCCCGCTGCCCCGGCGTGTGCGGCGGCGTGTCCGCCTCCTCCACCACGTCGTCCCCATCCTCTCCCCTCCCGCGCCCGTGCGGCCGTGCCGTCGTCGGGACCCACACCCCGTGGCGTGGCGCGGAGACGTTTGGCGTGGCGTCGGGACCACCAAGCAGAATAACCGTTTGGCTGTCCTCCTCGCCTCGCCCACTGACCCAGTCTCCCAGCACAGCACAGCACAATGGACGCCGCCGTCTCCCTCTCCCGCTCCCTGCACCACGCGCTCCCGCTCCCGGCGCCCACCACCACACAACCACAACCGCGCGGTCCCGCTCAGCCACCACTCTCCTCCGCCGCCGCCGCAACCGCGCCGTCGTCCAAGGCCCAGGCTCCTGCCGCGGCGCGCCTGAGCCTCGCCCTCGCCGCGCACCCCCGCTCGTCCTCGTCCCCGGCGGTCGCCCGACCGCGGCCGCGGCCCCGGCCCCGGCCCGGCCCCGCCCGCCGCCCGCTCCTCCGGCCGCGCCGCCACGGGGTACGCGGCCGCGCTGGCCGACGCGTGCGCCCGCGCCGGCACGCTGCGCCGCGCCGCGCGCCACGCGCGCGCGCTCCTCCTCCTCAGGCCAGAGCGGCTGGAACAGGACGCCGCCGCCGCCGCCGCGGGGCAGCAGCAGCAGCTGGACGCGCGGGTGGCCGCGCTCGTCAGGATGCTCGTCGCCAAGGGCAGGACCGGGATGCTCGCCGAGGCCCTCGCCGAGTTCGCCGCCATCTGCGACCACCTGATGCCGCACCAGCCGCCGCGCGCGCGCCACGCCTACTAGGCTGGCCTCCTGCTTAATCTTAAGCTTAAGCTAGTATCCCGTCAGAGTCAGTCTGAACATTTGTATTCGTCACGAAACAACAATCCACGAACACTTGTACGTACTTGTGCATGGCCTTCGTTCGTTCGCCATGCATGTCCATGAATGAATACATGTGTATGTGTTTGTACTCTGCTGGCTGTTTAGCAACCCGTTTTTCTCGCTAACGCATGCGGCCGCAAACTATCCTCCGGCTGCCAGTGCTCCAAGATTCGTGCCAGAAGTGAGTAAAATATAAGAAATGAGAAAGTGTTGACCAACACGAATCACGATACAGAAATGAGTGGTGGCAGATAGCAGATGCGGCCGCATACCATTGTGGTCTTGCGTTCTCGGGCTGTTTAGGGGTGGTAATAGATGATGGTATTTATCCCTCCTTCACAATCAACTTGGGTCTTTTCAATTTTAGTTTAAAATTATATAGTATTATGGTCTAATTCTTAGTGAACCCGATTCTTAAATTTGCTAGACTAAATTAGAGAGTCATTTACCACTCCTATATCTATTACATGCAAATTCTGTCTAGTGGCGCCTACTGAACGTTTCTTATTACGTACCCTTTCATCTTAAATTATAAGACGTTTAATTTTTTTTTCTTAAATTTGACCACTCGTCTTATTTAAAAATTTATACAAATAAGTTAAATTTAAATTATTTTAAGAATTTTATTAATAAACAAAGCCACAACAAAAGAGAAAATTTGAATAAGACGGAATGTTAATGTAACACCCTGATTTAATTTTCCCCAATTTAATAAAAGGATTTAGAAACTAAATAGGTTGGCTAGTTTATTAGAGGAGGAAAATAAAATTTATTTATCATTTTCATGTTGCATTCATGCCATTGCATATTTTTATTGGGTGAAAAATAAATTTATTAAACTCGTATAGGGCGAATCGAATTTATTCTATTTAGAAAACAATAAAATATTTATGAAAAACTTTATAAAATCAAATCCAAAGTTTTATTTTCAAAACCTAGGGAAAATGTTTTCAAAACTCTTCAAAATTTATTTGATTTCAAACTGTTTCGAAATTGGATTTCAAATGGTTTTGCAAAGTTTGGAAAATCAAAAGAAAAAGAAAAGAAATCTGGCTTGGGCCCTAACTTTCCCTTCCCCCTTTCCTTCCCCGTCGCGGCCCACTCCTCCCTCCCCTCCGCTCTCCCGCGCACCCAGCCGGCCCAGCGCCGCACTTTCCCTCCTCCTGGCCAGCCGTCACCCGCACCGGCCCGCTCACTCCGGCCGCGTCCCCGTCCCCTTCGTCCAACACGCCAACCAAATCCCCACCAATCTCTCTCCCGCGCGCCGTCCTCATCCCTCCGCCCTTCGCGCACGCGCTTGCGCTCAACCCGCGCCCGATCCGATCCCGCTCCATCATATCGCGCCGCCACCCTTTCCTTCCTCGCCTACAAAGAGCTCGCACCCTAGCTCCCTTCCTTTTTCCCTCCGGTAACCGAGTCTTCCCGCCGCCATTACCGAGCTTGGCGAGAACTCGACTACATCCCGCAGAAGCCACCACCAGACCTCATCCTTCCCACCATTGGCTTCGCGGTCTCTCACCGCGTCCAGGCGACCCATCTACGGCTCGAGAACAAGTCAGAGCATCGACATCGACCCCGCCAGAGCTCCGCAGCGCCGCCGCCGCGACCTCCACGTCGTCCGCCGTCTCTGGACTTCCACCGGCGCCGTGAGCACCACCACCGAAACCGCTGTAAGGTCCGTTTTCGATTCCACCATGTCCCGTAGTCTCTACCGTACCCTAGGCCCCTCTCCGAGAACTCCGGCGAGTCCTTTCATGGCGCCGCCGCGTAGAGCTCGGGCGCCGCCGTGCCCTTCCCGCCGGCGACGCCGTTCTTTCCCCTGGATCACCCTGCACCGTCCGATCTGTAACCGATGGCTCAGATTAGATCAACCCCGAAGGGGTATGAGCGGGTGCACCAGCGCTATGAACTCGGTCCACCCCGCCACGCCAGCCGGTCCATAACCCGCGTGGTGGACCCAGCCACTCGCAAGGCGCCACGCGGCGAGCTTAGCGCCACGCGGTGACCACACGGTCGCGTCCCGGCTATCTTGCAAAAAGATCCCTGAGTTTATTCAGAATCAACCCGCGCTCCCACCGCACTATGCACTGAGTCTTGGGAAACATTTGTTCTAGCCCCTGAGTTTTCGGATAAATGACGCCCGGTCCAGCAGCCGGTTTAATTCAGTTTTGTTTTACTTTAAATCCGAAAATGAGTTCAATCTATTTACAGAAATGCCATCCAACTTCAAATGCTTATAACTTTTGCGTTTTAACTCCGTTTCGACCCATTCAACTTGCGTTAGATTCATAATTTCGTTCTCTACGCAGTAGATCTATTAGTTTACTGTTTACATACTGTTTGTTGTACTGTTATTTATTTTGCTTGTATGTGCCATGTTTGTTGCTTGGGCCAGAGAGTGCGGAGTACGAGGACGCTCCAGACCATCCTTGTGACCCTGCAGATTCGACCCAGCCCGAAGGCAAGTGTCCTTGAACATCTTGCACCTACTTCATTTTACTTTTGGTACTAGAGTAGTTAGATCTTGTAGATGCATGCTTGTCATTAATTTGAATCCCATGATATGGTTTGCTAGTTATTGTTATATTATCCTTGTCGCCTGTTTGGGTTGTTCGGGTAGAAGTCTTGCTTAGCCCTGCAGTCATGTTGGGATGGGATGATGGTCAAATATAATTAATCTTGACTAATGAACTATGAAACGATGTGGGCATGGTAACTTTTGTAGAAACATGGTTTAGGTAAATCCGGCAGGATGGAACCGTATTGGTGGTTTTGTGCCGTGGGACTCGGCAGCTGCTTTTGGTTTTTGGTTCGGGGCTCGTGCTAGACATATCCTGCCTGGATCCCTAGGACCCGGTTCTCAGAGCATGTAACCCGGCTTGACAGCGCAACCATGAGATCTGGATGGGCTGGACCTGGCTAATTAATTAGTATCCTCTAAGTTATGCTACACGGGGTTTGTTTAGTGGCTCAAGAGGGGTCCCTTGGGGTCGTTGACTTATGGACAGGGGAGAAACCTTAGAGTACGTGTAACACAGGCTTGGAGGGACTTTGTAAAGGCCTTGCAGTGCAACCTGCTATGCACCTTGGCAGTGTTTAGCGTGACGGGATCTGCACGACTCATGGGTAACGATGTGCAACCTCTGCAGAGTGTAAAACTGATATATCAGCCGTGCTCACGGTCACGAGCGGCTTGGACTTCTTTGAGATTAGATGGTTACTGGTTACTGTTTCGGGTCATCTGATGGACTTCAGGT
The DNA here is from genome assembly GCA_009763385.1 of Coix lacryma-jobi var. lacryma-jobi. Classification (NCBI taxonomy): domain Eukaryota; kingdom Viridiplantae; phylum Streptophyta; class Magnoliopsida; order Poales; family Poaceae; genus Coix; species Coix lacryma-jobi. The sequence continues at coordinate 444,262 of CM019824.1, read as the reverse complement.
GCGGTTGCCTGATGGACTTCAGGTGTGGGTACTTGGTGCGACTCCAAGTGTTGGTTACTCGGTGTGACTCCGAGCGTGGTCTTGCTCGGTGCGACTCCGAGTGTTGTTACTTTTCTACAGTTTCTGTGTCTATAACCTAGTAAACAGGTGCATAGGATTAATAGGAATAATAGGATGTGTCGCTCTAGGCGCTTGAGTCAAACAAAGTCAGCCTACCTTTGTTTTAAGCCTCATAAACATATATTTTCCTACACTGTGGAGTACATTTCGATGTACTCACCCTTCTCTTTGTCCCCCTGCTACCCCACCCAGACGCTGGCGATTACGGAGACACTGGTGGCTACGTTCACGAGGAGCCGGAGTATCCAGAGGACGGTGGCTTCGACCCTGACGACCTGTACTAGGATGGCGCACCCCCGGTCGACCTTCCTGTGGAGATGGAGTCCAGACTTCCGCGACTACTTCAGAGTCTTCATTAGAGTCCGTTATCATGAGAGTCTGTACCTTTTATTTCAGACCCGAGGGTCATTTATGTAATAAAGTTCGTTATTATTAATAAAGCATTGTTTTGATATTTACTATGATGTGGATATATGTATGAAAATTGATCCTGGCATACATATATTGTGCTCCAATTTTGTTCTTAAAATTGGGGTGTCACAGAGTGGTATCAGAGCCGTGTTGACCGTAGGACGCTACCCTAGTCAGTCGTCGAGTTTACAAAACTATTTTTAAAAGCCTAACCCTTTTTTCCCACTTCTGTAGTCTTTCTCTGCTGAAAATTCAAACTTTGTTTCAGAGTAGGTCCTCCAATAGTAGGATGCCCACCATAATTGTTTGAACTCGTAGCACGTTGATTGATATGTACTTGTGCACATGTTTTGATTTGGCTCTTTGTAATGATTGTTGGTGTGTTGCGACCGTCAGGTTGCAGCGACATCATTTGTTAAAATGTTTTATTAATCGAATTAATTAACCAAACCAGGGTTGTTATATATCTATCTATCATATCTCACTCTTACTCCTGGAAAATGTAACAGATGGTTGACACCAGGAGCAGCGCGGGTAACGCCGGTCACGCTGGCGGTAGCGGGGCAGGTGGCAACCAGCCGCCCCATCCTCATCCACCTCCACCTCCGCCTCCGTACGACCCGCTCCAGATGGCCCAGGTGCAGAATGAGATGATGCAGAACATGGCCCAGATCATGCAGCACATGCAGCAGATGGCGCAGGCTGCTCAGGGTGCTCAGGGTGCAGGAGTCGCACAGCCACCCCGACCAGATGACACTCTCAGGAGCTTCATGACGACGCGCCCTCCAGTGTTCCACCACGCCATAGAGCCAATGGATGCAGATGATTGGCTCGAGACGATTACAGGCAAGTTGCAGCTTGCCCATGTCGGGGACCTTGATAAGGCCCTCTACGCCTCGCACCAGCTTCAGGGCCCAGCGAAGAACTGGTGGACTGCGTACACCACAGCTCATGCGGACGCCGACTCGATCACTTGGGAGGAGTTCCGTAGGGCATTCCGCGACCAGTACGTCCCTTTCGGCGAGATCAGGGTGAAGCGCCGCGAGTTCCAGGATCTCAGGCAGGGCGCGATGACAGTGCGTGAGTATCTCACGCGGTTCAGCCAGCTATCCCGTTACGCCCCAGATGACGTGGACACGGATGATAAGAAGCAGGAGTGTTTCAGGCATGGGCTTAACCCAGGACTCCGCTATGCCCTAGCTTCAAATGAGTATTCCTCATTTCAGAAGCTGGTTGACCGTGCCTTCGCAGTGGAGAAGGAACGGAAGGACCTCGATGCCGATCGCAAGAGGAAGATGACGTTCCAGGGACAGTCCTCCGGCAGCTCTACTCGTCCCCGCTACGCTCCACCTGCCTCAGCTTCTAGGCAGATTCCCCAGCAGCAGCAGTACCGGCCGCCCCAGTCCAGGCAGCCCGCTCCCCAGTACAGGCATCCAGCTCCACAGTATCAGGCTCCACCTCAGCAGCAGCAGCAGCAGCAGCCACGCCAGGCTCAGGCACCTCGCCAGGGTCTTCCAGCTCCGCAGCAGCCCCGTCCAGCACAGGGGGCAGGTCAGGTTGGCCCGTGCTACAAGTGTAACCAGATGGGACACTTCGCCAACAAGTGTCCGTTGAGGGCAGCCCAGCTCCACCGCAGTCTCGTCCTGCAGGCCAGTCCCGCTACACTCGTGGTCGTGTGAACCACGTGACGGCAGAGTCTGCCAGACGGCACCAGATGTGGTGTTTGGTACGTTCCTTGTTGACTCTCACCCAGTTACAGTCTTGTTTGATTCTGGAGCATCTCATTCGTTCATATCAGCACCCTGCGCATCTAAATATAATATGAATAGAGTGTTAATGAAAAAGCATCTGCTAGTGAACTCCCCTGGAGGAGAACTGATATCGAGGCATGTGTGCCCGAATGTGAGCTTAACCATAAGGGGGGTAGTCTTTCCCACCTCTCTTATTGTTCTGGATTCCCAAGGTATTGATGTCATTCTGGGAATGGATTGGCTACGCAAGTACCAGGGAGTCATTGATTGTGCTCAGAGGCTCATCACAGTGAAGCATCCAGGTGGCACGGAGATTGTGTATCGAGCACCGACAAGATGATAGAAGAAGCCAGAGCATATGAGGCTGTCGTGGTACCTGATATCCGAGTTGTCAAGGAGTTCCCCGATGTCTTCCAGAAGGTGCCAGGTATGCCACCTGATCGTGAGATTGAGTTCTCTATTGATTTAGTTCCTGGCACTGCACCTATATACAGGCGACCATATAGAATGGATGCCGAAAAGCTAGCTGAGCTGAAGACGCAGATCCAAGAGCAGTTAGAGAAGGGGCATATTCGTCCTAGTACATCCCCGTGGGGAGCCCCTGTGATCTTTGTTCCGAAGAAGGATGGAGGTCTACGATGTGCGTTGATTACCGCGCATTGAATGAAGCTACCATCAAGAACAAGTACCCGATTCCTCGCATTGATGATCTGTTTGATCAGTTGAAGGGTGCTCATGTGTTCTCGAAGATTGACCTGCAAACAGGTTATAACCAGCTGAAGATTCGTGAAGCTGATATCCCGAAGACGGCGTTTGTGACTCGATATGGGTTATATGAGTACACAGTGATGTCCTTCGGCTTGACTAATGCCCCAGCTTTCTTCATGTATCTGATGAACAAGGTCTTCATGGAGTTTCTAGATCTGTTCGTCGTGGTATTCCTTGATGATATCCTGATATTTCGAAGACTGAAGACGAACATGAGAAGCATCTGAGGTTAGTGTTGCAGAAGCTCAGAGAGCATCGGTTGTATGCAAAGCTGAGCAAATGCGAGTTCTGGTTGAAGAAGGTTGCATATTTGGGGCATATCCTCTCAGAGGGTGGTGTATCAGTGGATCCAGGCAAGGTCCAAGATATATTGGACTGGAAGGTACCTGAGAGCGTTACTGAGATCGGAGTTTCCTCGGTATGGCAGGATATTATCGCAGATTCATTGAGGGATTCTCCAAGATCGTGAAGCCGATGACGAGATTGACGGAGAAGGGTGCCAAGTTTGTATGGTCCCCTGAATGCCAGACTGGTTTCGAGGAGCTGAAAGCGAGATTGACCTCTGCTCCTATTCTTGTCATGCCAGATGTCCAGAAGAACTTCACGGTCTATTGTGATGCTTCGCGACAGGGTCTGGGATGTGTTCTTATGCAGGAAGGTCATGTGATTGCTTATGCCTCGAGACAGCTCAGGAAGCATGAGCTGAATTATCCTACACATGATCTAGAGTTGGCAGCTGTTGTTCATGCTCTGAAGATCTGGAGGCACTATCTGATGGGCAAGAAGACGGAGATATACACTGATCATAAGAGCTTGAAGTACATCTTCACCCAGCCAGATCTGAACCTCCGCCAACGAAGATGGCTAGAGTTGATCAAAGATTATGATCTGAGTATCAACTATCATCCGGGCAAGGCGAATGTTGTTGCAGATGCCTTGAGTAGGAAGGTCTACTGCAATGTGCTTGAGATCAAGGAGCAGCAGCCCGAGTTGCATGAGGAGTTTGAGAAGCTCAACTTGGGTATTCTTGGTCATACTGATGCAGTGGCCTTGGAGGTTGATTCGACCTTGGAGCGTGATATCCGAGCAGGGCAGCTCACTGATGAGTACTTGCTAGAGATCAGACAGTTGATCAAGGAAGAGAAAGCCCCTGGATTCACGGAGGATGATCAGGGTGTTTTGTGGTTCAGAGGCAGGATCTGTGTTCCCGATGTAAAGGCTATCAAGGAGTTGATTCTGAGGGAAGTTCATGATTCAGCCTACTCTCTCCATCCAGGCAGTACCAAGATGTACCAGGATCTGAAACAGTATTACTGGTGGTATGGGATGAAGAGAGATGTAGCAGAGTATGTGGCCTTGTGTGACACCTGTCAGAGGGTTAAGGCCCAACATCAGAGACCGGCTGGTTTGCTACAGCCCCTGCAGATTCCAGAGTGGAAATGGGAACAGATCAGCATGGATTTCATCACTGGTTTGCCCAGGACACAGTCTGGATATGACTCTATCTGGGTCATAGTGGATCGTTTGACCAAGGTGGCTCACTTCATTCCGGTCAAGGAGACATATCAGGGTCCGAAGCTGGCAGAGTTGTATATGTCCCGCATTGTATGCTTGCATGGAGTACCTAAGATCATAGTATCTGACAGAGGTACACAGTTCACATCCAGATTCTGGAAGCGGTTGCATGAGTCTATGGACACCCGCCTCAGTTTCAGTTCAGCTTATCACCCTCAGACCGATGGTCAGACAGAAAGGGTGAATCAGATTCTGGAGGATATGTTGAGAGCCAGTGCGCTTCAGAACAGCCAGAGTTGGGATGTGAGTCTGCCATATGCAGAGTTCTCATATAACAACAGCTATCAGGCCAGTCTGAAGATGTCACCTTTCGAGGCACTGTATGGCAGGAAGTGCAGAACACCTCTGTTCTGGAATCAGGTTGGAGAAAGGAAAGTCTTTGGCCCCGAGTCTATAGAGGAAGCTGAGGAACAGGTCAGGCAGATCAGAAGCAACCTGAAGACAGCTCAGTCTAGACAGAAGAGTTATGCAGATGTCAGACGACGTGAGCTGGAGTTCCAGATTGGGGACTATGTCTATCTGAAGGTGTCACCCTTCAGAGGTCTTCGGAGGTTTAATGTTAAAGGAAAGCTATCTCCGAGGTTCATTGGCCCTTTCAAGGTGATTGATAAAGAAAGGTGCAGTTGCTTATCAGCTGGAGTTGCCTGCACGTCTGGCAGGTATTCATAATGTGTTCCATGTATCCCAGCTGAAGAGATGCCTCCGAGTTCCAGAGGAGCAGTTGCCACTTGAGGAGCTTGATCTGAGAGATGATCTGACATTCTCTGAGCCGATCAAGATCCTAGACACGATGGAACGAGGCACTCGCAACAAGAGGATTAAAATCTGCAAGGTGCAATGGAAGCATTACTCCGAAGAAGAAGCAACATGGGAGAAGGAAGATGATCTTCGGGCAGATTTTCCTCACCTCTTCGCCGACTCTTCCTAATCTCGAGGACGAGATTCTTCTAAGGGGGGTAGGTTTGTAACACCCTGATTTAATTTTCCCCAATTTAATAAAAGGATTTAGAAACTAAATAGGTTGGCTAGTTTATTAGAGGAGGAAAATAAAATTTATTTATCATTTTCATGTTGCATTCATGCCATTGCATATTTTTATTGGGTGAAAAATAAATTTATTAAACTCGTATAGGGCGAATCGAATTTATTCTATTAGAAAACAATAAAATATTTATGAAAAACTTTATAAAATCAAATCCAAAGTTTTATTTTCAAAACCTAGGGAAAATGTTTTCAAAACTCTTCAAATTTATTTGATTTCAAACTGTTTCGAAATTGGATTTCAAATGGTTTTGCAAAGTTTGGAAAATCAAAAGAAAAAGAAAAGAAATCTGGCTTGGGCCCTAACTTTCCCTTTCCCCCTTTCCTTCCCCGTCGCGGCCCACTCCTCCCTCCCCTCCGCTCTCCCGCGCACCCAGCCGGCCCAGCGCCGCACTTCCTCCTCCTGGCCAGCCGTCACCCGCACCGGCCCGCTCACTCCGGCCGCGTCCCCGTCCCCTTCGTCCAACACGCCAACCAAATCCCCACCATCTCTCTCTCCCGCGCGCCGTCCTCATCCCTCCGCCCTTCGCGCACGCGCTTGCGCTCAAACCGCGCCCCGATCCGATCCCGCTCCATCATATCGCCGCCACCCCTTTCCTTCCTCGCCTACAAAGAGCTCGCACCCTAGCTCCCTTCCTTTTTCCCTCCGGTAACCGAGTCTCCCGCCGCCATTACGAGCTTGGCGAGAACTCGACTACATCCCGCAGAAGCCACCACCAGACCTCATCCTTCCCACCATTGGCTTCGCGGTCTCTCACCGCGTCAGGCGCGCCATCTACCGTCTCTCGAGAAACAAGTCAGAGCATCGACATCGACCCCGCCAGAGCTCCGCAGCGCCGCCGCCGCGACCTCCACGTCGTCCGCCGTCTCTGGACTTCCACCGGCGCCGTGAGCACCACCACCGAAACCGCTGTAAGGTCCGTTTTCGATTCCACCATGTCCCGTAGTCTCTACCGTACCCTAGGCCCCTCTCCGAGAACTCCGGCGAGTCCTTTCATGGCGCCGCCGCGTAGAGCTCGGGCGCCGCCGTGCCCTTCCCCGCCGGCGACGCCGTTTCTTCCCCTGGATCACTCCTGCACCGTCTGATCTGTAACCGATGGCTCAGATTAGATCAACCCCGAAGGGGTATGAGCCGGGTGCACCAGCGCTATGAACTCGGTCCACCCCGCCACGCCAGCCGGTCCATAACCCGCGTGGTGGACCCAGCCACTCGCAAGGCGCCACGCGGCGAGCTTAGCGCCACGCGGTGACCACACGGTCGCGTCCCGGCTATCTTGCAAAAAGATCCCTGAGTTTATTCAGAATCAACCCGCGCTCCCACCGCACTATGCACTGAGTCTTGGGAAACATTTGTTCTAGCCCCTGAGTTTTCGGATAAATGACGCCCGGTCCAGCAGCCGGTTTAATTCAGTTTTGATTTACTTTAAATCCGAAAATGAGTTCAATCTATTTACAGAAATGCCATCCAACTTCAAATGCTTATAACTTTTGCGTTTTAACTCCGATTCGACCCATTCAACTTGCGTTAGATTCATAATTTCGTTCTCTACGCAGTAGATCTATTAGTTTACTGTTTTATTACTGTTTGTTGTACTGTTATTTATTTTTCTTGTATGTGCCATGTATGTTGCTTGGGCCAGAGAGTGCGGAGTACGAGGACGCTCCAGACCATCCTTGCGACCCAGTTGATTCGACCCAGTCCGAAGGCAAGTGTCCTTGAACATCTTGCACCTACTTTATTTTACTTTTGGTATTAGAGTAGTTAGATCTTGTAGATGCATGCTTGTCATTAATTTGAATCCCATGATATGGTTTACTAGTTATTGTTATATTATCCTTGTCGCCTGTTTTGGGTTGTTCGGGTAGAAGTCTTGCTTAGCCCTGCAGTCATGCTGGGATGGGATGATGGTCAAATATAATTAATCCTGATTGATGAACTATGAAACGATGTGGGCATGGTAACTTTTGTAGAAACATGGTTTAGGTAAATCCGGCAGGATGGAACCGTATTGGTGGTTTTGTGCCGTGGGACTCGGCAGCTGCTTTGGTTTTTGGTTCGGGGCTCGTGCTAGACATATCCTGCCTGGATCCCTAGGACCCGGTTCTCAGAGCATGTAACCCGGCTTGACAGCGCAACCATGAGATCTGGATGGGCTGGACCTGGCTAATTAATTAGTATCCTCTAAGTTATGCTACACGGGGTTTGTTTAGTGGCTCAAGAGGGGTCCTTGGGGTCGTTGACTTATGGACAGGGGAGAAACCTTAGAGTACGTGTAACACAGACTTGGAGGGACTTTGTAAAGGCCTTGCAGTGCAACCTGCTATACACCTCGGCAGTGTTTAGCGTGACGGGATCTGCACGACTCATGGGTAACGATGTGCAACCTCTGCAGAGTGTAAAACTGATATATCAGCCGTGCTCACGGTCACGAGCGGCTTGGACTTCTTTGAGATTAGTTGGTTACTGGTTACTGTTTCGGGTCATCTGATGGACTTCAGGTGCGGTTGCCTGATGGACTTCAGGTGTGGGTACTTGGTGCGACTCCAAGTGCGGTTGCTTGGTGTGACTCCAAGTGTTGGTTACTCGGTGAGACTCCGAGTGTTGTTACTTTACTACAGAGTCTGTCTATAACCTAGTAAATAGGTGCATAGGATTAATAGGATTAAAAGGATGTGTCGCTTAGGTGCTTGAGTCAAACAAAGTCAGCCTACCTTTGTTTTAAGCCTCATAAGCATATATTTCCTACACTTGCGGAGTACATTTCGATGTACTCACCCTCCTCTTTGTCTCCTTGCTACCCCACCCAGACGCTGGCGATTACGGAGACGCTGGTGGCTACGTTCACGAGGAGCCGGAGTATCCAGAGGACGGTGGCTTCGACCCTGACGACCTGTACTAGGATGGCGCTACCCCCGGTCGACCTTCCTGTGGAGATGGAGTCCAGACTTCCGCGACTACTTCAGAGTCTTCATTAGAGTTAGATGTCGAGAGAGTCTGTACTTTTTCTTTCAGACCCGAGGGTCATTTATGTAATAATATCGATATATTAATAAAAGCAAGTGTTGATATTTACTATGATGTGGATATATGTATGAAAATTGATCCTGGCTACATTATATTGTGCTCCAATTTTGTTCTTAAAATTGGGGTGTCACAGATAGGCTTGGCGAGCCAACGTAAAAACCTAGCTAACCTTATGGAGATGAAACCCAAAAGCAATCCCGTTGGGGCGGAACCCTCTTAGCGACGCGCCATGTCGGAACCCGGGCATTGTGACACCCTGGTGTCAAGCACTGCATTAGGCACTGCATTTAGCCACTAAGAAAGCATAAGCAATGCATTGCATCATTTCATGTGTAAAAGTATGCCTTTGATCTTTTGTTGTTTATTTGAAATTGGATTTCTATTTGACTTGATGCTTTGATTTTGGCTTTATTCTTGAGGAGGATTTATAAATGGTTTTCAGAAAAAGTGTTCTATATGAAAGTTGTAGAGAAAAATATTTTGAGCAACTTTTATATTTGGGTCAAAGCCTGGTTTGAAGTTTTTCAAACTGTTTTTGAGAAGTCAAACTTTGGAAATTTCTGGAAAAAGAAAAAGAATGTTTTCTTTCCCGGCGCCAACCCTTTCGGCCCATCCGGCCTTTCGGCCCGCTTCCCCGCCTCGGCCCAGCGCTCGCCGCCTCGCCCGCGCGCGCGCCGCCGCGCACCGCGCGCCGGCCACCTGACACGGCCGCGCCGTACGCCGGCCGCTTGCCGCGTGGCGCCCCTTCTCTGCGCCAAATCCACGCCGACCACTCCCTCTCCGATCTTCTCCCACCAGAGCACGCCAGCGATCTTCGCCGGCCACTCCCGCGCATCCTCGTCTGCCGAGCCGCCTGCCGCCGCCTCGCCGACCGCGCCGCCGTGGCCCCCGCAGCGACCACCGGCCGCCGAGCCGACCAAAAGCCCGAGCACTCCACCCTCCGCTCCTTCCCTCACTCACTCGCGCACTCACTCTCGCTCTCACTCCCCACTCTCACCCGCGCACGAAGCAAACTGAGCACTCTCCGCTCGCTGCAACCACCGCCGCAAGGCCCCTTCCCAAATTCCAGTCACCACCTCCATCACCGGCCGATTAACCCCGGCCACTGCCCCGCCTTCGTCTCGGACACACGGTGCGCACCCCCGCGCCATCCG
>CM019824.1:416620-433917 GCA_009763385.1 Coix lacryma-jobi var. lacryma-jobi | reverse complement strand
TAGGAAAAGGCATTTTATTCATAAGAGCAGACTACAGAGCCAGCCTAGATTTATATCTCTCAATGTTTAAAGGCCCAACATCTGAGTTATTCTACACATGTCCTGTGAATCAACAACTTAATTCTCTAGTCCGTCCACGAAAAGTTCACAAGTAATCACATGTGACAAGCGTTTGAGCTTTTAGCAAGTTTATTTCAAGTTTTGGGCAATCAGGTCCTTGCGCAAGTCAATGCAAACTATGACATGTTGAAGCATTGGATTTCATCAACAAATCTCTCAGATTTTAAGCTACGCAAAGAAAGCCTAGCTCCATTCTTCCTAACCAGTCAACCACAGAACGGGGGTGCAAGGCAAAGATGCACTAGACTCTCAACGTTACGTGGAGCATTTTAATTTTTTACTTCTACCATGGTATCACAAAGCGTCATCCCCTATAGAAGCCTCATAAAGTTGTGCAAAGCCACAAGAACCACAAAGCACAGTTACTCCTCTGTCTGTCCAAGTTGACGTAGGGATCCTCCGTGAAAGCTCGTCATGTCGAGAGTTTCAGCAGATCGTTCACCCTCGCGATCCCCTCATCAGCTGCCTCCTCCTTCTTCCCAAATGTCATCTGGAAACATTGCATGCTGAAGACAAGACATACTGAGAAAGACCTTGGTCTACTCTCAAAAGCACCTTAGTGTTTACCAAACCAAAAGCCTCACACCTCGAGCAAGCAATGTCGAACACCAGGCTCTATAAAGGTCGCCTTTGTCGGCCGGAACCCGGTATGGAGTAGAATCCTTAGACTGGCTCCGATAACCAATTAAGGATCAGAAGATGCTAAGCGAAGGCGACCAAGGGGGGTGAATGGGTACCTAGAAATTTATTCTCAGAAATTCCGGCCTTGTCCCCAACAAAATCACACCCCAAGGCAGCCTAACACCGTGGATTCCAACCCACGAGAATGGGTGGATGTTTCCCTAGGCACACAGACGGGACACCACAAGCTCCTTCTTGCAAATCCACCAAGTCATGTGTACATGATGAGTTGGTAAGCCTCAACCATCCCCCGACGCAACGCATATGGGGGATTCAGGCTTTATTTCGAAAGTGGGAATCCCTGTTTGCTGTAGAGCAACCAGTAGTCGGTACATACGCAAAAAGCGGATCTCAATCCCTAAGCTCGTAAACGCAAAGATTGTAGAACGAAACAGCGTTCCTTCAGCACTGCCGTACTCGGGAATCTGTGCGCCGGCAGAACGATCGACCGCGTCCGACTCACCAGAAAACCCAGTTTCGGGAGCTCTCTGTTTTGGACCAGACTCTACGTGGAGGTGCTCTGGTCAATACGATACCAGCGTCTGTCACTCTACTCAGTACATATGCACGGCGCGATCCGGTCAACACAGCATTTCGTCCGTCAGCTCCACCAGTATTATCTCGCTCGGCCTTCACGATCGGAGGCCAGGAAAGCTCCGGTCCAGTCATACGGCGTGCGTCTCTAGTCACCTCGGCCTACCTGACAACGGCAGTGTGTCACGACCAACCTGGCTCGGTGCGTCCGCCTATGAGCAGCGTCCGGTCACCCACCGACGTAGTCCCCTCGATCGTCCAGCCGAATCGACCCGATCGTCCCTCAAATCAAAAGCACTAAGGCTCAAATTCCTATGCTGTGGGTCACAGAGATGTTATGAGTTTAACTCCTAAAGATCATGGCTCAACCAAACTCCAATCGGTGAATCAAAAAACGGTGAGAACGGGCAAAACGCATCCCAAAACTATCCGTACCGTTCTAAGAGTTCGTGTAGGTATTAAGAAATTCCTTCGGTCTAAAAGAACTCTCACGAAGCTACACAAGTGGTTCAAACTGATTTGGTACTTCTCTCAACACAAGAAATTCCTCGTGAGATCGAAAGAGGGGACAACGTCAAACTCAAGAAACAAATTCCAAGATAATGAAGCACGAGTTGATCCTTGGATTCAGCAGAAGGGCTGATTAGTTATTAACACTCGGTGTCGCCTACAGCTCCTCCACACAAGCTTGGATGGCAAAAAGCTCAGAACAAGCCCAACTCTCCTAACCCTAGCCTACTCTCACAGGAACAATGAAGAGACACCCACAATTCCTCTCAGAGGTGCGGCTGCCCTAGCACCCCTCCATATATTAGGCGCACGTCCAATGACAAAACGCCCCTTGCGATACATGGGTGTATGCCGTCTCTGAGTGATGATGAATTGTCAACTGGATGATGCCGCCTGTTCTTTGGCTTGTTTTTGTCGAGTGTCGACACATGCATGATAAGACCGATGTGAAGTCCGTAAGACTCCGTGCCGATGGACAGATTGGCGAAGGCGGACGTGAGCTTGAGGACTGAGGACCAAGGCCCAGGATCACGTGTGGCTGGCACTGTGGCAGCTAAGTGGAAGACTTGCGGTCATGTGTTGCCTGAGGCGTGGCTTGGGAAACGTTCGGTGGAGGGGTCACGGGAGGTAATCCATCTACGATGTCAGTTTGGTGGTAGCCAGGAAACCTCGGTGACGGTTTCCAGGTTTGGGCCTCAAAACATGGCTGCGGATGGTTTCCATTTTTGGCCACCAAACTCTGGCTGAGGACGGTTCCAAGGTTTGGGCCCAAAACCTGGCGCTGAGGGTTTCTGAATTTGGCCTCAAAATCGAAGCTGTGGCTGGTTTCCCGGTTGGGCCACACAACTTGGGGTGCAGAGCGAGGGCGCACTGGCGGCACCTCGGGAGTTTCGTCGACTGCAACGCTACAAGTGTGCTTGCGTGCCGTCGTATTTCCACCTGCCACCGAGTGGTCCAGAATAACCTTGTTTAGCTTTGTCCTCTGTAGTAGTTAGGGTAGAGTGGGAATATTTATAGTAGAATAGATAATAGGGGGAGACAACCCCCCTCCCCTCTTCTCAGTTAGTCCATCCTGTCATTTGCCTGGTTGCTTCTCTAGGGTCCTGCTCTCCCCGATCCCTGCTGTCGAAGCTGAGATCCATAGAGAAGAGAACATACCTCTGTGTTCTGAGACAATTTGAGGGAATGAGGCCGTAACCTCCCTGTTGTAGCGTGTGGTAGGCACACGGTTGCAATTCGTGTTTGGGTGATTTCGCGTTTCATCGTGTTCTTCGCGAATCCTTTTTATTCCACATTTTCCCGTCGGCTGAATCTCTTTGCGGTCGTTCATCTTTTGCAAACCGTTGAACCAAGTTTGTTTGCTATGATTGTGAGCACTTCTTTCGAGCGAAGGAATTCACCTCTAACCGCACGGTCTAGGTAATCGATCGATTTTTCGTTTCTGGTCAATTTTCCCCTCCCTCCCCCGAACTTCGTCGATTCATAAATTTGGAGATACGTTATGCCATGATCTCTTATAGAATCACTATCCGCCTTGTGAACTCCTCTCACCAAGTTTGATTCCCTAAGGGATTTGGTTTGGTGAGAATCAAAAAAAGTGAGTGCACTCGGTGGACTAACAGTGCTCTGCGGGGGGACCGACGCTTCGCTGGCGTCGACGAAGCCGCTTATCAGTGATCTGGTCAGTTGAACGTGCAGTACTGTGACTCTCGGTTTTGATCGACTTCACGACCAACCGTTCAATCGTGTGCACGACGACTTCTCGGCTTACTGTCAGGCGGACCGAGACGCTCCTGATTACTGACCGGACGCTCGGTCTCTGTGAGTTCCTTCCACTCAGAGAGGTCCCCGAAACTGGACTTTGCTTGAAGTTCCGACCTCCGGTGCTTTTTTGATCGGACGCAGGTGAGTCGGTCAGTGCTGGTCTTCAGCGCCTTTTTGTTCGTGTTTGGCTCGTTCTTGATTGGATTTGGAGTTCCGGCTTTTGCGTTGAGTTTCTAGAGTTTGTATGTACCGTGTGCCCTTCTTAGAAGCATCTACCCTACTATAGGTCGGGACAAGAGCAACGCTGGTTGCCCGGTGGGGTTGATTTACACGGACAGGCACAAGTTTTCCAAAGAATGGGAAGCTCACGGCCCCCCACCCCTGCTGTCCTTTCTGTAGCATTCATCGGTCCTTCAATTGGTATCGGAGCGGTAGATCCTTTCACCCGTAGCCTTCAGATCCACAGAAGGCGACTGAATCGCGACGTGGGCAACCACCGTTTTGATGGACGACCTAGGGTATTGGAAATACCTTTCTGCATCTGCAGATATTTGGGTGCTTTCCCATTGGGGAAAATTGCAACTCTCCGTTTACTGGTCTTGGCTTCTCTGTCTCTCAGCTGCAGATCAATGAGGACGAAGCCAATAGCCAGCCCGTAATGCGTTTTCTCATGTTTTGAGCATAGTGAGTTTTGAGCGCGTTTCTCACCTCGCAACGACTCCGAAGGATTTGGGCCACCCATCATGCTTGTTATGAGGGAAGCCCTCACATCAAAACCCACTCTACGAGTCAATTCAGCTGTATGAGAACTTTTCGACATATGGCCCTTGCGATAGCAAAGAATTTATTGTCCTCGCTTTCAGTGATTGTCAATAGGATTAGGCTAACAAGAGCAGTGCCTTCCTGATCATGAGAGGGCCTTAAAGTTATTCATACCCTTATCCTGTCGGTGTTTGGATGCCAATTCGCATCATCAATCCCTAACTCCAGACCCTCACTGCGACAGCTCTTTAGTACTCTCACGCCTGGATTGACGCCATGGTGAGCTTCTTATGAGAATACTTCGCTTATCCACTGTCTTGGTTGCTGCTTTTCTGGCTTCTTCTCACCCCGCTGGAGGTTTTGCTCTTTCGTCTCTCTGTCTGTCCCAGCGCCAGCTAGAAATCTTTGGGTAGGAGAGGTGGCAAGGGCCGCCAAACGGTTCTCGAGGTTTCACCACAACAACCACATGAACCTCGCCGCGGAGGGAACGCTCGGGTGCTAGAGTGGGCGGCGACCCCGATCACTTCATCGCCACTGATCCCAATACGACGCATCATCTTGGAGGGCGATCATGGGCACAAGTCCGACTCCGGCAACGCAGGAGACGTCCGTCACCTGCGAACACAAGTCGGAGTGCGGCTTTGTCGACAAGGATACTTCAAGAAGAATACTTGAGAAGCCAACTGAACATCGGCATCTCGCCACTCTTGCGACGTCGACGGCTCGGTGAGACCTGCGTGACTCAGCGACGACGATCCAGAAGAACGAAGAGGATCCAATGACACGAACGGTCCTCGTCCTCGTCTTCTTCGCCACAACGACGACTTCTGCACCATGGCCCTCGCAAGGAGGTCGACGGCGAGCTGGTAACTCCACTCATAACGATATGCGACGACGACTCCTCCTGTATTCTATCCTCTCTGACCCACTATAGCTTTCCTCGGAGGTCCGAGAAACTTACTACTGCCGCCTCCTTAGTCCAATACAGTTGCTTAGCGAGCCGCTGGAGAGCGCAAGTTTTGAGCAAAGTGGGATGATAGTGAAGGAACTGATTCTGTCAAGTCCCACCGTCGTTGTGCACAGATGAGGAGGCGAAGCCCGGCACCACGCCACATGATGATCTTCTTCACTTTGAGAAGTACGTATTTGCATGGGAGGAGAGGTGAATGAGCTCCGTGCTATGGCCAATGTTTATTGGGTGCTTGCAAGACTTTCCTGTCCGTGCAAATCCGATTCGCCGACGAAATACGCAAGATTTTTTGTCCCTTAGAGGCCAGCTTCCTGGGTACCTTGTGTGACTAGTGCGCTTGTGCGAGGGTTTTGAGATGGATTGCTAAACGTGAAGCATGACAATGATTCCAACCGAGGAGAAAAACAATCTTCACCAATTTGCATGGTTCTTGTGTGATCCACACTCGGATGATGAGTCTGCCATTCAATCGAGCTCTGGCTTCCCGGTGTAAGGTTTTGGCTCCGGGTGTTGATGTCCCTCTGCTTTGGGAAGATTGGAGCGTCGAGTGGTTTGAACCGAGTGAGAAGCCAAACTCCCCACGACCCCACTCCCCAAGCGTCACCCAAAGCGACTCGCCAGCTACCCCAAGATGGGTTTTGAGGCACCTCCTGAGAGCTCCACCCAAGACCAATGGTCAATCCCAAACCCCACCACCTGAAAAACAACTTGATAATGCCACCTATTCCGAGGATTTGGTGCCCAGAAGGCAATGTGAGCCACACGCCGCACCACCCGTAGTACAACAACCCCCTTTGAATGGTGAGGTCCCACTGGTAGCACTTGATATATGTGACAACCTGAGTGAGTTCTGCTTAAGCGCAAGGGAGAGGCGCACCGTTCTAGAGAGATGACACACCCCGAACATGTACATCCTTTCATGAAGTGCATGCACCGATGTTCAGAGGAGAAGCACCAGTGTACTGCTAGCCCATAGGTCCGAACCTCAAGTTCCCCGGCCTAGGTAGCAGAGGAGCTCCGAGGAGAGACCTAGCGTTAAGGTGGTTGACCAGTCCCTAGGCCATTATAATGCCTTAGAGATGCGGCCCGCGGAGCTAGCCAGTATGTAGGCTATGGACCTCCCCGGGCGTCTTGTGCTTGAGCATTTTCCCCCACCGCTTTTGAGTATCGTGTGAGCCTCTTCCCAGCGACCCACGTTCTTCTAAACTTGGTGATCGCTTCCTTCGGAGGTCTGCTAGCGGAATTTTTTTCACTGACCGTTTTTTGTAGCAGCCGACCCAACACTGTATTCTTCTCTACTTCACTAACCCCAGTTTGCCGATGCTCACCCTATTTATCTTTTTATGATGGTAGGTAAACGATTGAAACGTTTGGGGGTGTAATTCCGGTGGTTTCGGGCCACGACCGAATGCAGGGGTTCTCCATCTAGTCCGTCGCCGGAAAGGGGTATATCACCTCGCGACAAAGCAAAGTACGGAGCTGCTCATGGGTCCCTGTGCGAGTTAATGATCACTTTTGTTGCCGATTTGCTCTTGTGTCTCCATGCATTTTAACCTCTTTCGTTTCGCACTCTTTGACGCTACTATGATATTCGTTTTTAAACCGAAAAAATGTCTTCATTCAGCGCAGTTTGGATCCTCAGGGCAAATCTGTATTTTTTATTTCGCCCTTGGGAAAAGTCCTTTCGTGCGGATTTCTCGGAGTCGTTCGGAATGTCTCGTTGTCTTTTGGGGCTGGACTTCCTCCTCTGATCTTTGGAAGTGGCAATAGTGACTAGTCACCTGAGCTTTCGACTTGCTGCAGCTTTAATTCACTTGCTTAAATCCGCGGATTGCCCAATTTCCAAGGAAAGGATCCTTGTTTGCCCATTCTTGTAGACATGGGAAGATTGTAGCCCCCTCCCCCATCCAGTGACTCAGTCATGACTAAGTGGCCCTGGGGGAGAGCTGTGCACAGGGGACCTGGTGTGGTCCGCTGCGGTGTGCTCGGTTGGGGAAGTGTATTGGCTTATTGTTGTCGACGATGTTCGGATATTCGGGGTCTTCTTTTTTTAAGCTAAGAAAGAACGCTTTCTCCTTTGCTCGCAAGTCTATTGTGCGTCTTCAGCTCTTACCGGAACTGCTGCGTGGCATATATCTAAATTCCATCCTCATATAAGTGTTGTCCTCGCCTACGCTGCACATGCGGGTTCAATCCAACAGGAATACTGGTGTGATGGTGGAGCAGGCCTTGGCGCTATAAAATGTAATTAAAAAAAAAAGCAGTCATATACATGCATGATGTCTAGGAATAATACTGACATGTTGCATATTCCGTACATGCATATGTCCTAGCTTCGCAAGTCGCTGGATTTGACTTAGCTAGCACCCTGCATGCCAAAAAAAACTAAAATTAAAGCTAATAGACAAAATAGCAGTGTTTTCTTGCATCCTGCACTGCATGTGTGTATCATATACCGATACATGTTCAACCTCTGCACGCTGGATCTTAACATGTGTCAGCATATATATTAAATATTGTTAATAATCCAAACAGTCTCGGCACCTAATTCAGCTTGATGAAAGTAAAGATTGATTACAGATTTCCTTGTATATATCAGGTTCTATTTAATCCAAATAAACCAAGGTAAATAAAGATTGTCTATTCTGCAGCATCAGATCATTTTAGGACGTGCACGTTGATGGTAAAAAAAAATAGGCTAGCATAAGCGCGAGCTTTGCATCTCAATTATGTTGCATCCGTCCCAAACCATATCGGATTAAATCACACTAGTAAAGGCTAAACAAAATTAGTCTCTCAATAATAAATTATATGTCTGTGCGGCACCATATAGTCAAATAACCGAAATGTTACAAATAATATTACTCAAAACAAAGCTAAGGGAGATAAGCCTGGTTACATTCATTATCATAATTTCCAATTAATTTGGACAGATATTTCCATTATGCCTAGCACGGCCTTTTAAGCGTCACACATCCTGGGTAAATTAAATATTACATCTTGCTAGATTATGTCCATGAAATGCTATGTCAAAATTCAGCATCAAATTAAATTTAATACTATGTTGTGAGCATGAATAAATGAGTTATGCATGCTCTAACGCATAGTAGCGCTGCAGCACATCTCTTCAAATGAGATAAGCATCTTGTCTTAACTTAAACAAAATGAATATTGCACCACCTGCCGAGTGCATCGGTACCTATCAAATGTATAAAATAATTCATGATCTGATCAAGCCATATGAAGCTTAGTCCTCAAAGTATAAATTATGTGCATGCGACAGAATGCATCGAATAATAACTGCATATCAGAACGTGTTGATCCACGATCTCATATGATATAGCGAAACTGCTAAGTAAAATAAACTAGGTGCTTTAATTAAACAAATGATTGCCCCTCTATCGGTGTGCAGGTATACCATAGAGATATATATGCCCCTAAAACATGAAAGAGTATTTCCGTGCTGGGTCAATAAAAAGGCTTGGCGCACTATATCATGGTGCTGACAAACCAAAAAGGCTTTGACGCCACATTATGGTTCAAATAAATAACAAAATATTCATATGTATGATTAAATACATGCATATCACGGTTGGCTAATAAGCTAAATCAGCTAGCAACCAATCATATATATCAGAAGGATATATTCACTCCCCAATAAATTTATGCCATGTTGAAAAGAAATGATAAATATCAAATCCAATCTCATGTCCGACATGCATATGCGCCCATCGGCAACTACAAGACTGAAGATTTTATTTTCTTTTGTAGTTTGTAAAAGGAAGTCATATGATGTAATCTTATTTTCATGTACTCATGTTGGAACTCTTAATCAGGGGTGTTCTCTACGGAGATGTAATTAACATAATTTTTATGCAAATATAAGAATTATGGAAGTATGGACTCGCAATACCTGTTCTTTTACTTTTGTCCCATTTAAACTTAATCAAAACTAAATTTGTCTCTGCTGACGCGGAGGCGGGTCGTAGCCGCCCGTTTTCCCGTTATCAAGAAGTAATCTCGGGTTAGTAGAGTTGGATCAGGGATACCAGATAAGTTCTACCGGAGCTGTTCTCTCCGCCCGTAAAATGGCTAAGGGAGTGGAAATGACTTTTGGGAATAAAAAGGCCATAGTGGACCCCATAGTAATCCCTGGTCTAGGTTTGGATGTAATCTTGGGTATGGGTTGGATGAAACTCTGGAAGGTAAATCTTGACATCGCAGAGCGAGTAGTTTCCATGGTTAGTCCCCGGAGTGGGTCTTCTTTCCGGTTCAAGTTACCCCACAACCCCCATGAAATAGGAGTGTTGTTCAATATCACGGCAAAGCAGATAGCTGAGATTCCCGTAGTGTGTGAGTTTCCAGATGTTTTTCCTGATGAGTTGCCAGGACTACCACCAGATAGGGATGTGGAGTTTGCTATAGAGTTGATCCCTGGAACGGCACCTATTTCTCGGAGGCCGTATAGGATGCCCGCTAATGAGCTAGCAGAGCTCAAAACCCAGTTGCAAGAGCTTTTGGATAAAGGTTTGATACGCCCTAGTTCATCACCTTGGGGATGTCCCGCCATCTTTGTGAAGAAGAAGGACAAAACTTTGAGGATGTGTGTGGACTACAGACTGCTAAACGCAGTAACTATAAAGAACAAGTATCCCTTACCCCGAATTGACGTCTTGTTTGATCAGTTGTTAAAGGCAAAAGTGTTCTCCAAGATTGATTTGAGATCAGGCTACCATCAGATCAAGATCAGAAGAGAGGATATACCAAAGACAGCTTTCTCCACCAGATATGGACTCTATGAGTATTTAGTTATGTCTTTTGGATTAACCAATGCACCGGCACATTTCATGTATCTGATGAATTCCGTCTTTATGCCTGAGTTGGATAAGTTTGTTGTGGTGTTTATTGATGACATCTTGGTATACTCTGAAAATGAGAAGGATCATGCTGAGCACTTACAAGTTGTCTTAACCCGGCTTCGAGAGCACAAGTTATATGCTAAGTTTAGTAAGTGTGAATTTTGGTTAAAGAAGGTACCTTTTCTCGGACACATCCTTTCAGAGGAAGGAATCTCTCTCGACCCTTCTAAGGTACAAGAAGTTATGGATTGGAAAGCTCCCACAAGTGTTTTTGAGGTTCATAGCTTTTTGGGTTTGGCCGGATATTACCGTCGGTTTATTCTAGATTTTTCAAGGATAGCAAAGCCTATGACTCGCTTCACACAGAAAAATAAGAAGTTCGAATGGACTCCAGAGTGTGAAGCTGCATTCCGCACTCTGCGAATGTTGTTGACTTCTGCACCCGTTTTGGCTCAACCGAACTTGGAGGAACCTTTTGATGTGTTTTGTGATGCATCCAAGATTGGGCTTGGATGTGTGCTTATGCAGAATGGAAGAGTCATCGCCTATGCTTCACGTCAGTTGCGACCACATGAGGAGAATTACCCTACTCATGATTTGGAATTGGCAGCCGTGGTTCATGCACTCAAGATCTGGAGGCATTATCTTATGGGCAACCTATGTCATGTGTATACAGATCACAAAAGTCTGAAGTATATCTTCACCCAGCCAGAGTTGAATATAAGGCAGAGAAGATGGTTAGAGTTGATTAAGGATTACAACCTAGAAGTGTATTACCACCCCGGAAAAGCGAATGTTGTAGCGGATGCCTTGAGTCGCAAAGCTCACTGCAATTCCCTACAACCACTGTTGGAAGATGGATTCAACCTTATGCACCCCGTTATGCTAAACAACATCACCATACAGTGCACCCTAGAAAGTGATATCATCGAAGGACAAAAGATCGATGAAGAAATATGTCAGATCAAGAAGAGGTTGGAAACCAGTAGTTCGTTGAACTTCAGAACGGATGAACAAGGGATTTTGTGGTATAATCAGAGGTTGGTTGTTCCTAAGGATATGGAGCTGAAAGAAAGAATTCTGAATGAAGCTCACAATTCGAAGTTGTCTATCCACCCAGGAAGTAGCAAGATGTACCAAGATCTGAGAACAAGGTATTGGTGGTCAGAGATGAAGAAAGAGGTTGCAGCGTATGTCGCGAAGTGCGATACTTGCTGCAGGATAAAGGCTATACACCTAAAACCTGCCGGATTGTTACAACCATTATCAATCCCAGAATGGAAATGGGAGGAGATTAGTATGGATTTCATCACAGGTCTTCCCACCACTCCAAAAGGACATGATTCTATTTGGGTTATCGTGGATCGGTTATCCAAAGTGGCTCACTTCATACCAGTCAAGACTACACATCGACCCCGCCAGTATGCAGATTTGTATATTCAGAACATCTTGAGGTTACATGGAATTCCCAAAAGAATTGTTTCTGATAGAGGACCTCAATTCATAGCACGTTTTTGGGAACAGCTACACAAGGAGTTAGGAACCAAGTTGGTACGAAGTTCTGCTTATCACCCTCAAACCGCAGGACAAACAGAAAGAGTGAATCAAATCTTGGAAGATATCCTCAGAGCTTGTGTGCTTTCCTCGGGAGAATCATGGGAGAAGTGGTTACTCCTCGCAGAGTTCTCATATAACAACAATTATCAAGAGAGTATAAGGATGGCGCCGTTTGAAGTTTTGTATGGACGAAGGTGCAGAACCCCGATAAGTTGGGTTGAATCAGGAGATCGAGGATTTTATGGGTTAGATTACGTAAAGAATGTCGAAGAGATCGTGCAAACGGTACAACAACATATCAAGGCAGCACAGTCCCGACAGAAAAGTTATGTTGATACACGAAGGAGACCCTTGGAGTTCCAAGTAGGAGATTATGTTTATCTCAAGGTCTCACCCATGAGAAAGGTCCAACGTTTTGGAATTAAGAAAAAGTTAGCACCCCGATATGTGGGACCATATCAGATCATAGCCAAAAAGGGAGAAGTAGCCTATGAAGTGCAGTTACCCCCCGGAGATGAGTGCAGTTTTTACCGTGTTTCATGTATCTCAGTTAAAGAAGTGTCTTCGAGTTCCTGAACTAGAAGAGGTTCGAATTCCAGATGTTGCTATGAGGTCAGATCTGGAGTACTATGAACAACCTTAGGAGATACTGGATACCAAGACTCGAGAGACACGTAACTGAGAAGTGAAGACTTACAAGATTCTCTGGAGCAATCACGGACCCAACGATGCAACTTGGGAAACCGAGGAGTACTTGCGCGTAAACTACCCCGCTTTCTTTAAAAAGTGGTACGTAACCCAAATCTCAGGACGAGATTTCTTTAAGGGGGGAAGGGCTGTGACACTCTAAGTGTCAAGCACTGTATTAGGAACTACATTTAGCTACTAAAATTCATGAGCAATGCATTGCATCATTTCATGTGCATGGAAGTGCCTTTTGCCTTTTGCCTTTTGTTGTTTATTTGAATTTTTGGTTTCTATTAGACTTGGTTGTTCAAGTGGATTTCTGTCTTGATAATTAATTTCATAAAATAGAGAATATTGAGTATAATACTTTTCTTATTGATACCTTGACCTAATTCTATATAGTTTAATAATTAAAAATATGGGAACAAAATGATTTATGACTCAAAAAATTGGCTTTATTTCTGTGGAGGTTGAGAAAATAATTTTTGAAAAATATGTCTTATATGAAAGTTGTAGAGAAAATTATTTTGAGCAACTTTTATTTTTGGGTCAAAACCTAGTTTTGAGTTTTTGAAACTGTTTTTGAGTGGTCAAAGTTTGAAAAAGAGTTAGAAAAAGAAAAAGGAAAAATATTTTTCCCGGAGCTTCCCAACCGGCCCAGTTGGCCTTTCGGCCCGCCTAGCGCCCGCGCCGGCCCGCTCGCGCCGCGATGCTCCCGCGCGCGCTCACCGCGCACGACGCGCCGGTCAGCCCAACACGGCCGCGTCGTACGCCGGCCGAGCCGCCGCGTGGCCGCTCCTCCCTGTCGCGTATCCGCGCCTGCCTATCATCGCTCGATCCTTCTCCACTCGATCACGCCACAATCGTGCGTGGCCACTCCCCGCTCGCCTCGCTCACTGCGCCCATGCCATCGCCGGTGCTCGCCTCGCCCGCCGCGACGCCGTGGCCCTCGCCACGACCGCCGGCCGGCCAAACCCGCAAGCAAAACCCCGAGCACCTCTCGCGCTCACCCCTCACTCGCCCACACACACACACTCGCCACCCCGTTCGCTCCTGCTCCCTTCCCTGCTCTATCGTGAACGCTCGCGACGAACACCGAGCGCCCGCCGAGACAGCCCCTGCAACCCCTCGCCGTTCCGACCCCTTCCGTTCACCACCGTCCAATCCGCCTCGCACCAAGCTCCGCCTTCGCCTCGCACATGCGGTGCGCGCGAAGAGAGCGCCGGCCGAGCTCCACCACGCCGACACCACCACTTCCCCCTTTCGGTCGCCGTTGCCGCCGAAGGAGAGCAAGTGTTCGTTCTTCGTCAATTGAGCCTCTTGAGCCTTTCTTCTTCCTCGTCGAGCCCCGTCACACCAAAGCAAGGTGAGAACACCCTCCCGTCTCAACGCTACCATTCCCTACCTTCCGCGCTAACTCGGCCGAGCGCCATGGGCGCCGCCGTGGCCCGCACCCGTGACCGAGCTTCTCTGGAGCCTTTCGAGTCAATCCAACCTACTAGCTTTTCTCCCTAGGGTTCACTAGGCATGGCGCATCTGCCAATTTCACCGGCGACCGCCGGAGATGGCCTAGCCAAGCACCGCCACCACCACCGCCCGCCATAGCTCGCCGCCGACGAGCTACGGCCATGCGCTGGCCAAACCAACACCCCCATCTGATCCGCCTCGTCGAGACGAGCTCACCAAGCACCACCCCACCGCCGGCGACCTCGCCGTCGGCAAGAAACCCCCGGTCAAACGTCGCCCCTGCTCTGCTCTCTCTGACTGTTGGGCCCCGTTGACCGGCTGGTCCCACGCGTCAGCCACCCATTGTCCATGGACCGAGTCTGTGTAGTATGGGCCGGGAAAGTTCAAATGTCTTTTCTTTTTGTTTTATTTCCCAGAAAAGCTTGTTATTTTTGTGTAGCACATTTTAATGATCCAAGTTTTGTTAGCTTGTTCATGAGTAGATCTGTCATGGAAAAATATGAAAGTATTTTTGGTAAAAGTTTATATTACTGTTTTTATTTAATCCAGTTTATGAGCTTTTGTTTAGATAAATGGATTTATGCATTTTCTGGTTGAGATAATTCATGGAAAAATTTGTGTAGGTTTCTTATCATGTTATGTATCTGTGAAAAATGTATGAGGCACTGTTTATGTAGAAAAAGTATCTATTTAGGTTTAAAGTCCTTTTTAGCAGTTTTCTTGGAATAATTATCAAAATGATTTGCATGTAAAAATAAAATATGGGAAAATTTGTGTAAACTCTGTATGTTATGAGTAAGCTGAGAAAAATGCTAAGCATAGGTTGTTATATGAAAAAATGAGAAGTTTCTGTACAAATGTACTTTTCTGTGTTTTTCTTAGAAAATTCATATAGAAAAGAAAATAATGTTTCTGATTCATGGAACTTTCTAAATAAATATGAAATGTGAAGGAAAATCCGGGAAAAATATGAAAAGGAGTTGGTCACCCTTTTCCAATAGGGTTGTAGTTCAAATGGGTTATTTTGGAATAAACATGTTTATTTTGTGCAGGTTGATATGTTCATGCTTAGGCAGTGAGTTTTCTACAGTAGACTGGTTATGAGTAGGTGAAGCTAGGAAAAATATGAAAACTGTTGTTTGACACTTTTTATGTAAAAATCTAGTTCAAGGCACTTTTTGAGCAGTTTATTTCATCTTTTTGTATCTGCTGTTCTGTAATTTATTTCCTGCTGAAAATTGTTCAGTGAAGTCCAATTGATGTAAGTTACCTTCTGAAATTTTTGTGGATTTTTCTGAGTTCAAAAAAATGTACTTACAATTCAAACCTGGATTCTTTTGGATAAGTAAATAGAAAATAGATAAAATAATGATTTTGTTTTATGTGGTAAATAAGTGTTTTTCCCCAATGTCAAAAGTGGTTCAACAAGTTGGTTTTGTTGGTTTGCAAGAAATGCTTACATCTCATACCACCACATCTCGCACTCCGCATCAATTATTTAATTCACCGCATGCAATAGGATCGACAGTTCCGGAGCCCAGCCAGGAGCCAGAGGCCAGCGTCGAGCGGGAAATCCCGGAGCTATCCCAGGCCGAAGAAGTCGACCTCAGACAAGAGACTAACCTGCCTGAGTGCCCCGCTCACGAGGCCTCAGTCTTTTCCCAAGGCAAGCCCCGGAGCATTCTAAGTCTCCTATTATTTACAATTAATTCAATTGAGTACTTTTATATTTGTGATGCATTAGGTATAGGAGTTGATTGAATCCTACTTACTGCATTACCATTCCTTGATTATTGATTAATATCTGCCTTATTATCCTGTTATCTATATATAATGTAGAATTGCTTAGTCTGCTAATCAAAGTAGTAATTAAGGATGTTTCCGTAATACCCCTGGCGGTATTTACCGGATCATGGTTGGCTATATTTGCTATCGTGGAAAAGAACCTGAGTAGTAATGAAATACGGTTAACTGGAAGGCAAAGCACAAGTTTGGAAACTTGGGGCAGTCCGTCCGTTGGATCGTGTAGGTTTGTATCGATGTTGGCCCTCGTTCATTTTTGAACGCGCCCTTTTACTTAGGGATATGTCGGTGTTGTTATCATCGACCCCAAAGCCGGTTAGACGCTGTTCGGGACGGTCTCAACCCGTGTTGCACCCTCTAGTATGGAAACACGATCTGCCTCAGAATGGCCATCGTATAGTTCTAATTGGGTGGTCCGTGCTGTGAGCCACGACGATTACCACCAGGAACAAGCATCGAGCGGTTACCCAATGCATGGACCCGACGGGGAAAGTGTGGATTGGTATTAAAGGTCTTTCACCAGCTGGTTTGGAATTCGATTCGAGTCGCCGTCTCCCCCGGTTAGTGGGAAACTATGGCGAGCTTCACCACGATACAACTCCATGTGATGTTTAAAGGTTCAACTAAAATGTGAATAAGTCAACTGGATATGGTTATATTATTGATTGTTAGACTCAAGTGTATGTAATAGTCCAGGTGCAAACCTAGTTAAGAGGTAGGTTTTAATTTGACTGCTCACTAAATATCATTAAATATTCCTTCTCTTAATTTGAGCTTTTCGCAACTAAAAGGTCCCAGCTCCACCAAAAGCCTTGCATACCCTTGGCGTCATTTATTTTCAGTTGGACGGGTAAGTCTAGCTGAGTACATTCTCGTACTCAGGGTTTATCCCATTGTTGCAGATGGCCAGGTCTACTACAGCTATTCTAAGCATTGTCTCTACCCCGTGGAGGGTGATGAGGAGTAGGCCCAGGGCACGGTCGTCCAGAAACTTCTCCTTTTCTTTTGCTGAACTGAGACTACTGGTGGCACATTATTTAAAAAGGGAGGAGTGAGTTATCAAACAATGTTTTATTTGGACCACATGTGTGGTGGTCGTGTTTCAAACATATTTCAAGCTTCCGCACTTTTAAAAAACTCTGTATTGTAATAACTCTTTTATAATTCTGCACTCTGATGTTTAAATTCGGTTTCAATAATCGATGTTGTATCCTTACAAATGTGGTACTTGAACAATGCGATCTTGTATGTTGTATGATGTTTGAAATCCTTCGATATTTTCGGACTACCGGGGTTATATGGGTTCAAGTATGAGTCGATGTCAGACAGATTTGGCTAAGACGGTACTTGAGCTCTTATAATCAGGACGGTTCTGCCACAAAGAGTACCTGGGCTCCTGTCCTTCCCTATATCCCATTGCCTGCAGAATCCTCCTAAAAGTGCAATGGCCCCCCTAATGTGGGTTTTGGTATTGATGACACTCAAATTAGGGTCTAATATGTTTCAATGAGGATGACTTGCAGCTTTAGTCTCTTGAAAGTATTAGAAAGATAAAGTAAGGCAAAGGGAGTCCCTCAATTCGA
>CM019824.1:397132-416120 GCA_009763385.1 Coix lacryma-jobi var. lacryma-jobi | reverse complement strand
TGTATTGTCCGCGGTTTGAGGGTGATAAGCAGAACTTCGTACCAACTTGGTTCCTAACTCCTTGTGTAGCTGTTCCCAAAAACGTGCTATGAATTGAGGTCCTCTATCAGAAACAATTCTTTTGGGAATTCCATGTAACCTCAAGATGTTCTGAATATACAAATCTGCATACTGGCGGGGTCGATGTGTAGTCTTGACTGGTATGAAGTGAGCCACTTTGGATAACCGATCCACGATAACCCAAATAGAATCATGTCCTTTTGGAGTGGTGGGAAGACCTGTGATGAAATCCATACTAATCTCCTCCCATTTCCATTCTGGGATTGATAATGGTTGTAACAATCCGGCAGGTTTTAGGTGTATAGCCTTTATCCTGCAGCAAGTATCGCACTTCGCGACATACGCTGCAACCTCTTTCTTCATCTCTGACCACCAATACCTTGTTCTCAGATCTTGGTACATCTTGCTACTTCCTGGGTGGATAGACAACTTCGAATTGTGAGCTTCATTCAGAATTCTTTCTTTCAGCTCCATATCCTTAGGAACAACCAACCTCTGATTATACCACAAAATCCCTTGTTCATCCGTTCTGAAGTTCAACGAACTACTGGTTTCCAACCTCTTCTTGATCTGACATATTTCTTCATCGATCTTTTGTCCTTCGATGATATCACTTTCTAGGGTGCACTGTATGGTGATGTTGTTTAGCATAACGGGGTGCATAAGGTTGAATCCATCTTCCAACAGTGGTTGTAGGGAATTGCAGTGAGCTTTGCGACTCAAGGCATCCGCTACAACATTCGCTTTTCCGGGGTGGTAATACACTTCTAGGTTGTAATCCTTAATCAACTCTAACCATCTTCTCTGCCTTATATTCAACTCTGGCTGGGTGAAGATATACTTCAGACTTTTGTGATCTGTATACACATGACATAGGTTGCCCATAAGATAATGCCTCCAGATCTTGAGTGCATGAACCACGGCTGCCAATTCCAAATCATGAGTAGGGTAATTCTCCTCATGTGGTCGCAACTGACGTGAAGCATAGGCGATGACTCTTCCATTCTGCATAAGCACACATCCAAGCCCAATCTTGGATGCATCACAAAACACATCAAAAGGTTCCTCCAAGTTCGGTTGAGCCAAAACGGGTGCAGAAGTCAACAACATTCGCAGAGTGCGGAATGCAGCTTCACACTCTGGAGTCCATTCGAACTTCTTATTTTTCTGTGTGAAGCGAGTCATAGGCTTTGCTATCCTTGAAAAATCTAGAATAAACCGACGGTAATATCCGGCCAAACCCAAAAAGCTATGAACCTCAAAAACACTTGTGGGAGCTTTCCAATCCATAACTTCTTGTACCTTAGAAGGGTCGAGAGAGATTCCTTCCTCTGAAAGGATGTGTCCGAGAAAAGGTACCTTCTTTAACCAAAATTCACACTTACTAAACTTAGCATATAACTTGTGCTCTCGAAGCCGGGTTAAGACAACTTGTAAGTGCTCAGCATGATCCTTCTCATTTTCAGAGTATACCAAGATGTCATCAATAAACACCACAACAAACTTATCCAACTCAGGCATAAAGACGGAATTCATCAGATACATGAAATGTGCCGGTGCATTGGTTAATCCAAAAGACATAACTAAATACTCATAGAGTCCATATCTGGTGGAGAAAGCTGTCTTTGGTATATCCTCTCTTCTGATCTTGATCTGATGGTAGCCTGATCTCAAATCAATCTTGGAGAACACTTTTGCCTTTAACAACTGATCAAACAAGACGTCAATTCGGGGTAAGGGATACTTGTTCTTTATAGTTACTGCGTTTAGCAGTCTGTAGTCCACACACATCCTCAAAGTTTTGTCCTTCTTCTTCACAAAGATGGCGGGACATCCCCAAGGTGATGAACTAGGGCGTATCAAACCTTTATCCAAAAGCTCTTGCAACTGGGTTTTGAGCTCTGCTAGCTCATTAGCGGGCATCCTATACGGCCTCCGAGAAATAGGTGCCGTTCCAGGGATCAACTCTATAGCAAACTCCACATCCCTATCTGGTGGTAGTCCTGGCAACTCATCAGGAAAAACATCTGGAAACTCACACACTACGGGAATCTCAGCTATCTGCTTTGCCGTGATATTGAACAACACTCCTATTTCATGGGGGTTGTGGGGTAACTTGAACCGGAAAGAAGACCCACTCCGGGGACTAACCATGGAAACTACTCGCTCTGCGATGTCAAGATTTACCTTCCAGAGTTTCATCCAACCCATACCCAAGATTACATCCAAACCTAGACCAGGGATTACTATGGGGTCCACTATGGCCTTTTTATTCCCAAAAGTCATTTCCACTCCCTTAGCCATTTTACGGGCGGAGAGAACAGCTCCGGTAGAACTTATCTGGTATCCCTGATCCAACTCTACTAACCCGAGATTACTTCTTGATAACGGGAAAACGGGCGGCTACGACCCGCCTCCGCGTCAGCAGAGACAAATTTAGTTTTGATTAAGTTTAAATGGGACAAAAGTAAAAGAACAGGTATTGCGAGTCCATACTTCCATAATTCTTATATTTGCATAAAAATTATGTTAATTACATCTCCGTAGAGAACACCCCTGATTAAGAGTTCCAACATGAGTACATGAAAAATAAGATTACATCATATGACTTCCTTTTACAAACTACAAAAGAAAATAAAATCTTCAGTCTTGTAGTTGCCGATGGGCGCATATGCATGTCGGACATGAGATTGGATTTGATATTTATCATTTCTTTTCAACATGGCATAAATTTATTGGGGAGTGAATATATCCTTCTGATATATATGATTGGTTGCTAGCTGATTTAGCTTATTAGCCAACCGTGATATGCATGTATTTAATCATACATATGAATATTTTGTTATTTATTTGAACCATAATGTGGCGTCAAAGCCTTTTTGGTTTGTCAGCACCATGATATAGTGCGCCAAGCCTTTTTATTGACCCAGCACGGAAATACTCTTTCATGTTTTAGGGGCATATATATCTCTATGGTATACCTGCACACCGATAGAGGGGCAATCATTTGTTTAATTAAAGCACCTAGTTTATTTTACTTAGCAGTTTCGCTATATCATATGAGATCGTGGATCAACACGTTCTGATATGCAGTTATTATTCGATGCATTCTGTCGCATGCACATAATTTATACTTTGAGGACTAAGCTTCATATGGCTTGATCAGATCATGAATTATTTTATACATTTGATAGGTACCGATGCACTCGGCAGGTGGTGCAATATTCATTTTGTTTAAGTTAAGACAAGATGCTTATCTCATTTGAAGAGATGTGCTGCAGCGCTACTATGCGTTAGAGCATGCATAACTCATTTATTCATGCTCACAACATAGTATTAAATTTAATTTGATGCTGAATTTTGACATAGCATTTCATGGACATAATCTAGCAAAGATGTAATATTTAATTTACCCAGGATGTGTGACGCTTAAAAGGCCGTGCTAGGCATAATGGAA
This sequence comes from Coix lacryma-jobi var. lacryma-jobi, assembly GCA_009763385.1. Classification (NCBI taxonomy): domain Eukaryota; kingdom Viridiplantae; phylum Streptophyta; class Magnoliopsida; order Poales; family Poaceae; genus Coix; species Coix lacryma-jobi. The sequence goes on along the minus strand of CM019824.1, from coordinate 412,603 downwards.
ATATCTGTCCAAATTAATTGGAAATTATGATAATGAATGTAACCAGGCTTATCTCCCTTAGCTTTGTTTTGAGTAATATTATTTGTAACATTTCGGTTATTTGACTATATGGTGCCGCACAGACATATAATTTATTATTGAGAGACTAATTTTGTTTAGCCTTTACTAGTGTGATTTAATCCGATATGGTTTGGGACGGATGCAACATAATTGAGATGCAAAGCTCGCGCTTATGCTAGCCTATTTTTTTTTACCATCAACGTGCACGTCCTAAAATGATCTGATGCTGCAGAATAGACAATCTTTATTTACCTTGGTTTATTTGGATTAAATAGAACCTGATATATACAAGGAAATCTGTAATCAATCTTTACTTTCATCAAGCTGAATTAGGTGCCGAGACTGTTTGGATTATTAACAATATTTAATATATATGCTGACACATGTTAAGATCCAGCGTGCAGAGGTTGAACATGTATCGGTATATGATACACACATGCAGTGCAGGATGCAAGAAAACACTGCTATTTTGTCTATTAGCTTTAATTTTAGTTTTTTTTGGCATGCAGGGTGCTAGCTAAGTCAAATCCAGCGACTTGCGAAGCTAGGACATATGCATGTACGGAATATGCAACATGTCAGTATTATTCCTAGACATCATGCATGTATATGACTGCTTTTTTTTTTAATTACATTTTATAGCGCCAAGGCCTGCTCCACCATCACACCAGTATTCCTGTTGGATTGAACCCGCATGTGCAGCGTAGGCGAGGACAACACTTATATGAGGATGGAATTTAGATATATGCCACGCAGCAGTTCCGGTAAGAGTTCTTGTTGATTTGAACCCATGCGCGGAGTACGGCGAGGAGTATAACTTTAGCATGATGGTAACTTTAGCGCTTGTTCTTGATCTCGTATCAACGGACCGAGTCGAAGAACAAAGCTCTTCCCATGGTGATCTGTATCAACCGACCAGAACGACCATGAGGTCTTGATACATCTCATGGGGACTTGCTCGAGAGAACAAACCCACACATGAGGTCTTGATCATGAAGATGATGGTGGATTTGTCGTTGCAGTTGTTGCCGATCGCCTTAAAGCCGTGAAGATGAACTGGCTGGACGTTGAAGCAGAAATAAACGGAGAATCCTCGCTGGGCTTCTCACCTTCGGAGCTCCTGGTTGCCTTCTGTAGGTGAGCAGAGCCGACTGGGGACTTTGCTTTGATCGACGGAGAGAAATGAGGGCGGCAGCCTGACAGCAGTTTATCGTGGACGAGAAAGCAGCAGCCTGGCAGCGGCACTACGCGATCAGAGAAGAACCGAAGCAGCCTGACGGTACTATCAATCGGGAGCCGCTTTGAAAGCTCGTACCTGCTATTTATAGAGCAGGCCATCAGGTAGTTCGTGTGCTTTGAACTTTCGTCCAACTGCAGCGGCCGGCGGCAGTGGTTACCACGCGAAGTTTGGCGCTCTTCTAATTCAATTTTCGTAATCATCTGACGCGTTGTGATTTAAATAATCCAGCGCGCATCCGCTGGACGTGACCCGATGAGCATGGAGGTCGTGGAAGTTTTACATCTCTCGCTTGGACTTGGACTCGACTATTCTTGGAAGCATTGACCTGCAGTTCGCTATTCCTTTTGCCTGTGGATTAATTTGTTTATCTTTTAATTACTGTGATTTAAGGGGGAAAAGGAAATAATAACTTGTTTTCTGGCCGGCTTGCATGTACATATATACGTGTACACGCACCACACAAGCACGTTGCATCACTATTTTTTTATCAATTGATCATGCGTGTCTGCTAAGATGTAGTCATGTTCATGTATATATACTCTCGTCTTGCTTTTCTTCTTCCTCTTTTTTTAATACTCATCCCATCATTACTTTTTTATAGGAAAAATGATTAATTACTTTATTCAATCAATAAAGATTTTATCTTCATATGTGGACTTTGCATAACTTGCGAGTTAACCCCACATGAACACATGGTATTTAATTTATACATATGCACACACCGTTAAATGCACTAAATTTCAAAACCGATATTACACTATAGTAATTTCATTTTATTTTTAGCCATATTATTTTATTATTTACGTTTTTCATATTTAGATGGTATTTGACCACTATAATACTTTATTTAGTGTGGTCTCGATTTTTTTTCACACATTTTGGGTAGAGCCAAAAATAGTGTCAACACTTCTTATATCAAAATTCTCACTTATGAAAGAATGCGATGCTCCAGAATCAAACAACACAACTGCAGGGTATTGATTAACAAGAAACGTACCAGCGGTGACAGGTTCTCCTTCTGGCACTTCCTCAACAGTGGTGAAATGCACATTGTCGGTGCGAGGTCGGGGCTGGGTATACTGCTTCTTTGGCTGGGGGCACTGACGTGACAAGTGTCCGGTCTGACCACAGTTGTAGCACGGTCCAATCACATACGGGGCCTTGGGACCTCCTGAACTTCCTGCCTTTGCTTTATTCTGCATCAGGGGAGCAGTGTAGGGCTTCTGGAAACTCGAACGGGGACGGTTGGTGGTTATCTTCCTCTGTGGGGGACGGAATCTTACTCCTGCAACTGGCGGGCGATACAAGGTGCGTGCTCCGAAAGGGGTCCTCTGTTGAGACGAACCTCCTTCGTTTGCATGATGACGGGTCTCTGTCGCCAGCCTGCTGTCATTGGCCTCTTGGTTCAGACAGTCACTGACAAAGTCACTGAAGGTGGTGCGATGACTGTTTCCCATCTTGGAGAGCATGGTGGCATTCATGCCACGTTTGAAGCTAGCGATCTTCTTGGCTTCGGTGTTGACAAAGTCGGGGGCGTAGCAAGATAGGTTGTTGAAGCTATGGAGATACTCTGACATGGACCTGGTTCCTTGGGATAGTCGCATGAACTCTGTAACCTTCATTTCCATCAAACCATTGGGAATTATGTGGTTGCTCATAGCAGTAGAAAACTGGTCCCAAGTGATCGGTGCATTCGCGGGTAGTGATGCACGGTACTGGGCCCACCATAATCCTGCGGGTCCTTCCAACATGTGGGCGGCATATTCTGCCTTAAGCTCCTCAGTCAAGCGAAGCAGGCGAAACTTCTGAGTGATGGGGTGGAGCCATTCATCTGCTTCAAGCGGTTCGGTGGCTTCCTTGAACACAAGGAGACGAGTGCCCAAGAAGTCACGGTAGGAGCTGTACTGGTTGGGCTCTGGGCCTTGGCGCTGCTGATGCTGCTGCGCAGTGTTGTTAGCGATGTTGCGGAGGGTGGCCTCCATGTGCCTCTGCATCTCCTCCATGTTCCTCTGGCTGCCCAAAAACTGCCCGAAAAACGCTTCCGGCGTCATTGGCGGCGCTGGGGGTGGTGGCAGATTCTCCTCCTGCCCCGACCCCTGTCCACGTTGGCTGCGAGTGTGTGCCGACATCTGCATATCCATTAATGAGCAATCATTAGGTGGTGTCATAATGATTATGAATAAATACTGTGCTGCACATAATTTAAAATTTAGCACACGACCAAGTATAATTACTCATTTCCATACAACATCACAGAATAATCGCTCAAAATTAGGCATGCAAACGACGGATTTCCATAAAAGGTGCCAGATCGAAGTCTGGACTTTGTCCAAAAGACATACATGCCATGATTCAACTTAAACATAAAACCAACACATGTCTGAGGGTTACATCATCAGTGAGCACGCTCAAGCTATACAAAAGAAAATGACTTCTAGCGAAACTAACGCTCAGGCGTCTCCAGCGGCGGATGCGGCGTCCTCTACATCAGCGTAAATCATTGGCTAATCATCGTGAGCCTCATCCGGTGGGACGTCGGGTCCAAGGACTACTCCGTCCTGGGGCTCCTAGACCTCGTCTGCAGGGGCCTCGGCAGCTGCTGGGGCGGCGGCCTCCTGTGCCTGGTGGTGTATCTAGTGGATCGCCTCATGAAGCTGATCGATGCAGGCCTGCTGATCGTGCACCTGCTATATCAAGAGATGGGCACCCTCTCTGAGCTGGTCAAGCGCGGTGCGGGCCTCATCCCGCTGGAAAGCTGTCGTAAGGTACATCTGCTCAGCGATGGTCCTGGCGGTGCTCTCTGCTCCTGCTGTGGCACGGGCGTCGTCGCGCTCAAGAGTGACCTGCTGCAACCTATCCTGAAGACGGGCTACCTCGGCATCGAACTCCTCCTATAGTCTCCTCTTGCTCTGGTAGGTGGCGGTGAGGGTAAAGGACACACTCTCGAGAGTGCACTCCAAACTCTCACACACACACACCAAGGCTCCGGTGGCGCTCATCGCGGACGTCTCGCAGTGGAACCTCTCCTCTGGACCCCGTGTCAGCACTGACTCCAAGGTCTGCCTCCAGTGCAACGGTGTCGGTGTTTCGGACCAGGGGGTGTGACACCAACGAGTAATATGATCACGTGCTCTCTTCCTGGATGGTGATGCAATATGACACAAGGATTTATCCTGGTTCGGGCAAAGAAGGCCCTATGTCCAGCGGGGGAGGAGGTTCTTGTATTACTTGCACCTAAGTGCTTGTACAGGGGAGAATACAAGCTTGGCGAGCATAGACCGGGGTCCGGACTCGCGTGTGAGGGTGTGTGGGCGTATGTGCGTTCTAACGTGTCTGTTGGAGTTGTGTAGCCGTGGACTCGCGTCTTGTCCTCTCTCTCGCGCGAAGGGCCCTGGCGTCCCCTTTTATAGAACAAGAGGAGGCCAGGGTTTACACAGGATAGATATGTACAACACTCGATATGGCGTAGGGTAGGAATCCTGTCTTGTCGGGGCCACTGGAGCCGACGTGGGCGTTGCTGTTGAGGCGTCCTTGGAGCGTGGCCTCCATCCTGGGCGTGGACGCGGAGACGTGGCGGCGTGGGGGCCGTACAACGCCCATTCCGGCATGTACAGGACGCGGCGGGGCTCTTCCGGGTCTTGGGGTACCTGTCCTCCAATAGCGTGAAAACAGTTAGGGCTCGAGGGGCGCGGAGCCGGCCTCGAGGTGGCGCCTACGGGGGGCTCGAGCCCCCGCAAGTATGGGCGAGTTCCGGGGAACCTGGTCGTATAGCAGAAATCCGGGTCTCGAGATGCGACCGGGACGTGCCACAGTGCAGGGTATGGTCGAACAGTGCTGTACTGGTGCCTTTTCACCCATGCTTATGGTGAAAAGGAGGTTTGACTCAGACTCTGGTGAAAGCCCTAGTTTGGTTTTGGTTAATTGATGAAACCTATTTGGTCTAATCCTATTGCTAAGCATGTGTGTAGCTTATAAGAAAGGATTATGACCAAGCCAAGTGGTGGAGCTAGCAAGATGGCAACCATGGAGTATGGTGTTGGCCGCAAGCACTCAAGAGATCAAGTACTCCACCTTTTGTGAAATGCAAGAAGAAGAGAAGAGATGGAGCAAAGAGGCCCGAAGGCAAAGGTATAACATATAGGGCTCTTTGTTTTGGTGATCAAGACACTTAGCGAGTGTGATCACATTTAGGATAGATAGCCGTACTATTAAGAGGAGATTATTCACGGCTTATGCGGTGTTCAAGTGCCACTAGGTGTTCTCTAACATATCGATGCTATAGACCTAGTGAGTGACTAATAAATCCTTTGAAAAATGTTTTGAAAATGCTAACACACTTGCACAAGATGGTATACACTTGGTGGTGTTGGCACATTTGCAAAGGAGAAGAAACCGGAGTTGAAAACGTGGTTTTCAGGCTTGACCGGACGCTGAACAGCGACCGGACGCTGCGATCGGACGCGTCCGGTCAGTTGTGAAGAAAAACGACCGGACTCGCATGTACCACTGTTCACGAGAGGCATCAGGTTCAAATAGTTTGATCGGACGCTGAGTGAGTCCGGTCACTGGTGACCGGACGCGTCCGGTCGATAAAAAACCTCTCTGGAACCTCTCTGGATCTGACCGGACGCTGAGCGAATTTCTTGACCGGACGCGTCCGGTGCTAATGATGTAGAGTCCGGTGATCGCGAAGTTTTTCGTCCAAATTAACCGTTGGACGACCGGACGCGTCCGGTGGTGATCGGAGCGTCCGGTGCTCTCGTTTGGCACGTTTTTGAGCAGTAGCCGTTGGACGATCAAACGAACGACGTTGAATTCGCGTGGACACGTGGCTGTCATCCAGCGACCGGACGCAGTGGGAGCGTCCGGTGATCACTTGACCGTGCGTCCGGTCGTCGCGATTTTCGCGCAGTGAACAGGTAACGGCTCTATTTGTTTGAGGGGCTTATAAATATGAGTTGGCCGGCTTGCTAGTGTGCTCTCTTGCACATTTTGATTCCTAAGCCTTCTAGTGAGCATTGACAAGCCTCCCCACTCATCTCCCAAGTTGAATTGATCAAGCCAAGTGAGATTGAGTGATCTAGTGCGCGTTCTTGATAAAGTTCAATCTAGTGGCACTAGTTTCGCATCGGCATTGGGTATTCTTGTTACTCTTGGCATTTGCCGGTGCCTAGACGGCTTGGAGGCGTTGAGGTGGTTGATTGGCAAGAGTGGAGATTGTTCTTGGCCACCACCGATTGAGATTGTGAGAGGTTTTGGAGCCTCACCTCGCCGGAGCGGCAAGAGGCATCCTTAGTGGATTGCTCGTGTCATTGAGCTACCTCACTAGCGGTAGATTCTTGTGGCGCTCTTCGTGAGCTTGGCTTAGCGCCGATTAGCCGCCGGATCACCTAGTGTTGGTCGACACAACGGGGAGTAGCGTGCCGGCAAGCACGTGAACCTCGGGATAAATCTTTGTCTCCCGAGTGCTATTTGTGGTTGTGTCCCATTCTTGGTGATTGGTCTCCATCTTCATATTCTTGGTGATTGGCATCACAAGTGGTTTTCACCGGTGATTGGCTCTCTACTTGGCGATCCTCAAGGCTCGGTGAAATCCTCCTTATCTAGTTCATTTACCTTGTGTATTTATATTGATCTATATCTCTTGTTTTGATATCATTTCTTGTTGCACATCTTTAGTCATATATCTTGTGTAGGTAGTGGTAGTTAGCTTACCTAGTTCCTTGTACACACTTGTCTTGTATACTCATTGTACATCATTCTTGTGCTAGAGCTATAGTATTTTTATTCCGCATTTGTTACTAGCTCTAGTTGATTGTGTGCCATAGAAATATTAGGTAGAACTATTGGATAGGTGGCTTGCAACACACTATTAGGCTAGCGCAAAAAGCTTCGCCGTTTGTCTTACTAATAGTGTTTGCCTAAGAAAATTTTGTAGATTTTTAATTAGGCTATTCACCCCCCCTCTAGCCAATTTGGACCTTTCAAGTGGTATCAGAGCCGTGGTCACCGATTGTTTGAGGCTTAACATCCTCCGGTGTTAAAATGGCTCAAATCAACTATATGGGGAAGCCACCACATTTTGACGGCACCAACTTTGATTGTTGGAAGAGGAAGATGTGTGCATTCACAAGAGGAATGAATAGGAAGATTTGGGATGTGATAGAACATGATTTTGCAATAATTGATCCCACAAGTCTCACTCCAAGAGAAGAAGAGAAGCTCCAATGGAATGATATAGCAATCAATCTATTCTATGAAGCTTTTGATACAAAAGTCTTTGAGCAAATCAAGGACCTTGAAAGAGCAAATGAGATATGGGAAAGATTGGAAGAAACATATGAAGGCACCAAGGCGGTCAAGGGAGCCAAGCTATATATTCTCAAGGACAAACTTGCTACCTTCAAGATGCAAGATGATGAGAGCATACCGGAGATGTTTCACCGGTTGCAAGTGATCATAAATGACTTGAAGGCTTTGGGAGAGAAGGTGGAGGACAAGGACTTTTCTCACAAGTTCTTGAGATGCTTACCACCAAGGTTTGACACTTTGGTGACCATCCTAGTGAGAGAAGGATTGGATACGGTGACCCCAAACCAAGTACTAGGTGATGTGGTCACACAAGACACATACCGTGTGGAACGGGATGGGGGAGCCCAAGAGGAAGAGAAGAAGAAGAAGACCGTGGCATTCAAGGCTTCATCCTCCAAGAGCAAGAGCAAGGGCAAAGCTAAGAAGGAAGAAAGTGATGATGAAGACACAAGCTCAAGTGAAATGGATGATGAAGAGATGGCCCTATTTGTGAAAAGATTTGGCAAGTTCATGAAGAAGAAAGGCTATGGAGCTAGAAAGAGAAGAGATGCAAACAAGAGCACAAGCAAGAGGTGCTATAGATGCAAGAGCAAGGATCACTTCATTGCGGATTGTCCATACTCTAGTGATGAAGATGATGATGACCGCAAGAAGAGCAAGAAGAAGGACAAGAAGGAGAAGAAAGAAAAGAAGGAGAAGAAGATGAGCAAGAAGAAGGGTGGATCCTATGTTGTCACATGGGATAGTGATGCTTCCTCAAGCGATGATGATGATTCAAGCAATGATGAGAGGAAGACCACCAAGAAGAAGGCTATGGCTAGTCTTGCTATCTCAAGCAAGCCTTCTATCTTCAACACTCCATCGTCATGCTTCATGGCTAAGGCCACTAAGGTATCATCCGATGAGAGTGATAGTGAGAGTGATAGTGATGATGATGAGGAGTACTCAAAGGAGGACCTCATAAGCATGCTACAAGATGCTCATTCTTACATTGAGACTAAGAGGAAGGAGTGCAAAGAATTGCGCAAGGCCAACAAGGCTCTTGAGCAATCCTTTGATGAGCTCAAGTCTACTCATGAGAGGCTAAAGGAAGCCCATGAGAAGCTTGATCAAGCTCACACTAGGCTCAAGGAAGCCCACTCCTCCCTCCTTGATCAAAGTAAGATTGAGGATGTTGTAGAAACATGCAATGTAGGAGTAACTTGTGATATACTTGATGAATCATTTTATGCTCCTATTATTGTTGCTCCCATCAATGCATCATCATCATCTAGCTCAACTAAAATGCCTACTTCTACTACTTGTGATTCATCATTAGTTGTAGAAAATAAAAACCTTAAAAACAAGGTTGTTGAGCTCACTCATGCTTTAGGCAATGCCTATGGTGGAGATGCCCGCTTGCTTAAGTGCTTGGGTAGCCAAAGGTGTCCACTCAACAAGGAGGGACTTGGCTATATCCCCAAGAAGGGCAAGGCGGCCTTTGCTCCTCACAAGACTAGTTTTGTGAAGAGCAATGGTCGTTATTGCTACAATTGCAAGCAATCCGGGCACATAGAGCAAAATTGCTTTAAAAAGAACAAGAACAAGAACTTTGCACATGTTTCATCTATTAGACTTGATTCTTGTTATATGCTTACAAAGGGGACTAATGGTGTGAAGGCTAAGTACATTGGTGCACCCATGGTTGGCCCAAAGAAGAAGTCAATTTGGGTGCCCAAGAGCTTGGTGACTAACCTTGTAGGACCCAAAAAGGTTTGGGTACCTAAAAAGAATTGATCTCTTGTAGGTAAACTATAAAGCGGGAGGAAGGCATTGGGTGCTTGATAGTGGGTGCACTCAACACATGACCGGAGATGGAAGAATGTTCAAGTCAATCAACACTAGTGGCAATGATCATGCGGATGCTATCACATTTGGTGACAACAAGAAAGGCAAGGTCAAAGGTTTGGGCAAGATTGCAATCTCCAATGACTTGAGCATCTCCAATGTGCTATTAGTGGAATCTCTCAACTTCAATCTATTGTCCGTAGCACAATTGTGTGATTTGGGATTCAAATGCATATTTGGTGTGGATGATGTGGAGATAGTTAGTGTTGATGGAAGTGACTTGGTGTTCAAAGGATTTAGATATGAGAATCTCTATTTGGTGGACTTTGATGCAAGTGAAGCTCATTTGACAACATGTTTGTTCACAAGATCAAGTATGGGTTGGCTATGGCATAGGCGCTTGGGACATGTTGGAATGAAGCAACTAAAGAGGCTAGTGAAGCATGATATGGTGAGAGGACTAAAAGATGTTCATTTTGAGAAGGACAAGCTTTGTAGTGCATGCCAAATGGGAAAGCAAGTTGGAAACACTCATCCCAACAAAGGAATGATGAGCACTACACATGCACTTGAGTTGTTGCACATGGACTTGTTTGGACCACTACATATACAAGTATTGGGGGAAACAAGTATGGCTTTGTGATAGTGGATGACTATACGAGATATACATGGGTCTTCTTCTCGTTGACAAGAGTGAAGTGTTTGGCATATTCAAAACCTTTGTCAAGAGAAGCCAAAATGAGTTTGATAGAAGAATCAAGAAAGTGAGAAGTGACAATGGAAGTGAGTTTAAGAACACAAGAGTTGACGAGCTATGTGATGAATTTGGAATCAAACATCAATTCTCGGCCAGTATACACCTCAATCTAATGGGATAGTGAAAGAAAGAATAGGACACTCATTGACATGTCAAGATCCATGCTTAGTGAATACAATGTGAGTGATTCTTTTTGGGCCGAAGCAATCAACACGGCATGCTATTATAGCAACCGGCTCTATTGTCACCCTCTATTGAAGAAGACACCATATGAGCTCCTCAATGATAGAAAGCCAACATTGCATATTTCCGGGTCTTTGGGTGCAAATGCTACATATTGAAGAAGGGCACAAGACTTGGCAAATTTGAGAAGAAGTGTGATGAAGGGTTCCTACTTGGTTACTCCACTACAAGCAAAGCATATAGAGTGTGAACAACACAACAAAATAGTTGAAGAAGTCCATGATGTTGAGTTTGATGAAACCAATGGCTCTACATGAAGAACAGACAACCTAGAAGATGTGAGAGGAACACAATTAGTGGAAGCAATGAAGAACATGGATATTGGTGATATAAGGCCAAAGCAAGTGATTGACATAGAAGATGACAAATATCAAGGCTCTCTCCTCCAACCATGCATGGCAATGATGTTGCAGCTCTTAGTGGTTTCGCCTACTTCTAGTGCTATTCATGATTCTTTGCTTGATGTGAATGGTGTGATGTTCTTCCACCGATTTCATGTGCGCATCATGCATTGATTTAGAGAAAGAAGTTTTGGCTTTGAAAGCTTTGCGCGATGAAATGAGCGCCAAGTTGGTTGAGCACAATGATATGAGTGCCAACCTTGAAAAAGAGATTGAACTCTTGCGTACCACATATGCCGAGTGCATTGCATAGAGAGGAGATGGACAATCTGAAAAATACTCCTTGTGGTACTTGCGATCGCCTCATGTTTGAAAATGAGGTTTTAGCCAAAAGATGCAAGAGTCTTGTGCTAAGTCTTTTGAGTCACGCATTTCTTCCAACTCCGATGTTGATATTTCTAAGTTCGCATCTTTGCAACCGGAGTTGAGTTCTTGTGCTGTGCGTGAGTTTTGACGATAGCACTTGTGTCAAGGTTTCGGATAGCTCTTTCATAGCTACTCCCAACCTTGTTGTTTCTTCGAGTGATGTCCAAGGGACTCTCTTGACAAAGGTGCTTCTCAATTTTGGGACTCATGCTCCCAATCCAGTTTTCTATTGCACATTTTGCAAGAAGGATGGACATTCATTCGATTTTTGCTTCCGCCATGTCAAACACGAGCGACGAATTCGAGCTAAGGCTTTTAGGAAGCCGCATAGCCTTCCCTGGCACGTGTGCTCTAGTGTTGGCACCAAGTCTAATGTAGATGTGCACATGTTCTAAGTCCCAAGGGACTTCTCACTTGTTGGAGAATGGTGTGCCTTCCAGTAGGCCTTTGTACCATTGCTCTTTTTGTGAGAAAGATGGGCATCAAGAAAGCTTTTGCTATCGGCGTGCCAAACGTTTGCACCAAGCTCGTTCTTCTAGGAAGATGGTGGTTCATAGCCCTTCTCATGGCATGAACGCTTGTGCTCCTAGTAAGAAGCCCATTTTTGTTGATGGGATTTATGACTCCTTTTCTAGGGGATAGGTCATGGTCGTGGGCATGCTTCTAGTGCTTCTTCTCTTGGTCCACATCATGCTTTTCATGATGCTTCTATTGGTTTTTCTACAAAGACCTTGGAAGATGTTTGCCTCTTTTCCGTGGTATGACTCGTTCTTCTCCTCGAGTTGTCCTTTTGAGGAATGCTTCCAAGGGTTTTGTTTCACAATTGCCTTTGATACCAACATTTGTATCATGCTTAAACCCCACATTGATAAGTTGAGATTTGGACCAAGTCCTGGATTCTCCAGTACATGCTGCTAACCCTTCGGGATCCAGAACTCGGGTTACTCTGGTCACTCTTGTGTGTTAGATATGAGGACGCGGGGTGGAGAACATGCGTTCACTAATGGAACTTGATCTTATAGATGTGAATCAACGATTTGCTGGTTCTCTCTACACCCCGCCTAAGATTTGCCTACCAAAGAGGCTTTTGCTACTCGGGTGAGCTTTCATTATACACTCTACCTTGCTACATCCATGATTCTATTGTCTGTGAGTATGCGATTGGACTTTTCATGCTGCTCTCACTTGTCTAGCCTTTTACATGTGAAAGCCCCTAGTTTGTTTTTGGTTAATTGATGAAACCTATTTGGTCTATCCTATTGCTAAGCATGTGTGTAGCTTATAAGAAAGGATTTATGACCAAGCCAAGTGGTGGAGCTAGCAAGATGGCAAACCATGGAGTATGGTGTTGGCCGCAAGCACTCAAGAGATCAAGTGCTCCACCTTTTGTGAAATGCAAGAAGAAGAGAAGAGATGGAGCAAAGAGGCCCGAAGGCAAAGGTATAACATATAGGGCTCCTTGTTTTGGTGATCAAGACACTTAGCGAGTGTGATCACATTTAGGATAGATAGCCGTACTATTAAGAGGAGATTATTCACGGCTTATGCGGTGTTCAAGTGCCACTAGGTGTTCTCTAACATATCGATGCTATAGACCTAGTGAGTGACTAATAAATCCTTTGAAAAATGTTTTTGAAAATGCTAACACACTTGCACAAGATGGTATACACTTGGTGGTGTTGGCACATTTGAAAGGAGAAGAAACCGGAGTTGAAAAACGTGGTTTTCAGCTTGACCGGACGCTGAACAGCGACCGGACGCTGCGATCGGACGCGTCCGGTCAGTTGTGAAGAAAAACGACCAGGACTCGCATGTACCACTGTTCACGAGAGGCATCAGGTTCAAATAGTTTGATCGGACGCTGAGTGAGTCCGGTCACTGGTGACCGGACGCGTCCGGTCGATAAAAAACCTCTCTGGAACCTCTCTGGATCTGACCGGACGCTGAGCGAATTTCTTCGACCGGACGCGTCCGGTGCTAATGACGTAGAGTCCGGTGATCGCGAAGTTTTTCGTCCAAATTAGCCGTTGGACGACCGGACGCGTCCGGTGGTGATCGGAGCGTCCTGGTGCTCTCGTTTGGCGCGTTTTTGAGCAGTAGCCGTTGGACGATCAAACGAACGACGTTGAATTCGCGTGGACACGTGGCTGTCATCCAGCGACCGGACGCAGTGGGAGCGTCCGGTGATCACTTGACCGTGCGTCCGGTCGTCGCGATTTTTCGCGCAGTGAACAGGTAACGGCTCTATTTGTTTGAGGGGCTTATAAATATGAGTTGGCCGGCTTGCTAGTGGCTCTCTCTTGCACATTTTGATTCCTAAGCCTTCTAGTGAGCATTGACAAGCCTCCCCACTCATCTCCCAAGTTGAATTGATCAAGCCAAGTGAGATTGAGTGATCTAGTGCGCGTTCTTGATAAAGTTCAATCTAGTGGCACTAGTTCTTCGCATCGGCATTGGGTATTCTTGTTACTCTTGGCATTTGCCGGTGCCTAGACGGCTTGGAGGCGTTGAGGTGGTTGATTGGCAAGAGTGGAGATTGTTCTTGGCCACCACCGATTGAGATTGTGAGAGGTTTTGGAGCCTCTACCTCGCCGGAGCGGCAAGAGGCATCCTTAGTGGATTGCTCGTGTCATTGAGCTACCTCACTAGCGGTAGATTCTTGTGGCGCTCTTCGTGAGCTTGGCTTAGCGCCGATTAGCCGCCGGATCACCTAGTGTTGGTCGACACAACGGGGAGTAGCGTGCCGGCAAGCACGTGAACCTCGGGATAAATCTTTGTCTCCGAGTGCTATTTGTGGTTGTGTCCCATTCTTGGTGATTGGTCTCCATCTTCATATTCTTGGTGATTGGACATCACAAAGTGGTTTCACCGGTGATTGGCTCTCTACTTGGCGATCCTCAAGGCTCGGTGAAATCCCTCCCTTATCTAGTTCATTTACCTTTGTATTTATATTGATCTATATCCTCTTGTATAGATATCATTTCTTGTTGCACATCTCTAGTCATATATCTTGTGTAGGTAGTTGTAGTTAGCTTACCTAGTTCCTTGTACACACTTGTCTTGTGTACTCATTTGTATATCATTCTTGTGCTAGAGCTATAGTATTTTTATTCCGCATTTGTTACTAGCTCTAGTTGATTGTGTGCCATAGAAATATTAGGTTAGAACTATTGGATAGGTGGCTTGCAACACACTATTAGGCTAGCGCAAAAAGCTTCGCCAGTTTGTTATTACTAATAGTGTTTGCCTAAGAAAATTTTGTAGATTTTTAATTAGGGCTATTCACCCCCCCTCTAGCCAATTTGGACCTTTCAAGTGGTATCAGAGCCGTGGTCACCGATTGTTTGAGGCTTAACATCCTCCGGTGTTAAAATGGCTCAAATCAACTATATGGGGAAGCCACCACATTTTGACGGCACCAACTTGATTGTTGGAAGAGGAAGATGTGTGCATTCACAAGAGGAATGAATAGGAAGATTTGGGATGTGAATAGAACATGATTTTGCAATAATTGATCCCACAAGTCTCACTCCAAGAGAAGAAGAGAAGCTCCAATGGAATGATATAGCAATCAACCTATTCTATGAAGCTTTTGATACAAAAGTCCTTTGAGCAAATCAAGGACCTTGAAAGAGCAAATGAGATATGGGAAAGATTGGAAGAAACATATGAAGGCACCAAGGCGGTCAAGGGAGCCAAGCTATATATTCTCAAGGACAAGCTTGCTACCTTCAAGATGCAAGATGATGAGAGCATACCGGAAATGTTTCACCGGTTGCAAGTGATTATCAATGACTTGAAGGCTTTGGGAGAGAAGGTGGAGGACAAGGACTTTTCTCACAAGTTCTTGAGATGCTTACCACCAAGGTTTGACACTTTGGTGACCATCCTTAGTGAGAGAAGGATTGGATACGGTGACCCCAAACCAAGTACTAGGTGATGTGGTCACACAAGACACATACCGTGTGGAACGGGATGGGGGAGCCCAAGAAGAAGAAAGAAGAAGAAGACCGTGGCATTCAAGGCTTCATCCTTCCAAGAGCAAGAGCAGGGCAAGGCTAAAGAAGGAGGAAAGTGATGATGAAGACACAAGCTCAAGGTGAAATGGATGATGAAGAGATGGCCCTATTTGTCAAAAGATTGGCAAGTTCATGAAGAAGAAGGCTATGGAACTAGAAAGAGAAAAGATGCAAACAAGAGCACAAGCAAGAGGTGCTATAGATGCAAGAGCAAGGATCACTTCATTGCGGATTGTCCATACTCTA
>CM019824.1:359017-396632 GCA_009763385.1 Coix lacryma-jobi var. lacryma-jobi | reverse complement strand
ATGGGCGTTGTACGACCCCCACGCCGCCACGTCTCCACGCCCAGGATGGAGGCCACGCTCCAAGGATGCCTCAACAGCAACGCCCACGTCGGCTCCAGTGGCCCCGACAAGACAGGATTCCTACCCTACGCCATATCGAGCGCTGTACATATCTATCCTGTGTAAACCCTGGCCTCCTCTTATTCTATAAAAGGGGACGCCAGGGCCCTTCGTGCGAGAGAGAGGACAAGACGCGAGTCCACGGCTACACAACTCCAACAGACACGTTAGAACGCACATACGCCCACACACCCTCACACGCGAGTCCGGACCCCAGTCTACGCTCGCCAAGCTTGTATTCGCCCCTGTACAAGCACTTAGGTGCAAGTAATACAAGAACCTCCTCCCCCGCTGGACGTAGGGCCTTCTTTGCCCGAATCAGGATAAATCCTTGTGTCATATTGCATCACCATCCAGGAAGAGAGCACGCGATCATATTATTCGTTGATGTCACACCCCCTGTTCCGAAACACCGACAGTTGGCGCGCCAGGTAGGGGCCTTCGCGTGTCGAGACGGTTTCTCACTGTTTCCTGGATGGCTGCTTTGACTCCTTCGTTCTCTGCCAGTGCTGTCATCTGGTTCGGGAGCCTCGAGTTCCAGGCCACCGACAACGACAACAAGCTAACCTTGCTCTCCACGGAGGGCCCGAGTGGAAGGCGTGTCACACCACCCCGTGCGAGGAGCGTGGCACGTCGCCCACACCACCACGCGTCGCCACCCCGTGAGCGGCGCCGTCGTCGCCATCGTCGCCAGGCACAGGCGGTGCCAGCGGCGTACACCCACTTCCCCATGGCCGGCGCGGAGTTCCCGAGGAGGAGCCTGCCCGACGCATGGCCGGAGACTTCCAGGGCGCGCTCGCGCCCACCCAGCGACTTCGCGTACCTCATTCGCACGGACCAGGGGCCAGGCCAGAGGCCTCCAAGCCGTGCACCGTTGACGCCACCCAGCCTCCTCCCACACGGGGTGTACCGCGCTCAACGCCGGCGGTTCCCGTTCGGCCTCGACAACTCCGCAGCAGCCTACGCCCGCCAGCTCAACGAGCGCCGTCGGGACCGACCGCCGGCAGAGCAGGAGGAGCGCCCGGGCGTGCTACTGCAGGCCATGGCCAACCTAGAGATCGTCCGCCCCGCGCACGTCGACCGCAGCTTCTCGCGAGCCATCGAGCCACCCCGGCGAGCCACCGTCGGAGAATGGTACCGCGAGCTGCGGTCCTAGCATCTGCCAAGGCGGCACGCCGTCAACAGCTCTGACTCCGACGAATACGACTACCATGACCCCGACCTCTGGGATCCCACCAAGGAGTGCTTCCAACTCGAGGGGTCATATGCGATACCGAGGACGAGGGCGACGACGGCAGGCCGGCGCTCGATCTAGAGGGCCCCAGCGACGTGGCCGCGGCAGGCGGATCACGTGTTCATGGGAGGAACGAACCTCCAGCACCGGCTGCACCGCCTCAGCACGACGACGACCGGGCGGCGCAACTCGCGCAGGTGCAGGAGGCAATCACCAAAGCCGAGGAAGAACGGTGACACCTGCTGTAGCTCCGGCAAACTCTGATGCAGGAACCACCCCAGCCCCGAGGAGCCGGAGCTCGAGGTCGGGCTCGAGAGGTCCACCGACGGATCCTCGAGGACGGGGCACCAGCACGCCTCGAGGTATGCTTCCCGCGAGCCAGGCAGAACGTGGTGGCGGCGGCGATGATGCTCCGTGATCTACCCGCCGTCTCCAACCCTGACGCCAGGCGCATGCTTGGGGAAATGAAGAACCTCCTCGAGACAGCCGCTGTGCAGCAGGCCGAGAGCTCGGCGTCACGCCGGCGTGGGGCAGCCTCGGGGAAGCCAGCGGACACGCTCCGCAACGAGTGCGAGGCATCCGTCCACCAGCCGGACGCCTCTTGAGCTAGGCCAGTCCGCGAACGGATCATCGACAACCGGCGACCTCGAGACCCCAATGACGCCCGCAACGACATCAACCGACGGCGCAAGGACAAGGGGGCCCAAGAGCGTGGCTGTAGCGCCCATTGAGGGGGGCGCTATGACAGTGACGAGGACCGGCAAGTCCTCGAGCCCCCAGGCCCCAGAGTCTTCAGCCGGGCCATCCGCAGCTCAACCCTCCCCGACTGCTTCCGACCGCCGACCAACATCGTGAAGTATGACGGGGAGGTCGAGCCCAAGCTCTGGCTCTCGGACTTCCGCCTAGGCTGCCAACTGGGCGGAGCGAAGAACAACGACCGTGTGATCATACGCCAACTCCCACTTTACCTCTCGGACACCGCCCGCCAGTGGCTCGAGGGGCTCCCGCCGGATCGGATCGATGACTGGGCCGACCTAGTCAGGGTCTTCGACGGGAATTTCAAGGGGACTTGCGTGTGCCCAGGCAACCCCTGGGACCTCCGGCGTTGCAGGCAGGCGGCGGACGAGCCCCTCCGCGACTTTGCTCGGCGGTTCTCGAAGCAGCGCCTCGAGCTCCCCCACGTGCCTGATGAGGATGTCATCTCAGTGTTCCTCGCGGGCATGACATGCCAAGAGCTAGTTCATGAGCTAGGACGCTACCGTCCCAGGACAGTCGAGGACCTGATGGATCGCGTCACCAGCTTTGCCTCAAGCGACGAGGCAGTGGGGGCCTTCTTTGGCCGTTCCACGGACAAAGGTAAGGCGGTGACCGCGCCGGAGGGCTCAAACAAGGGTAACGACGCCAAGAACGACAACAATAACAGTAACAAAAAGAATAAGAAAAAACGCAAAGGTCAGAAGGCGAAGCGCGACGCCAATGACGACGACGACGAAGAGGTGATCGCAGGCGCCTTCGAGCCTAAGAAGCCCCGAGGCCCCTCTGACGGGGCTGTTTTCGACCAAAAGCTCGAGGACCCCTGCACTTATCACAGGGGCCCCGTAAATCACAAGTTAAAGGACTGCCGACTATTGAAAGGCTACTACTCCAAGCTCGGCGATAAGAAAGAAGACGCGCCTAAGGGCAAGGATAACAATCGGCGCGGCGGTGGGGACGTGGACGGCAACTTCCCCTCGGTGCGCGACTGCTACATGATCTACGGGGGGCCGACCGTTGGGCTCTCAGCTCGAGAAAGAAAGAAGGAGCGCCGGGAGATCTTTGCACTCGGCCACGACGCCCCCCGGTATCTTGACTGGTCTAATGCGCCGATCACGTTCGACCGTGACGACCATCCGAACCGTGTCATAAACCCAGGGGCGTACCCCCTCGTCGTCTACCCCATCATCATCGACGTACGGTTCTCCAAGGTGTTGATGGATGGGGGGTCGAGCCTCAACATCATATACCTCGAGACCCTCGACCTCCTGGGGATTTCAGAGGGTCAGCTCCGACCCAGCGTCGGGGGGTTCCACGGAGTCGTACCAGGGAAGAAGGCCCACCCCCTCGGGCGCATCGACCTGCCGGTTTGCTTTGGCACGCCGGCTAACTTCCGCCAGGAGGCACTCACCTTCGAGGTGGTTGGATTCCAAGGGACCTACCACGCCATCATCGGTCGGCCAGGCTACGCCAAGTTCATGGCAGTTCCCAACTACACGTACTTGAAGCTCAAAATGCCGGGGCCAAAAGGGGTCATCACCGTCGACACATCCTACGAGCACGCGTACCACTGCGACGTGGAGTGCGTCGAGCGTGGGGAGGCAAACGTCCAGCTTGACTCGCTCGAGGCCCTAGCCGCCCTAGCCACCAAGGAGGCCCCTGAAGCGAAGCGCCATGCTGGCACCTTTGAGCCAGCGGAGCACACCAAGCTGATACCCGTCGACCCGACCTCGACCGATGGCAAGACGCTGGCCGTCAGCGCTAGCCTCGAGCCTAAATAGGAAGCAGTGCTTGTCGACTTTCTCCGTGCGAACATCGACATGTTTGCGTGGGGCCCCTCGGACATGCCGGGCATACCAAGGGAAGTCGCCGAGCACGCCTTGGAAATCCAGGCCGGGTCTAGACCGGTGAAGCAACGCCTGCGCCGCTTCGACGAGGAGAAGCGCAGGATTATCGGCGAGGAGGTGCACAAGCTTTTGGCGGCCGGGTTCATCAAGGAGGTATTTCACCCAGAGTGGCTAGCTAAGCATGTACTAGTTAGGAAAAAGAATGGAAAAATGCGGATGTGTGTAGACTACACTGGTCTGAATAAAGCATGTCCAAAAGTTCCATTTCCTTTACCTAGAATTGATCAGATTGTCGATTCCACTGCGGGGTGTGAAGTACTTTCATTTCTCGATGCATACTCCGGCTACCATCAGATTAAGATGAAAGAATCCGACGAACTCGCTACCTCTTTTGTTACGCCTTTTGGTATGTATTGCTACATTACAATGCCCTTCGGTCTTCAAAACGCCGGAGCAACGTACCAACGTTGCATGCAGCATACCTTCGGCGAACACATAGGCAAAACCGTCGAGGCCTACGTCGATGACATCGTGGTTAAAACCAAGAAAGTCGGGAACCTCATCAGCAATCTCGAGACCACGTTCGAGTGCCTCCGGGCCAAGAATGTGAAGCTCAACCCCGAGAAATGTGTCTTTGGTGTGCCTCGGGGCATGCTACTAGGCTACATTGTCTCACAACGGGGGATCGAGGCCAACCCCAAAAAAATCTCGGCAGTCACGAGGATGGGCCCAATTCGAGACCTCAAGGGTGTACAAAAAGTGACAGGCTGCCTAGCCGCTCTCAGCATATTCATCTCGAGGCTAGGGGAAAAAGCACTACCTCTCTACTGCCTGCTGAAGAAGACGGAACGCTTTACGTGGACTGTCAAAGCCGAGGATGCCTTAACCAAGTTGAAGGGGTTGCTGACTTCCGCGCCAATTCTCGTACCTCCGCGACCAGCCAAGGGCGACGATCCCCCCGAGCCCCTCCTCCTCTATGTGGCTGCAACCACTCAGGTGGTCAGCGCGGTCATAGTCGTCGAGAGGCACGAGGAGGGTCATGCGTTGCTGATCCAACGACCGGTGTACTTCACCAGTGAGGTGCTCTCCAAGGCCAAGGTCCGGTACCCGCACATCCAGAAGCTGCTCTACGGCATCATCATCACGAGGCGCAAGCTCCAGCACTACTTCCTCGCTCATCCCGTAACGATGGTGTCGTCCTTCCCCCTCGGTGAGATCATCAACAATCGGGAGGCCACGGGGCGTATCGCCAAGTGGTCCACCGAGCTAATGGGGGAGGCCATCACCTACGCCCCGCGAAAAGCCATCAAGTCGCAAGCATTGGCGGACTTCGTCGCTGAGTGGGCCGACACCCAGCTCCCGCCAGCACAAATCCAAGCCGAGCTCTGGACTATGTACTTTGACGGGTCCCTCATGAAGACAGGGGCAGGGGCAGGCCTGCTCTTTATCTCACCCCTCGGAGTCCACGTGTGCTACCTGCTGCGCTTGCACTTCCCCGCCTCCAACAACGTCGCTGAGTATGAGGCCCTCGTCAATGGGCTGCGCATAGCCCTCGAGCTTGGGGTCTGATGCCTCGACGTTCGAGGGGACTCGCAACTCATCGTCAACCAGGTCATGAAGGCCTCGAGCTGCATCGATCCCAGGATGGAAGCATACTGCGGGGAGGTGCGCAAGCTAGAAGATAAGTTCCACGGCCTCGAGCTCAACCACATAGCTCGAAAGTACAACGAGGCCGCGGACGAGCTGGCTAAGTTAGCATCCACGCGCGGCACTGTCCCCCAGATGTGTTCTCGAGGAATATCTTCGAGCCATCCGTCAAAATTGGCCCGGGGGCTGGCTCCTCGACGCCACCCCTCGAACCAGACATGGGGCTCGACCTTCAATGCCACCCCTCGAGAACGACCCCTCGACATCCACTGAGGTGATGCAGATCGACGCACCCGCCTCTTCTTCATCACGACCCCTCGACTGGCGGACGCCCTTCCTCGACTACCTGACGCAAGGTGTGCTACCAGAAGACAAGACGGAGGCCCGACGCATCGCTCGAAGGGCCAAGACCTACGTCATCTACGGCGATGAACGGGAGCTATACCGTCGAAGCCCATCAGGAATCCTTCAACGTTGCATCCCCCTCGAGGAGGGACGTAGGCTCCTCGACGACATGCACTCGGGGGCCTGCGGCCATCACGCAGCGCCGAGGACCTTGGTAGGGAACGCCTCCGACAAGGCTTCTACTGGCCAACCGCCATCGGAGACGCCAAGCGCCTGGTCCAAGCTTGCCAAGGGTGTCAGTTTTACGCTAAGCAAACGCATCAACCCTGCGCACGCCCTGCAGATGATCCCCATTACTTGGTCGTTTGCCGTCTGGGGGCTCGACCTCATGGGGTCCCCTCAAGATGACAACCGGAAAGTACACGCATGTGCTCGTGGCCATCGACAAATTCACCAAGTGGGATCGAGGCCAAGCCCATAGGCGACCCCACCTCTCGAGAAAGCCGTCGAGTTCATCGCAGACATCATGTACCGGTTTGGGGTGCCTAACGTCATCATCACCGACAACGTGATGAGGGCATCACCGGTTCAAATATGACCATCTTATCCACTTCTAAACCAAAGGTGCAACCATTCTATATGAGACTTATTATTGATACATTTGATGAATTGGTGCTGCACCATAAAATGTGTATATTGTCTTTTTCAGAATTACTTGCATGGATGAAGGGAAGGTTTGATTGCATAAGGAAAGTTTGGAAGATCAATGAAGTTGATTGGGGACCAAGTCCAAGTGTTCTTAATGTTCTCCACAAAGTCACCACGTCAGTTTTGGCAAAAGAAAGGAAAGAGTCCAAGTCCAACACGTTTTGGAAGTTGAATTCGGACTGCAGAAAAGTCCCAACTTGTTACGGTCACCACGACTTCAAACGGACTCGGATTTGGATGGTTCAGGACTTGATGGAAAGCTTAACAAGTCTACTTTCATTTGGATCCAGCCCCATGTCCGTATCTTCTACACAGCGGCGACAATTATCCAAATATTACCGAGAGATCTTGCTGTCCAGGGTGCTGCGTCACCATATCTTGGGCTATTGGCCCATGTATCAAGTTGGGTCCATTAAGGACACGTCCTAGGGTTGGAGGACGACCCCAACACCCTCCTGGTCGTCCTCTCCTCCTCTAATACCTCCCCATAGCCGCCACAAACAGATTGGGTTTTGTTTAGATGTAAGTTTAGCTATTGCTACTTCCTGGTAGACGTTTGTGTCGACTAGACCATCCGTTCTACTTGATTTCGGAAACCCCACCTTCATGTGTATCAGATTTGAACCTTCATCTCTTATTTGCAATAGAGTGCTTGTTCTACTTGTTCTTGCTTGTTCTTCGATTGCTTGCAGGAATAACCCTAGTGGTTTGGTTGGTCGTGCATCCCAAGATCGCGAGCAACCGCTGGAATTGGTGTATCGATTGCTAAGGCGCAGCATCCTTGGATGGTTGTAGTCGGGTCGTGACGTCATTTCAGTCCAAATCGAAGTTATCCCCCGCTTCTCATCGAAAGATCGGGCAAAAACCCTAGCGGGTTCGTATCAGTTGGTATTCAGAGCAAGGTTTATCGGTGAGAGATTTCCAATCCTTCGCTGTTTTATTTTTCCTATAGTCCAAAAAAGCCAAAAAAATAGTAGATTAGTTTTTCCATAATCCTATAAATCTTTTTGAGCCTTTGCTGGTACTTCTTAGTTAGGGCTTATGAGTTTGGTTTACATCGGTTGAGTCAAGTTGCTGGTCTTAGGGTTAGACTTTTAGAGTTTCGAGTTCTCGTCACATTTCGGTC
Source organism: Coix lacryma-jobi var. lacryma-jobi (assembly GCA_009763385.1). Taxonomy (NCBI): domain Eukaryota; kingdom Viridiplantae; phylum Streptophyta; class Magnoliopsida; order Poales; family Poaceae; genus Coix; species Coix lacryma-jobi. Next base: position 388,873 of record CM019824.1, on the reverse strand, counting down.
ATTGTCAATCATACCCATCTCCGCTGCCATCACCACCACCATATTAATATCCACTACAGCATATACATCTCCGTTGTAATCACCATCTTTGCTGCACATATCTATCCCTGCTTTTTTTTAACACTAGCAAATCTGTTTGGGCACATTTAAAAATCTGAGTTGCTAGCTCTATTCTTGTTACTACCTGAAAAGAAAGAGAAATAGATTGTAAGTCGTTTCTTTTAAAATCTGATTTGTCAAATTCAGATTGTTCTAGTTGTGCAAAGTAAAAGAAAAGAAGAAGAAAAATCAGAAAGAAAAGAAAAGAAAAAAGAAAGAGAAAGAGGCAAAAAAAAGTGAGGAGGAAGAGAAAAAGGGAGTGATAACTTGCTGTTCTTGTTCTTTTTGTTTCCTATTGTACCGTGACTTTGTTTGTGTCTAGGCTCGCGTCTCTAGCACGGTCTAGCCTAGGACCAGCACGGTACCACCGTTGAACGATTTCTCAACTTGCTTTGTGACTAATGTGGTGCTAGTACTTCCTGCACATTAATTTCAGCCTTCCTACAGCTCCACATATCCAACTACAACTTGAAAGGAATTGTTGCTGTGGCACCGATACACTTTTTCCAGGGTTTCCAACTTGTTGGTTGCTGCCACCTCTTGTTTGGCTTGGTAAGAATTGGTAAGAGCTCGTTTGAACAGGTTGAGAGTGAGAGAATTATATTTACAAACAACCACATCCTAGTAGTTGATTGGAGCATAGATATTATTGTGGATGTTTTTGGTTTTCTTCTAATCATGGCAGGGATTCACGTGGAAAAATAAGCATGGCCTTACTCAGGTTGTGTATTCGCAATTTGCTCAACAAATGGATGGTAACAAGCTTGGCACTCATGAGGTTTGCAATGTTTTACTTGATACAATAAAATCTGCAATACCTTACTTTGAAGGAAACTACGATCCTCATGCATATATTGAATGGGAGCTAGCTGTAGATAAGGAATTTGTTGAGTATGATTTGTCAGAGAAACAAATGGTTTTTGCTGCCTCTAATGCTTTAACTAAGGATGCTTTGTATGAATGGAAATATCTTTGTAGGCATGACATTGTTCCGCAAACATGGAAAGACTTCAAAATGCATTTTAGAGGTGTATATGTTCCTGCATATTATGCTGATTACTTGCTTACCAAACTAGAGGAATTAAAACAGGGTAGTAGGACCGTGAGACAATACTATCATGATTTTAAAATTTGTATCCTGTTTGGTGGCCTGGATGAATGCATGGAAGATATTATGAGTAGGTTCATGAAAGGGCTCAATTCCGAAATTCAAACTTTGCTCATCAGTGAAACATATAATCATATATCTTGCTTGTTTTGTCTTGCTTGTAAAGTTGAAAATTAGATTCTTTCATCTTTGAATACTTGCAAGAATGGTATGACACATTATAGCCAGCAATTATCTACATTAAATGTTGAAAGGGAGCAAAATATAGTGGAACTTGTTGATGATATGCCTTTGTCACAACATGATTTGCTTGTTGTACCTTGTGACAAAGAAGAGTTGTGTGATACTTCTTCTCTAACTTCATCACCACGACTAGAGATAGAGCACCCTCTTTTTCCCCTTGCTGTCCATAACATTTTGCAGGAGGATGAGAGCAATACTATTGAATGCATTGAGCCATTGAGCAGCTACACCCACTACAAAAGTTGGAAAAGACTTTTTGTGCAACACCCACCATGTCAGAGGAGAGCGAGAAAAGCAACACATATGATGCTGCAATCACTCCATGTGAGTATGACCATGCTTCACTTATATCTACAACACGACTAGTGCTTGGACATGATAATTCTATTCTTAACGACATGCATGCTAAGTAAGGAGAGTTTGGTCGCATTGCTAGTGAGAAAGAGGAGCTGAATATCATATCATCTTTAAATTGCTTAGGTTATATCGAATTTGATTTTCTTTGTGACCTGAATAGTTTTGGAGAATGATATATCTATGAAATCTGTTTGCCAAGCTTTATTCAATGTTCACTTTATGCAATTGGCAAATATGATAGCAAAGGAAATGATTTGGTGCATAAAGTTTATATTTGCTCTAATATGAAATCTACTTTGGAGCTACAATACCATGATCAAATCAAGGGATGCACTAACACTAATAATGTCCAACAAAGTATCCCTAGTTTTTCTTATATGCAACAGGGCCATCCTAAAGAAGGGGAGTATTGTTTGTTGTGGCCATGCAATATGGTCGTCCTTCGGTATTCCGATATCAAAGTAAGCACATTTGTATGCCATTGGAGCAAGTCGAGGACGACTTGCAGACAAGAAGGGGAGAATGATGAGGGCATCAACCGGTTCAAATATGACCATCTTATCCACTTCTAAACCAAAGGTGCAACCATTCTATATGAGACTTATTATTGATACATTTGATGAATTGGTGCTGCACCATAAAATGTTGTATATTGTCCTTTTTCAGAATTACTTGCATGGATGAAGGGAAGGTTTGATTGCATAAGGAAAGTTTGGGAAGATCAATTAAGTTGATTGGGGACCAAGTCCAAGTGTTCTTAATGTTCTCCACAAAGTCACCACGTCAGTTTGGCAAAAGAAAGGAAAGAGTCCAAGTCCAACACGTTTTGGAAGTTGAATTCGGACTGCAGAAAAGTCCCAACTTGTTACGGTCACCACGACTTCAAACGGACTCGGATTTGGATGGTTCAGGACTTGATGGAAAGCTTAACAAGTCTACTTTCATTTGGATCCAGCCCCATGTCCGTATCTTCTACACAGCGGCGACAATTATCCAAATATTACCGAGAGATCTTGCTGTCCAGGGTGCTGCGTCACCATATCTTGGGCTATTGGCCCATGTATCAAGTTGGGTCCATTAAGGACACGTCCTAGGGTTGGAGGATGACCCCAACACCCTCCTGGTCGTCCTCTCCTCCTCTAATACCTCCCCATAGCCGCCACAAACAGATTGGGTTTTGTTTAGATGTAAGTTTAGCTATTGCTACTTCCTGGTAGACGTTTGTGTCGACTAGACCATCCGTTCTACTTGATTTCGGAACCCCACCTTCATGTGTATCAGATTTGAACCTTCATCTCTTATTTTGCAATAGAGTGCTTGTTCTACTTGTTCTTGCTTGTTCTTCGATTGCTTGCAGGAATAACCCTAGTGGTTTGGTTGGTCGTGCATCCACAAGATCGCGAGCAACCGCTGGAATTGGTGTATCGATTGCTAAGGCGCAGCATCCTTGGATGGTTGTAGTCGGGTCGTGAACGTCATTTCAGTCCAAATCGAAGTTATCCCCCGCTTCTCATCGAAAGATCGGGCAAAAACCCTAGCGGGTTCGTATCACAACGGCACCCAATTCACGGGCAAAAAGTTTACCAACTTCTGCAACGACAACAGCATTCGCGTAACCTGGGCCTCGGTCGCATACCCTCAATGCAACGGACAGGTCGAGCGCGCCAACGGCATGATACTCCATGGGCTGAAGTCGAGGCTGTTCAAAACCCTCAAAAATTTCGGAAAGGGGTGGGCTGCAGAGCTCCCCTCGGTGCTGTGGGGCCTTAGGACTACGCCGAGTCGAGCCACCGGGTTCACTCCATTTTTCCTAACTTACGGCGCCGAGGCCATCTTGCCTACGGACCTCGAGTACGGCTCACCTCGACTTCGAGCCTACAACGATCAAACCAACGACGAAAGCTCGCCAACGCCAAGACCAGCTCGAGGAGGCCCGAGACGTGGCGCTCATCAATTCCGTGCGCTACCAGCAAACACTTCGACGCTACCACGACAAGCACGTGCGCAAGAGGGACCTGGCGGTGGGGGACCTCGTGCTTCGACGACTGCAGACAATCGAGGGCGCCATAAGCTCACCCCTCCATGGGAGGGCCCATACACCGTAGCTGAGGTGCTCAAGCCAGGAACATACAAGCTCTACGACGACAAGGAGAATCCTGGCAACGCGTGGAATATATCTCAGCTACGTCGCTTCTACCCTTAAAGGCCTCGAGGCCTCATTCATTTTGTTGCTTTGTACAAACACGCCCAAAATGAATGAACAAACTCGTGCATTGTCTTTCATTTTGCTTAGCAACTTAAGGTAGCCTCGACCCTGCCATGCTCAGGTCGAGCCTCCCTCGGGGCTGACGGGGGACCTCCCCCCCAGACTCCGAAAAAATGTGTGTTTTCTTTTCAAAAATTCGACCCTCGTCTCGACTCGTGCCTCGAGTGAACTAGCGACGTCTAAATCCTAAAATACCTCAGCCTCCAAGGGTCGGGAGGCGTCGACGTAGACGGCCACCTACGCCCCGGGCTACGGTACCCTACCTACGCCTCCCCTCGAGGGGCTCGCGACGTATCGAAGGAACACAGACTAAGTTAGCAGAAACTCGAGCTTGCAACAAAGAGAAGTGGTCAAACGCATTTGAGAAGAAAACAACTCCTTTAAACAAACAAGTCATATATACATACGGGTCTCGACGGACCCTCATTCATGTCATAAAATTCTTACAAGGGCCTCGACGCCCAATTTGGCACGCAGGCCCTAATCTTCGTCGGTACGATACTCATCCCCGAGGTCTTCCACGGCGGGCTCAGCCTCGACACCCGAGCTAGAGGGAGGAGGGCCTCGACACCGCTGCTGGCGTCAGGAGGCAGCACGTCCTCCTCGAAGATCTTCGCGAGACGTCCCCGGCCTCTCCATCTTCTCCAAGATTTTGTCGACACGGCGGTTGTTCCACTCCTCGTCCTTCCCCTCGATCTCGATGAAGCCATTGGCGACAACGTGGACCGGAAGCGGAAGCCGGAACGGACGACCACGAGCGTCTGCTTGACGCCATGATGGAGAGCTTGCCGGACACGGTCCCGCGCCGCTACGTCGAGGAAGCACAAGGCGTCGACCAAGGCTCGCCTCGGGCCACCGCACCTTCTGCCGCAGCCACCGGAGGAACACCCCACATGGAGCCGAGCCGGTCGAGGGAAGTGCGAGCCCGTCCGCCACCATCGTCTCGTCTTGGAGTTGGTCCAAGAGAGCCTGGTTCGTCCCGAGCTCCTCGACCGTCTTCTCGACCCCTGCGCAACGAACGAGGAAGAGTGAGACTGCGGCGTAACAAAAAACTTCGAGGCCCAAACAAGGACAAGGTGTAAGCCTCACCATCGCAATGTTGCCCCAGTGCGGCGAGGTCGCTGGTAAGGCCCTCAGCGCGCTGCTCGAGCCTGCGCTTCTCGGCCAGCATGAGGAGCTTCTCGGACCTAAGCTCCTCGATCAGCCTGCCCGCCTCCACGAGGGCCAGATCCTTTCGGATCACCTCCTGCCGCGCCGCCCCCTCGGCAGCTCGGGCGGTGGCGACACCGCTCTCGGCGTCTTCGGCCTCCTTCTTCGCCACCTCCGCTGCGGACCGAGCGGCGGCGGCATCGCATTGAGCATCCTCGGCCTCTTTTCTCGCCGCCTCCGCTGCGGTTCGGGCGGTGGCGGCCTCGCCACGGGCGTCAGCGGCCTCCTGCTTCGCCGCCTCAGCTTCAGCCCGGGCGGAGGTGGCCTCGCTTCGGGCGTCCGCGGCCTCCTTCCTCGACGCCTCGAGAGTGGCGGCGGCCTCCTCCTTGGATCGAGCGACCTCACCTCGAGCCGCCCGGACCTCGCCTCCGCCTCGTTGAGCCGGCTCGCCATTTGGGCGTTCCGGCTCAGCTCAGCGCGGAGATCTTGAAGCTCCGCCTCAGCCCTCGCGAGGCGGCCGACACCTGTGCGGACCGGCCCGCCTCCTCAGCAGGACCGCTCCGCCTCCGCCATGAGCTCGGCCACCTCCCGGAAGATGGACCGCACCTCGCGCGGGGCCCCCCGCTGGACCGGTTGCTCGACGGAGACCATGGCGAGGGACGGGCTCGGCGCGTCGGGAAACGGCCATACTGGTCGGTCAAGCTCGATGTCGGGCAGATCCTCCTCCGCCCCGAGCTGCCCCAGCTGCGGCCCGCCGCCCGACGGCACGGGCCCCGGCTCTTCCCTGGCCGGGTCCTCCGGCGTCTTGTCAGCGCTAGCCGGCGCCTCGGGCGCCTCCACCATCGTCAAGCCCGCGGCGAGGAGCGGCCCCTGCTCCAGCTCGTTCAGGAGGTCCTCCACCGTCGGCTCCTTCTCCGCCAACGCCTCTCCCCCTTTCCCTCCTCCGCAGCCCGGCTCGTGTCGGTCGGGGCCTCGAGGGGCGCGGTCTCCTCGGCCCCAGACACCGGCGGGGCCGTGCTCGCCCCAGGCGCTTCCCCCGGAACAGCCGTTGTAGCGGGGGGAAGGGTGGCGCTCCCGACTGACGCCATCGCGGGAGGAGGAGGGGGAGGAGGCAGCGCCTCAGTGGGCGTGGTAGTGGCGAGCTCGACGCCGCGAGCTGCGGCCCCTGCAATACGAGATGACAGTGATATCAGAATCGGGAAGGATGCCTCGACCCCTGTGGTCGATGGCGACGGCCTCACCAAAATTCGCGACGATCATCTGGCCTCCTCGAGCCATGGCAGCTCGAGCCTTCTCCAGCCAAGCGGCTTCTCTAGCGGAGGAAGGTGCCATACCTCGAGGTGCTTGTGCCTCGACGGGGCTCGAGGTCTTGGCCCGCTTGGACGCAGCGAGGTCCACCTCCTGGTAGGAGCGCTTCCCCCTGAGAAACCAGAGATGGCATGCATCATCAAAAGTAAAGAGGTAAAGCCTCACTACCGACGAGACCCAAGAAAACTACTCACCCAAAGCGGCGGCTGGGCTTCTTCCCGGAATCGCCGGACCCACTCGGGGGCTTCGAGCCCACCCCACGGCTCGAGCCCTGCGCCTGGGCCGTCTCCGCAGGGCTGGGATGGGGGGAGGGCTCCCGACGCCTCCCGTGGCTCGGCCTCGAGGGAGAGCCCTCCTTCTGCCCACGTCGCGGGAGGGCGACCGTACCTCCCTCGTGCTGTCGTCGTGGCGCCCGCCCCGGCGCGGGCTCCGGGACCTGCTCCGGCGCTCGCGCTGGCGGTCGCGCCTCCCGCGTCCGCTTCTGTGACCCGGCGGCGGTGCGGCGATGGACTCCGGGGACGCTCACGCCCCTGGTCACGAGAAGCCCGGGGGCTCCCTCCCCGACGCTCGTGATGGCGCGGGCTCGACGCCTCCTCCTGGCGCCCGCTCCTCCGGGGCTCGACGGCGCCCTTGACGGCTCGCGGCGGTCGGGCCCGAAATCCTTCTCGACCTGTCGGCCGCTTCTCGAGCCCGGCCCTTCTCAGACCCCCCGCCTGGGTCGATGCGGCCGTGGTCTCCTTCTGCGCCGCGGCAATAGCGCTCCTGGTCCGTGGCTTCTTCGTGACAGCCGGCGCGACCGGCGCGGAGCTCGAGATGCCCTGAGCCTCCGACGAGGCTGGGCCTGATGCGGCCTTCCGCGGCTGCGTCCCGCGCGATCCCTTCGCCGTGGGACCTCGTAGATGTCCTCCTGCACAGGGGAGCGGTCAGCCCGGATGTCGCCAAACCCCGCGCGTCTCAGGCGCGCGTCCATCCCCTCGTCGTCGCTCTCATCATCATCATCATCATCATCCTCCTCAGCTCGAGGAGCTGAGCTCGGGGGACTCGTCCCCAGGCTGCCGATTGCGGCGCCTTCGCCAACCTTTGCTCCCGAGCCGACCGACGCAAGTTTTTGTTTTTCTCTTTCTTCTTTCTGGAATCCTTGTTCTCTTTTTCCTTTTGAGCGGAGAGGCGCCTCACCTGTGTCTCCGCGGCGTCCTCCCTCACCGGGGGCCTCGAGGCACGACACGTGAACGCCCCCTGCGAAAAAGGAAACGTGATGAGGAAAAAACACGAAAAGAAGGCGCAAGGTTCGAAGAAGAAAGAAGGAGGGGAGGCTCGAGACGGGCTAGCTCGATGGGGACCTACCAGATCGAGGCACCCCTTGTCGGGCGCCATTGGGATCAGATTGGAACTCTCCGGGGCAAACGATCCATGGATCGTGATCGCCACCCGGAGATGCCGTCGCTACAAGTCAGTCCCTCCTTGGCCATCCTCGACCCGTTCAGCGCCTCGGGCTCGGCCTTCGGCCCCATCTCGAACAAGAAAAGGGGGCGGTCCGCCAGCGGAAGAACCCGTCGCTGGTGGAACGCCCAGATTACCGCCTGGACGGTCAGCCCCTTCTCGTCCACCAGCGTCTTCATCATCTCCATCAGGGGCAGCAAATGGCGCTGCTTATCCGCCACGACGCCCCAGTTCCACTTTTCCGGGCGCCGGTCAAGGACCCTGCCGGTGTACTGCGGAAGGAGCCCCCCTCGTTCCGCAGATAGAACCAGTGGTCGTCCCATCCTGCTTGGTTGGTCGAGAGCTTGTAGCGGAGGTACTCGCGGGGGACGCCGGCCGACGAGGTCCCAGTCCGCATGGTGATGGCGAGGGAGCCAGCGCGCACGAGCCGCTTCCCGCTGGACTTCGACGTCTTGGTGAAGAGCTCGCCCCGGAAAATGTGAACGAACATCTCCCAGTGCGGCTCGATCTTCAGGTACCCCTCGCACACCGCGGCGAAGATGGCGGCGTGCGAGATCGAGTTGGGGGAGAAATGCTGCAGCTCCACCTCGTAGTGGTGGGTCAACGCACGCATGAAGCGGCTCGGCGAGACACCGAGCCCCATGCGGTGGTAACGGGTGAAGCTCACCACGTACCCCTCCGGCGGCTGCGGCTCCCGGTGATCCGCCGATGGGACGATCCACCACGCGGGTCCCCCTCCGGGTTGGGGCGGAGAAGTCCCTGCGCCACCAGCGAGTCCAACTCGCGATGCGTCGTCTTCGATCGGCTCCAGTCTTCGGCCGGTTGCGGCGGAGTCTTGTCGGCCATGGCAACGACGGCGTGGACTTGGGCGGCGGATGGACAGCAGAGAAGGATACGGATGGCGGGCTCAGGAAGGAGATGCACGGTAGCTGTGGCGGCTATGAAGGCAAAGGCAAAGAGAAGAGCCTTCTCCCCCTATCTCGGTATTTATACGAAGGAACCCCAACAGGCGAGGCGTCCCACGGCGACGAAAAAGGTAACCGCATAGCATTTAATGCGCCACCTAACCACGTCTCGAGCCGGATGCAGGGTACACGCGGCAGCTCTCCATTCGCTCCACTACCCGGCCCGCCACGACCGTCGCTCGGCTTCGCGTCCGCCGCCCTCCCCGACGGTTTCCGCCTAAAAAGGCGCGCCCAACGGGCAGAAGGATTCCCAGACGACGGAGGCTTCTTCACGAAGGTAAAACGGCCCGGCCCTAAGCCTCGAAGCAGCGAAGGCTGGCCCTCGAAGAGGGTTCGACAGCCGGCTTCGAGCACCCGAGTCAGGGACACCAAGGGGCGCCACTCGCGGCATCACTCGAGGGCCAAGCCCTCGAGGCCCCTCACGTGTATCCAAGGCAGGGAGCACGACGTGCAGTGAGATCCCCTCGGAGGGAGGCATCGAGCCACCGGGCCCTATCGAATGGACCCGGCACTCCTGCAGACTGAGCACCCATGCTTTATGAGATCGCCTCCGGGCTACAGTCGACCCCTATCGAACGGGGCACGAGGTCTCACTTGGATTCCCCGTTACCAGCTCACCGGGAACCTCGATACTCGCCGCTCGTGGTAGTACGAGGCATCCCCCCTCGCATCCGATCGAAAGGACTCGCGGGATGACAAGCCAGGGCAACCGGTGCCGGACAGCTCGAAGAGCCGGCCGGCCGTTCAGCCTGGCACCCCTCGACGAAAGAGGGTCTAAAAAACTCGGGGGCTCGACACTCCCGGACCTAAAAAACGCAACTAAAACTCGCAAAAAGCCCACGAGGGAGTTCAAACCACTCCCCCGTGGCCTCGGGGGCTACACCCACGGGTGTCGCTCGCACGACACCCACGGAATCAAAACGACCAAACCCTCGAGACCAGTTAGCTAACCCTCGAGATCCCAGTCGGGAGCCCCTGCTCGAGTGCAAGCACTCGAACAAGGGCTCGGGGGCTACTGTCGGGGGTCCACAAAAGGGGTACCCCCAATCAACGCAAACTAATAGGTTAAACCTAGAACGCCGGTAAATAACAAACCTGACTAGTCTAACCCCTTAAAGAGACCAACCCCTCGAGGCCCACAACGCTGGCCCACCAAGCCAGGCCTCGGGCGAACGCGCGCTCTCCGTCTCGCCCAAGTTCACCGAGCCAGGCCTCGGGCTGACGCCCGTTCTCCATCTCGCCCGAGCCCTCCGAAGCCAGGCCCCGGGCGAGCGCTCCACTAAAACCTCGAGTCCTGGCATTTAGGGCTCGAGCCCCCCACAGCCGAACACCATACCTCGAGACCCCACGGGGACCTCGAGCCTCTCTGGCACAGCAGCCTATCCTCGAGACGCTTATGCTTCCCTCGAGCGGCGCAGGCATCGGATGCCAGCCCCATACCGCGCATTTAGTACATCCACCTACTCCAGTCACGTCCTCTGCAGCCCGACGTGTACCACAGTAACCAGGGCAGAGTCAAGTCTCGTTTTCACCACAAGCATGGGCAAAAGGGCGCCAGTACGGCACTGTTAACCCATGCCCTACACTGTTGCACGTCCAAGCCACGTCTCGAAGCCCGGATGCCCACTGCTCAATCAATTTTCACGGGGCTTGTCCATACCTGCGGGGGCTCGAGCCCCCCGTAGGCGCCACCTCGAGGCCGGCTCCGCGCCCCTCGAGCCCTAACTGCTTTCATGCTATTGGAAGACAGGTACCCCAAGACCCGGAGGGACCCCGTCGTGTCCTGTACGTGCCGGAATGGGTGCTGCACGGCTTCTACATCGTCACGCCATCACGTCCACGCCTAGGATGGAGGCCACGCTCCAAGGACGCCTCAACAGCAACGCCCACGTCGGCTCCAGTGGCCCCGACAAGACAGGATTCCTACCCTACGCCATATCGAGCGTTGTACATATCTATCCTGTGTAAACCCTGGCCTCCTCTTGTTCTATAAAAGGGGACGCCAGGGCCCTTCGCGCGAGAGAGAAGACGCGGGTCCACGGTTACACAACTCCGAGAGACAACACACAAGTCCACACACGTACACACTCGAGTCCAGACTCCGGTCCACGCTCATTGAGCTTGTATTGCCCCTGTACAAGCACTTAGGTGCAAGTAATACAAGAACCTCCTCCCCCGCTGGACGTAGGGCCTTCTTTGCCCGAACCAGGATAAATCCTTATGTCATCTTGCATCACCATCCAGGAAGAGAGCACGCGATCATATTACTCGTTGGTGTCGTACCCCCGGGTTCGAAACACCGACACTGAGCGACACTAGACTGCTTGCGAGAAGACCACGATACAAGAGAAGAATCAATAAATTGGCAAGTCCCAGAAGTGGACTTGCGCTCGATGCGACAACCAGCAAAATTGGCATCAGAATAACCGCAAAGGGAGAGGGTGGAGGAAGTTGAATACCAAATCCCAAACTCAGGTGTGAAACGAAGGTACCTAAAAATATGCTTCACCGCCTGACGGGGAGAAGTGCGCGGCGACGCCTGAAAGCGTGCACACAGGCACACCGCGAACTGGATGTCCGGGCGTGTCGCCGTCAGGTAGAGCAGCGACCCGATCATGCTTCGGTACTCCTTCTGGTCCACAGCATCTCCATCCTTGTCCGCATCCAGGGCCGTCGTGGTCGACATGGGTGTTGGAAGAGGCTTGGCCTCACCCATATCGAACCTCTTCAGCAAGTCCTTGGTGTACTTGCCCTGGTGCACAAACGTCCCTTCTCGGGATTGCTTAATTTGCAATCCGAGAAAGAAAGTCAGCTCGCCCATCATGCTCATCTCGAACTCCCTGCTCATAGTGTCTGTAAACATGGCAACCAAAGCATGAGAAGAACCACCGAAAATGATATCATCCACGTAAATCTGGACCAAGAGAGTATCCGTGCCTTTCTTGAGGAGAAAGAGTGTTTTATCTACACATCCCATTTTAAAACCCTTAGCAAGCAAAAAGGTTTTCAACCTATCATACTAGGCTCTAGGGGCTTGTTTCAAACCATACAAAGCTTTGTGAAGTTTAAAGACATGGTTTGGAAACTTGGTATTTTCAAAACCGGGGGGTTGTCTAGCATACACCTCCTCTTCTATGTAGCCGTTTAAGAAGGCACTCTTGACATCCATTTGAAAAAGTTTGAAACCTTTGGATGCAGCAAAAGCCAAGAGTATCCTAATTGCCTCCAAACGTGCTATAGGAGCAAACGTCTCCTCATAGTCTATCCCCTCCTTCTGACTATATCCCTGGGCTACGAGTCTGGCCTTGTTTCTCACAACATGGCCATCTTCTCCCGGTTTGTTTTTGAAAACCCATTTTGTCCCAATTGAATGACACTCAGAAGGTGGAGACACTAGAACCCAAACTCGATTTCTCTCAAAGTTCTCAAGCTCCTCATGCATGGCATTGACCCAATCCGGATCCGTCAAAGCGTGTCCAACATCTCGGGGCTCAAAATCAGCAACAAATGCAGAATGAGCAAAGTGAGAGATTTGAGACCTGGACCGAGTGACCCGTTCGTCAATGCTGCCGATCATCTGCTGAGGCGGGTGCTGGCGCTGAATGTGTCATGACGCCTCCCTTGCCGAAGTGGCGTCCCCCTCAACAGCAGCTGGTGCCTCCCTGGGTACAAATGGTACCGCTCGGGGTGGCGGATCCCACGGCCCCCAGGAAGAAGAGGTGTCGGGGCCGTGAGTCGTCGTAGAAGCCGCTCTTTGCGGCATAGCAGGTGGAGGAGGTGCTGGGTCATCTATCCCTTCAGCACCTTCTTCTTCATCATCGAAAAGAGGCTCGCCAACCTCGTGATCACCTGCACGCTCAAAGCGAGAAGAAGGACAAACCATGGTCTCGTCGAAGGTGATCTGATGTCTCCATGACTCGGTTAGTGTCAAGGTTAAGTACACGATAAGCTCGAGTGTGAGTGCCATAACCCAAAACACACCGTCAGAAGAACGAGACTCAAACTTGTCCAAGTTGCCCTTTTTGAGTATAAAACAATGGCAACCAAAAACTCGAAAATAACTCACTTTGGGCAGTTTTCCAAAACGCAACTCATAAGAAGTCTTTTTCAAGAATGCTCTGAGAAAAATGCAATTGGAAATGTAGCATGCAGTGCCCATGGCTTCGGCCCAATATCGCCTAGGAGTCCTATGCTCATCGAGCATCGTCCTGGCCATCTCTACAAGGGTCCGATTCTTCCTCTCTACAACACCATTCTGAGGGGGTGTGGGGGGAAGAAAACTGATGCTCTAAACCCAAAGAGTTACAAAACTTCTCAAAATCCGAATTTTTAAATTCGAAACCATTATCACTCCAAATAGCACGCATCGAGTTCAAAGGGAACTCGTTCTGAAGACGCAAAATCAGATTGCGAGCAAAGGAGAAAGAGTCTCGGTCTTCTCAGCTAAAAAGAAGACCCACGAATATCTCGAAAAGTCATCAACAACAACAAGCACATACCATTTCCCCCAACCGAGCTCACCCGAGCCGGACCAACAAGGTCCATGTGCAAAAGCTCTCCAGGGCGCTTGGTCATGACCTGAGTCACTGGATGGTGGGGAGCGGCAACCATCTTCCCATGTCTACAAGAGTGGCAAACAAGATCCTTCTCCATGGATAACTTGGGCAATCCTCGGATTAGGCCAAGTGAACTAAGTCTTGCAAGCAAGTCAAAGCTCAAGTGTCCTAGTCTCCTATGCCATTCCAAAGATCAGAGGAGGAAGGTCCAGCCACAAGACAACGAGAAGTGCCAAAAGACTCCGAGAAATTCGCACGAAAGACTTTTCCAAAGGGCGAAATCAAACACACAAGATTGCCCTGAGGATCCAAAATACGACTGAGATTCGGTTTAAAACTAATCTCATAGTCGTCGTCAAAGAGTTGCGAAATAGAAAGAAGGTTAAAATGCAAGTTAGAAACAAGAGCAACATCACGCAACACAAAGTGCTCATTAACTCGCACCGACCCTCGAGACAACACTTTACCTTTGCTATTGTCACCGAAGGTGATAAACTCCTTTCCGGTGACTGGACTAAGACTGGAGAACCACTTGGCGTTTCCGGTCATGTGCCTCGAACAACCGGAATCCACCAACCAAACGTTCTCCAATCGTTTAACCTACATCAATAAAAAGACATAGGGTGAGCATACGGTCCAACACTGGGGTTAGTGAAGTAAGGGGAATACCAGTGTTGGGCCGGCTGCTCAAAAGAACGGTTAGCAGAAAAATCATTCCTAGCACACCTACGGAGGAAGCGATCACCACGTTTAGAAAGACGTGGTCCGCTGGGGAAAGAACGCTCACCGCGATACTCAAAACGCGGTGGGGGAAAGCGCTCAACTACAAAGCCACCGCCACGGGGTCCATAGCCTACTACAGCAGGCTCCCGCCGGGCACGCTCTCTACGAGGCCTAGGCCTAGGAACTTGAGGCACTGCACCTCTAGGCCTAGCATCTCTCCTCGGAGCTCTCCTCTGCCTAGGCCTGGGAACTTGAGGTTCTGGACCTCTGGGCCTAGCAGCACGTCTCTGAACATTTGGCGCATGTACATCATGGAGAGGATGGTACATGTCCGCATTGTTCATCTCCCTAGCACGGCGCGTCTCTCTCTTGCGCCGAAAGCAGAACTCACTCAAGTGTCCATCTCTCTCACAATGCTCACAGTGGTACCTCACCGCTCTCAAAGGGGGTTGTTGGTACTCACGGTGGTGGGTGTGGATCACTTTGCCCTTCTGTGGTAAACACTCCTCCTGGATAGGTGGCATCGCATCAAGCTTGTTCTTCAGGTGGTTGGGTTTGGGATGCCACACTTGGTTCTTGGGTGGAGCTCTTGGAGGCTCAACAAAGACCCCATCCTTGGTGTTAGGCTTGAGAGGCTCTTTGGGTGGAAGCTTGGTGAGTTTGGGAGTAGTGGTGGAGTTGGGCTTCTCACTCGGGTTCAAACCACTCGACTCTCCAATCTTCCCAGAAGCTGAAACATCAATGCCCGAAGCAAAACCTACACAGGACCTCCAGCAGCTCGCTTGAATTGGTAGATCATCATCCCGAGCTGCGGCTCGCCACAAGACACCCATGACAAGATGGTCCGAAGGTATGTGTTTTCCTCCTCGGTTTGCATCTTGTCATGCTTCACATTGGCTATCTCCATCTCCAAACCCTCACAGAAAGCACACCTAGCCACACAAGTGCTACCTGAGTTGGCCTCTTCAAGAGACACAATCTTAGCATTCTTCTCTGCCAACTCAGATTGCAAGACAGGACAAGTCTTGCATGCACCCAACAGAAAGGTCTAGCCTTCAGCTCATCCACCTCTCCTACCAACGCAGCATACTTACCTCTCAAAGTGAGAAGGTCAGTCATGTGCGTGGTGCACATCTCACAGTCGGCCTCCTCAGACACGACCACGGTGGACTTGGCAAACTCAAGCTCCCTCACCGTGTCCCCCACTTCTGCCTAAACTCCTTGCGCTCTCTAGCGGCACGCCTAAGCAACTTATCCTGACTAATGAGCGCGGCAATAAGCTTCTCGACCTCAGCAGAAAGCTCGTCGTGGGTGAGAGATACCTGGGAGGTGTCGTCGTCGTCGTCCCGAGGAGTGTGCTCCAGCTTGCCATCGACCTCATCACCAAGGGCCATGGTGCAGAAGCCGTCGTCGTCGGCGAAGAAGAAGAGACAGTTCAGCTTGTCCTCGATCCTCTTCTTCTTCTCGGACTCGTCATTGCTTGAGCAAGCGGAGTCGTCATCCGAGCCGTCGACGTCGCTGAGCGTGGCGAAGAACGCACGCTGCTCAGTCTGGGCCTTCTCCAAGTACTTCTTCTTGATGTACTCTCCTTGTCGAAGCCGCCCCTCCGCTTGTGCCTCGCGGGGACGTACTTCTCCTTGCGCTTGCCGGAGTCGTACTTGTGCCCATGATCGCCTTTCCCAGATGTGTTCTTCTTCTTGGGACAGTTGGCGATGAAGTGGTTGGGGTCGCCGCACTCGTAGCATCTGAGCGTCCTCCTCCGCGACGATGGTTCATGCGGTTGTTATGGAACCGCGAGAACCGGTTGGCGAGCATCGCCAACTCGTCATCCCCCAAAGACTCCAGCTGGTCCTCTGTGACAGAAAAGAGTGAAGAGAGTGCAAATCCACCAGAGGGGTTAGCAGAAGAGCCAGAAACCAAAGCCATAGTCGGGCCAGAAGGATTCTCATTAGAAGCCCTCGACATGGCGTCAATTTCACTAGACTTGAGCTTACTAAAGAGCTCGTCGCAAGTGAGGGTCTTATAGTTAGACGATTCGATGATCGCCTGGACCTTTGAGTCCCGCACCGACCGATCAAGAGTATGCAAAAGCTTCAAAGCTCTCTCATGATCGTCGAAAGGCAACAGCTCCTTGTTCGCTCTCATCTTGTTGACAATGACCTGAAAGCGAGCGAATAAACTCTCTATGCTCTCGCCAGGCATATGTCGAAAGTTCGCATACTCCCGCTTGTGCGACTCATAGAGACAGGATTTGACTTGAGTGGTTCCCTCATGGAAGCGCATGAGGGTCGCCCAAATCTCACGAGCCGTGGGGAGGTGAGAAACGCGATCAAACTCAGACATGCTCAGACAGGAGGACAAAGCGTTACACGCCCGGCTATTGGCTTCGTGCTCATCGATCTGAAGCTGAGAGACACGAGCAGCCAGAACAACATAATCAGCCTTGTTGCAAATCTCCCAAACAGAAGATCCCATGCTCTGGAGATAGGCCGACATGCGTATCTTCCAATACGCATAGTTCGTCCCATCAAAGAACGGCGGTTTGCCCACGCCGCGATCCATGTCGCCTTTTGTGGATCTAGAACCGGCTAAGGTGGAAGATCCTTAACCTTGCTCCGATACCAATTGAAGGACCGAGAGCAACCAGAAAGCGACCAGAGGGGGGTGAATGGGAGCTTCAAATTTTCCTTCCGGAAACTAGTAGCCACTGTCCCAAGAATCAACCCCGAAAGCAAACCCTAGAGCTTGCTAGTGTCCACGACCCTAGATGTAGGGTGGATACTTCCAAGAAGCACAGCGGGACACTACACTACTCTAGAAAGCCAACGCAAAAGACGGAAACCAAAATCGACAACGAGTGACCAAGCAACGGACGAAACTGCACTGACCGGACGCGTCCGGTCAACACCCACCGGACGCGTCCGGTCGATCGAAAATAGTTTCCAGACCTTACTGTTTCTGACCGGACTCACAAGCGAGGAGCGTCCGGTCGAGAGCAGTGCGTCCGGTCACTAGAGCTAAGACAGGTGAACAGTAGATCCTGAGCGTCTGGTCAATCCAACAACTCAGCGTCCGGTCATGAGCGTCCGGTCAATACTCAGAAAATCCCGCGACACATTCAACCACCGGACGCGTCCGGTCAGCCCGACCTAGCGTCCGGTCACCTCGTGACTTCGCTGTTCGCTCACCGATTCAACTCTATCTCACCCAAAACAAATCCTCTAGGGATCAAACTTGGTGAGAGGAGTCACAAGGAGGATAGTGAGCTATCTCTAAGAGATCATGGCTCGAACCTATCTCCAAATCGATGAATCGAAGAATTTCGGGGGAGGGGAGAAAAACTTGACCCGAAACGAAAATCGATCGATCTCCTAGACCATGAGGTTAGAGGTGAATTCCTTCGGTGGAAAGAAGTGCCTCACGACCTAGGACAACTTGGTTCAAACGGATTTGCAAAAGATGAACCGAGTAGAGAGATCGAGCGACGGGAAAAACGTGGAGAAAAGGATTCCGCGAAGAACACGAACAAAACGCGAATCACAACCACGAATTGCAACCGTGTGACTACCACACGCTACAACAGTGAGGATACGGCCTCACTTCCTCAATATCTCATGAACACAGAGGTATTGTTCTCTTCTCTATGGATCTCAGATTCGCTACAGCAGGGGAGTGGGAGAGCAGGAAAACCTAGAAGCAAAAGAGCAAAATGACTGAGATGAATGGGGAGGTGGGTGTCTCCCCCTACTTATCCTAATTCTAACTATTCCTAATTCCCACTCTACCCCTAACTACTTACAGAGCGAACCAGCTAAACCCTAAGGTTATTCTGGACCAACTCGGTGGTAGGTGGATCCGACGGCCACGCCCGCACAACTCGTAGCGTTGCCTCGACGCAACCTCCCGATTGCCACCACGTGCCGCCACCACGCCGCGTCCTTTTCCTGGACGTCGCACCCCCGGTTTGAGGCCCAAACCGGGAAACCAGCCTTCACAGCCAACCCCCGGTTTTGAGGCCCAAAACGGGAAACCAGCCCACCAGCATCTGAGTTTTGAGGCCCAAACTCAGCAAACCCGCAGCGCCCAGGTTTTGAGGCCCAAACCTAGAAACCGTCCTCAGTCCGAGTTTTGTGACCAAACTCGGAAACCATCCGCGCCCAGGTTTTGAGGCCCAAACCCGGAAACCGTCCACCCGATGGTTTTTCTCTAGCTCTACCACCAAACCGAAGCTGTAGATGGGATGCACCACCCGTGCACCCCGTCCACCGACACGTGTCCCCAAGTCCACGACTTAGGCAACACATGACCGCAAGTCTTCGCTCGTCGTTGTCCCAGGCTGCCAGCCACCACAGCTGATCCTCGGGCCACCGGTCCCTCAGTCCAAGCCTCACGTCCGTCCTTCGCCACTCTCGGTCCATCGGCACGGCACGTCTCTACTTGACCTTCACCTTGCCTCTGATCACTGCATCTGTGCTCGACACCTGCACAACACAAGCCAAAGAACATGCGCATCATCCCAGTTGACAATCACTCATCACTCAGAGACTCGGCATACACCCATGTATCCGCAGTTTGGACTGAGACACTCACAGACCCGGATCCACGACCTGTGCTATGACAGGACGGAGCCACCCCGCCGCTCTCACGGTGGTGCACAGCCGTCGACTGACCTAGTTCGCCCCTGCTTCACCAAGCCGTTCGGTGAGGGATCGAGTCGCGCACCTAGGGATCTCACCCCTATGACTCGGATCCTCAACGCGGTTCTTCGGCGGACCTTACTTCCCAGGGTGGGCTTCGGAGAGGGACTTTCTCGCCTGCAGCTGTGGTTACTTGCATATATGGTCAGGCAGCAGGAGTTCGACGTTTGGGACGTCATTCTGTGCGAGATAGAGGACACAGTGGCAGAGGGCATCAAGGCACGTCAGCAACTCCCATATGCTCATTGGATCTCCTTCATTCTTTGGAAGGTAGCTGTCACTACAGGGAGCCGTCCAACTGAGTCTCTCACCCGTTCCGCGACCGTGTTCCCCGAGTACAACATGAGTCAGTTGTTGGGACACGGTCGGGATCGCAGGCATCAGGAGCAGCAGGCACCGTCTAGTTCACGCCAGAGGCCTGAGGTCCCCGAGTCAGCTCAGCAGCAGGATAAGACAGTCCGGGCCCTCGCCGAGCAGGAGCTAGCAGAGCTAGAGGGTGGTGACACGTTCGTCGCAGAGGACCCCCGACAGCTCCGACGAGGACTACCAGCTCCCGCCCCACATCCATCCTAGAGCTCACGACTCACAAGCCGGGACGTCTGGTACTGCCTCCTCCGACCCAGCGCTACTTGCTATTCTTGCACGGATGGAGGAGCAGCAGCGGACTGTCACACAAGACGTACAACGGTTAGCCCAGGAGCAGCAACGCTTGGCACAACAGCAGGCCCTGGCACAGCAGCAGGCTCAGGAGCGTTCAGACACCCTGCAGCGACAGATGATGGCGCTCCAGCAGCAGACGTTGAGCTTTATGGAGAGACTTGCGAGCGGACCTCCCCAGTGGCAGTGGCAGCAGCCTCCCCCACAGCAGCAGATCCAGTGGCAGCCACCGGTTCCTCCGCAGCCGTCGCAGTTTCAGCAGCAACCGGTTTTTGGCCAGAGCTCCTCCCAGTTCACCACCTTCACCACTCCGCCGGGAGGACGTCCCGTCTTAAGTCCTTTGCACACTGGTTTCACGCCACGTCCGACAGTCTCTGTTCGCGACGACCACCACAGTGACGCGGGACTTGTCTGCCACCTTCAGTGAGCTGATCACCGGTTTTCCTACTCCAAATCTTCTGGATCCAGCTCCGACGTCGATAGCTCCAGTGACCTCCACTACTGAGACTCTTCCGAGCTCAGTCGCGTCTTCAGAACAGACAGAGCCTGTCCAGTCAGAGACCACGACGACCGTGCAGGCTGAGTTACCTCTGATACATGAGCTTCCACACTCAGATACTCAGGCTGACACAGCTACAGAGACTGCGACAGAGCTAGAGCAGGCAGAGCAGTTAGTGCCAGAGCCGACCCAGACCGCTTCTTAGCAGCTTCCAGCTTCAGAGGGTCCGCAGGCTACCGGCGCTTCTTCTTCCGACTCTGAGGAGTTTCTTCGGCAGTTTGAGTTTACTCAGGGCACTCTGGAGACGGCACCTGACGCGTCTGCACCACCTCCGCCCTCTGACGCTTAGTTTGGCGCTTGATGCCAAAGGGGGAGAGTGGATGAGTATAGCGATAGGGGGAGCGATGTGAGAGGGCTTTGTTTCTTATGATGTGTTATGTTTCTCATACGCTCTTTACTTATTGCATCTTTTGGCACTTTGTTTTGTTATATACTTGTGCTATGGACCTTGTGACATGTTTGTGCTCACTATGATATATTATATGGCATGTCATTTCGTTTCGCTCATTACTTGCGCTTAATTCTCACTTGTTATGTATATGAGCTCTTTTACTCTTGCACTTGCTTTTCACTCTAACTTGTTGAGTGCAGGATGATGGCATGATATGTATGAGCTTGCCCCTAATCATTTTCTCTTATTCATTGCAAGTTCATACATGTCATGATTTAAAAACCTCTTCTATCTATACTCGATCTCGTGTTGTCATCAATCACCAAAAAGGGGAGATTGGATGCATCTTGGCCCCTAGTGGGTTTCGGTGATTGGATGAAACACAAGATTACTGTGACTAACGTGTGTTTTGCAGAAACGGGATTGAGTTAGGTCACGGTAATGGCGACGATACGGGCATATGGAGTTCATGTCCCCTGACGATGGATATCGTTTCGGTTTTCAAAGGACGGACAACGAAGAAGGTGGTAGACTAGGCTAAGTGTCATATAGTATTGGAGGACACTTAGGTAGTCTTAGGTCTTTGTTTTCCTTTGGCCATACTATAAAGGGGAGCGTGAATCAGTAGCTTGACCTAGATGAGTCTATTGAGGTAGGTGTGGTGCACACTTGTTATTTCATAGCCCTAGGTAGCTCAGAGAGATGCCTTATGTCGAGAGGAACAAAAGTCGTTTAGGCCGCGTCGCGATCCGAGTTCGTTTTGGCCTTGTAATAGGCATCGGATGCTGGCCAGGTGGGCATCGGAGGCTCCGATGCTCACCCCGACTAGGGTTTAGTCTGGTGCGTGGCATCGGAGGCTCCGATGTTGCCACATCGGACGCTCCTGTGCCACTGTTCACTTGCGAGTGAACTGTGGGATGCATCGGACGCTGGCATCGGATGCTGAGGGCCAGCATCCGATGGCCATGCAGAGAGGTTCCAGAGAGGGTAAATCTGCATCGGATGCTTCCGATGTGGAGGCATCGGATGTTGTCCAGCGTCCGATGCTCCTTTAAACAATCTGACAGGTTGTACAGTCGACCGTTGGTCGAGGTCACCGGAGCCTCCGATGCCCCCGCAGAAAACCTATTTTGTGCTGTTTTTGGATGGTCGGTTGGGGGAGTATATATACTCCACCTCCTCATCCATTTGAGTGTTCTTGCCACTTCCATCTGCTGAGAGACACATTATGAGTGTGAGATAGTGCAAGAGCCCTAGTGAGGTTGAGAGATTTGCTAATTGAGAGAATTAGACACCTCCTAGTGAGAATTGAGTAGCAAGTGTGCATCCATCCATCTCTTTGGCCTTGTGTTGGTCAAGTGAGAGTTCTAGCTTGTTACTCTTGGTGATCGGCATCACCTAGACGGCTTGGTGGTGATCGAAGAGCTTGGTGATCATCCGGAGGCTTTGTGGATGACCCAAGTCAAGTTGTGACCGGTAGCGAGCGATTCACCGGGCCGAGGTGGCGAAGAATCAGCTCGTAGTGAGCACTTGATCCTTGCGCGGATCAAGGAGGAGCGATACCCTTGCGCGGGTGCTCCAACGAGGACTAGGGGGTGTGCCGACACCTCGATACCTCGGCAAAAAGATCGTCATGTCATCTCTACTCTCTTTACTACGCATTTACCTTTGAGCAATTCAATTCCGCATTTACTTGTCGTTCTTTCGTAAGTTGAATTGTCATGCTAGAGTAGAAATGGTTTAGCAATAGTCTTTTGTGCGGTTGATTCTAGACAAACAAACTTCTAGGCACTAGGGGGTTAATTGGGGCTTAATAGGTTTTAATTCTTGCAAGAAGTTTTAGAAAAGCCCAATTCAACCCCCCCTCTTGGGCATCTTGATCCTTTCACAAGGGTGGTTTAGCGCGCTTCGCCGCGCTTGTTTGTAGGCGCAGTCTCAGGTGCCTCCGCTCCGCTATGCATAGACACAAAGAAATCTAAAGGGTCTAAGCAATACAAATAGGTGAAATATATAGAAATACATTCATAGATCATCGGTCAAATCATCGTATATGATGCATGAACTCTAGAATGAAGAGCTTATAACTATGAAACATAAATTAAACGCACAAATCAGATGGTTACCATGGAAAGGGGATGGAAGAAACACATAATATTAAGCAAGTCACACGCAACAAAAGCTGCGCCGTTGATTTGATAAAAAACTGTATCGTTGATAGAAAGTACTTCTACTTCTCGAATTTAATTAATCCAGGACACTGAAATATGAAAACCACGTATATCTATAATAATAAATAGTATCACAATTAGATGCAGCAAGGGATAATAGAAGAAACAATATGGTAAAATAAAGACATGGGATATAGCCACTATATATATCATGGCTTATGAAAAAGAAAAAAAAATAGTTGAACTTATGTTAAGGCTAGAACTCAAATTTGGATGGAATTATTTTTAAAAGTTCACATCCTCGAGGCCGAAACTAAATTGAGCCATACTCTAGAAATTTGGTCAATCGTGAAATTGGAAAGTAGACGGAAATAGTTGAGTTTAATTATTTGAAGGAGAAAAATAAAAATACCGCATATAGCAGGGGCGAAGCTAGAGTAAACTAGAGGGGGTGCATTTGACTTGCGGGTACATATACATCTTCTTTAGGAGATACATATATGGTGAAATTTTACGTATAATCATTGTTTTTATAAATTTTAGGGGGTACCTCGGCACCCCGTTCTCTGTGTAGCTTCGCCCCTGCCGTATAGTGTCGCCAGTATTGTGACGGATATGAAAAAGTTTAAGAAATGGCGTGACTTTTTAAGTAAACTACGGCCTTTATATCGGATATTTGGACGTATGGAGTACTAAATATAGACTTAAAAATAACCAGTTACACAGTTTACGTGTAATTTGCAAGACAAAATTTTAAGTCTATACTAAAGTGCTACAGTAACACATGTACTAATGACAAATTAATTAGGCTTAAAAAATTATTTCATGATTTACGAACAGATTGTATAATTTGTTTTTTTTTGTTAGTATCTAAACACCTCGTACAACACCCTATCTAATATCTGATGTTATATCAAAAAATGTTTCTGCCCGGAATTAAACCAGGCTGAATCTAGTAAAAGATAAATTACTGTTTATTTTCATGCTGAATCAGGCTGAATCTACTGAGCATAGGCTGGCTTTTCACCAAGCTGCATGGCACACGACGGGCCGCGCTCCGGCTCTTGGATTTCACACCGCTGACACACGTCAAGTACCATTTGCATGCAGCAGTAGAGACATGTTTTTTTTTTTACAATAAGCAGTAGAGATATTGGCCGCGTGATTTGGAGAGAGGGCCTGAATCCTCCCGCGGCTAAAGTTTTTATTATACTATTGATGTACATATATAATGTATAGAGACGAATAAATTTTGGTGTAAAGAAGATTTTATATATATATATATAGGTGTTTTTGTGGACAGTGGAAAAAGGAAAGGAAAAAATTAGCGGCATTAAATCCGTGCATGGATGTTTCATTACGGTGGGGGCCAGCTCGAGTTAAGTCAAAACAGTAACGTGAGTTATGGTGGGCGAATGACACATCCAATCGTCCAACATAACTCATGTTACTTCTTTGACTCAACTAAAGTTGGCTCCACCATAATGATACATCCATGCACGGATTTGGATTTAATGCCGCTAATTTTTTCCTTTCTTTTTTCCACTGTCCACAAAAACACGGAACACCTCTCTTGGTTTGCCTCTATTTGTCTCTCTCATTGTATCTGGCCACATGCGTGCATGGTGCGGCGTCCCAGCAGCCACTCCACCACCTGACCGGCGGCGGCCATGCTCCACCACGCTGCGACCGGCGGTGGACTAGCTCCCTGTGAAGGCGACGTGACTCGTGAGGCTCGGACATCCTCTCCGTTTTCTGTCATCATCTCCAGCACGACGCCCTCTCCGTTTTCCTGTGTGCATTGTCGTCCTCCTCGTCAACTCGGAACAGCGACCTAGCCACCATGTGATGCATCAGTTGGTGGCTCATCGGTCGGACCTGAGACGAAGATCGATGCCCGTCGTGCGCGATTGACAGCCCTGATGGTGGATCCGTGATAGAGAGTCTGCCTCCTCTCCTCCAGTGAGTTTAACATCCCCAGGCAGAGATCCCAATTCTTCTCTTGTTTATTTGTTGATCTGAATCTGTGAGTATCATAAGCTATATTTTTTTCCATGTGCCTCCGCTTGATTCAAATAATTTATATGGATTTCTCTAATTATCAAACCGCACTGTTGGTTGTTCATCTAATTAGAGATGAATACTTTTCCACATTTTTTTCTGGAAGATACTATATGCCTCATGATCTTGCTAATAGTTTTTTCTTCATTTTTTTCCTAAATCCAGGTGCATAGATCCTGACTTTCAGCTACACAGGTCCACCTATTCCATTTTCAAGGCTAGAGAGGTTATGGATGGTCCTGCATCAAAGATTTATCTGTTCAGAAGACCGGCCTCTTTTCATGTAACCTGTACCTGATTATATGAATGAAGCAATATAGTCTGTAATTGTCAAAGCGGCTTCGTACCATTTGTGATGTCGAGATATATGATTCGCACAGTACAAGCTGGTGTTATACAATATGTAACATTTGCAATATCGTAATTATCTTATGGTAAAATGGTCTCAATATTATAGGAACTAGTTATCATGAACCATTTGACTCCTTTTGTAATTGTTGTATCAAGAAACTCGAATTCTCGTAATTATTTCATGGTAAACCAGTGTTCGAGTTACGATTATAGTCCCACACTTCATGCATTCTCGTAACTGCCCATCTAGTTACTCGGAAAAACCAGAACCTAAACAAAGTAATTCGTTATGTAATTCTTGTAATTATTCTGTGGTTCTCGTAATTCACATTCAAGGTTCATTCTCGTAAGTTACACTAAATTCTCATAAATTATAGTGGTCAAATTCACAAAGATAGCAAGACATAGATTCTAGTAAATCACAACCAACGGTATATATTTTTCTAGTAAATCATTTACTTATATATAGGTTTGTATTTGCTTTTTATTATCTCGTGACACATCTGTACACACTCGCATGCATGACACCGTGTGAAGGAGTGAAAATAATGTTCCAAATATCCAGCGTCATTAATTACTGCAATGACCTGCGGTGTTGATACTGCATGCATGCAGCTGGGGCAGTGGGGCGGCTGGATTGATCGCGGCTGGGGCATCCCTGCATCAGGGTGCGTCGGGGTCGGGACGGTCGGTTGATACAAAATAAAATATTATGTAGCTAGCTCCTTTGTCCACGAAAAAATTAATTTTTAAAATTCGTGTCAGTCAAACTTCTTTAACTTTAACTAACTTTATAAAAAAATAATAACATTTATGATATAAATAGACGCATTATGAAAATATATTCGAAGATATATCTAATGATGTGAATTTGGTATCATCAATCTTGATAGTTTTTCTAAAAATTTTATCAAAGTTTAAAAAGTTTGACTTAAGACAACTTTAAGAATTGATTCTTTCGAGGACGGAGGGAGTACTGAGTATACTCTCTCTATATATATCTTCTCTATCTCTACTCTCTTCTCTATCTCTACAACCACTACGACAGAATTGGGCTTTAGCCCCGGTCGGCAAGGGCTTTAGCCCTGGTTGCCGAGCCGGGACTATGCTTCCGGGACTAAAGCCCCCCCTCCTTTAGTCCCGGCTCTGGTCATCGGGGCTAAAGCCCCCCTTTTAGTCCCGGTTGGTAATACCAGCCGGGAATAAAGGGTGCTGCCAGCAGTGCACCGCAGCAGCACCCTTTAGCCCCGGCTGGTATTACCAGCCGGGACTAAAGGGCACCCTGGTTTTTCTTTTTTATATTCATTTCAGTTCTGTTTTTAGTTTTGTTTATTTATTTAATAGGTTTTCCAATATATATTCTTTGCTGCTAATATATATTTAATATATTAGCAGCATAACACAATAAGCTTATTGCATGCATATATAATTGAACTATAGAACTATATATATATATATATATTATATATATATATTACAAGCAATATACATATACAAGTTGTCCAAATATCTATCTACACAAGTTGTACTCTAAAGTACTCCAAAGTTAGTACTGTAAACCTATTACAAGTTCTAGTCCATCTAAAGATCTACAGGGCATACAAATGATCATCATTGTTTAGAATCAACGACTCGTTGGTATTATAGTAGAACTCGCTGTTTGGATTTATGACTTGTTCCCGAAGAAATCCTGCTATTGTCTCTTGTATTGCTTTCAATTAGCCTTGTAGCATCACTTTTTGCTTCAACCAGTCAGTCTTCAATTGGAATTAAAGAAGATATTAGGTATATCTATATTATCAATATTAAGTCTATAAAAAATGAAAAGAAACATGTTACACGTACTTTGATGATTTCTTCAGGAATTCTATTTGATTCTATCATCATGTACTCACAAACATAGAATCTGCATAAGTTGGTACCCTATTTTTGTCTCAAAATCCATTGTAGAATGAAAAAATTCATCTCGTAATAAAGATATGATATGACATGATATAATAAAGATACACGTACATTTATGAAGGTGTAAACTTACTGGTAGTCGTGGCTTTATTGTAAGTGGGGCCTTACACTGACTCATATGTTCCCGAGCAATGAATTTTTTCCAAACCCTAATCCGGCCAATAAATATTAATAGTTGGATCATTATTTAATTAGTATACATATATACAAGCATAGTCTATACTTTAAACATGCAAACTAGGGATCGAAAAATTACCTTTGGAGGATGTCTATCATATCTTGGTAATCTTCTTGCGGTTTGCTCAACGAGTCATAGATTAACACATTGCTGTGTTTGAGATCGATGACCATCAGTATCCAGTGATAGCTGTTCATACACATGATTCATATATATATATATTATTAGGGTTAAGTAAAATAAAATGTGCACATACTTATTATTAACTATATATGTCTCAAGCACTTAAAGTTGTATGGGAAAAGAATTCTTTCTCTATCTTTTTGGTTCACGAAGAACCTCATGAGATTCGTACACGACTCATGCATCGCTCCAAGTCGCTGAAGGGTTTGGAGCCTTGAAAACAACATATGGATCAACAAACCCAACAGAATTGTCATGTTTATCTCTGAGCTGAGTCATCTGATACATACAAAATATCGAGTCGAGTCGATACTACGTACTATATACACATACTAGAGAGTTCAATGAAAACTATAAAAGGAACACTTACAAACAATAGCAGCTAAGGAGCGATTTGTCCAGTGCGTTCATATGACATAGCTGGTGTAATTCCTCCATTTGGACTAAGATTAGGTCATCGCCACGGAAGTAGTGATGGTTCTGAATTCGAACAGAAATCCAATTGACATCACCGTCTTTAGAAGCCTCCATGCACCATTTGTTGATTGCAAACATCTGTGTACCAAGTACATGTAAGTGATTGGGTTCATTAGACTCTTGCCCAGTTCAAAATTTCTCCTCCATTCATCAACTACTTCCGCTCATGGAAACTCCAGCCCAGTAGCAATATTTTTAATCGTGTCGTACGGGAGACCGCTGTTAATGAAATTTTTTTTAATTGAGTCCATCTCAGACAAACTACTGGTCTCTCCAGATTTCATCTGTACTCTGCCCATGTTTGAACCATACTGATTTTCACAAATAACGGGGACAAAGGTCTTGATGTTTCCCCGAGCTGTGGAACACCCTTTCCCACTTTCTTCTTGCTGGATTGTTGTTCTTTTGCAGACTTCATTAGAGAGCGTTCGTAATCTGATTTTCGCGGAGCCTTTCGGGCTTCACGCATCTTGATACCATGTTGGTCCACCCTTTTCCTTAACTCATGTGGGTTTAACAAGAGGTAAGGCTTCTCCCTTCCTCTTCGCTTTAGCAGCGGCCTCACATTCATCTAAAAAATTCCGCACATCTTTTTTCACTGAAATTTCTAACTCCTCAACAGTCTGTTCATAAGCTAATTTCTCCTAGGCTTTTTTCCCTGACGCAAGAGTCTTCTTCTTTGGAGGTGGGGCCTTCAGTTCTGTGGCAGCGGACCGCTTCTTAGGGCCGCGCGGTGGAGGCGGGGTGTTGGAGCCCGCTGTGGAGGAGATGGTGGGGCCGGTGGCGGTGTTGGAGCCCGCGGTGGAGGTTGCGGCGTTGGAGCCCGTGGTGGAGGAGATGGTGGGGCCGGTGGCGGTGTTGGAGCTCGCGGTGGAGGTTGTGGCGTTGGAGCCCGCGGTGGAGATCTTTGAGCAGGAGAGGGGGTTGAAGTTGTGTCCTCCAACACATCGTCACCGCCCGCAGCACTATGATGCGCTGGGGAATGACGAACTGGACTATAGTTCCTGCTACGCAAAACAACGAATGATGTGAGCATCCAATTAATATATACATATAGGAAGTTAGTGTAATAAAATTATTTCTCATTCATGCGCACTACATATGGTGAGGATGTTGATCAGTAGGAGGAGGTTGCGGCAGTGACACTCCAGGAATAATAATGAAGCGCTTGCGCCAGCAAATAAATGTCTTCTCCGCTTCACCTAAAGTCTTCTCCCCATCCCCCCTTCGATTTCCAGTGCCACGCTGCCACAACCTGTCTCAACCCTATCCACCGAGACGCTAGCGTATCCGGCTGGCACTGGTTGACCATGGATTCTTGGTGTTCCTGTGTGGTCGATAGGGTTTACAACACCGACAACCACCTTTTTCGTGGCATTTCCATCTGGAATGTGCAGCTCACAAGTAATAAAAGGTTCTTTAACGTCATCCACAGGGAAGCGTAGCTTGGAGTCATCTTGAATGGTTGGTACTTCCGTGGAGGCGCAGCTGCTTTTCATCTGACCTGGGGGCTAATGTTCGCTTGAGGCTGTTGTGATGATGTACATTGCCCACTCGTTATTTGACTAAGTTCCGCTTGCACTTGCCTTTTGATTTCCTCCTGCATCCATTCTTCACGAGATTTGTCACGCTCTTGTGTTTGCAGAACATACTCCTCCAACTTGTAGATCCGCTCTGCCTCCTTGTCCTTCTTTCTCTAGCGGCTTCTGTAACTTTCTCGATCTGCTTCGAAGGAATGCAGCCACGAAATGGCCCCAAAGCCTCTCGTACGCCCACCGTGCTCAGGATTCTCCAGCGCGTACGAGAGTTCATCCTTCTCTCTGTTGGGCTTGAACTCGCCAACCAACACCGCACTTCGTGCTTGAACTAGCCTCTGTGCTGCTCTTGAAATTTCTGGGCCCCAATCAAGCTCCCTGTCATTAGGTTTTATGGTTCCCCATGAGCGTAGAACCAATTAC
>CM019824.1:238742-358517 GCA_009763385.1 Coix lacryma-jobi var. lacryma-jobi | reverse complement strand
CTCCTCCTGCTGCTGCACTCCAACTAATCCTGCAAAACCACTATCGATGTTCACTCCCTCCTGAGTCCCCACCATTTGTCTGGAACAATCAGTGGTTGGGCCACTCAACCCATGCCCATGCATTGTACCATATGATGGCAACGGAAATGGTATATCCATTCCATTGTTGTCGTCACTCGTCACGAGGCTTGTGTCATAACTGCTGCTACCATGAAGAAAACCTCTTCTCAACATCTCCAGAAAAGATGGTGTTGTCCCACTCCCTCCCGCAGTTAGCATTGGTATTGACGCCTGGTTGGATAGAGGCATTGGCGTGAAGGGCAGGGAGACCTGTTGGTTGTCCATGGTGAAGTCAAAGTCGTTGCCTCCACCTGTTGACATAAGTGTTGGGAGCACATTGGGGAATAAGCATGTCGTCGTTGTGGCGGGCATCGTCATATTAGGCACCATCATTAGCTGAGTATTAATGCTCATTTTGCTAGAGCTAGTGTTGGTGCGAGGGGATAATTGTGCATAGGCGGATGAGGACGATGAAGTGCCCAAGGCTGAGCCAGATCCTGAGGTGCGCTTGTTCTTGCGGCACCCACCGCCAACAGGGACATTGCGGAGGGTTCCACCATGTGTCCAATAGCGGCGGCAAGCCTTGCAGAAGTAGCGTGGTTGCGTCGTGCTGTAGTTGTTGTAGTAGCAAAATTTGGTGTTGTTGGAGTTACAGCGTGGGCACCTGAGCGCCTCAGGCAGTTGCGGCCGCAGCTTACGGTCCCTGTTTTCACTTGCCTGTTGCGTGGCATGTGCCTCCTTTGGGCTCCTAGCTTCCTCCTTTATAATGGGGGATGACACCATCGCCTCCTGCACCAAATAAATTGTGGATAGACAAATTATTAACATGTGTGGGAGACATTGTTAACTCCACAAGCGAAGAGAAATTATGATATAGTGTTACACTTATCACCCAACCTCTTGATTTGACAAATTAAATAATCATGAAGTACAAGCTTGTTCAAAACCATAGAATAAAATGTGTACTACCTTTTTAGATGGAAATAAATTGATGTTTTTCTATAGTGGCTAGAATGTGTGATAACCACTATCATACCATTTTAGTGTAGATTGTTGTATTTTGTGCTAGTACATATGTATGACACACAAAAACCAAATATGTATTTTATAGGTCCTACTTTTTCTTACTTGATCCCATCATCCATAGGGCCTATATCCCTAGCCCATTTGTGTATTTCATGAAACTTGGCACCATAATTTTTGGACACCAATCAATTTAATCCAATAGTCCATTTGCAACGCCTTTTAACCCTAAGGTCCCCTCGAGTTGCCTGCTTTCCACCTCCCTACAATCACCAAGTGTTGGGGCACTACCATACCTAACACACTATGCCCTCACCCAACCACCCCACAATATAGTGCCAATTTTTCGCTCACTGGTGTTGGGCCACACCTATGCCCTCATCTTTGATATGCCCATGTACGTGTCCCACCTATCGCTTTGTACACAAACCAGTCACTTAAGCATGTCTCATCCTCTATCCCCAATGAATTGTAAAGCAGTTAACCAATCCCTATCCTCTCATAGGGACCACATCCATTACCTACTTGGCATTAGGAAGCCCAAAACCTAAATATTAAGTCGCCAATCAGTCCATAACCACTACTAACACTAACACACCTAGCACACTCTTGTGTCCCTCTCCCCCATACTATCCGCTCACCTGCGTTGGATGATGGGTGTTACCCTGGCATGCTTGAGCCCCCATGCTCGATATGCTGATGTGCCAACAAACCACCATATCCTTGTAGACTTAATCTCGTCCATCCCACCAACAACAGTGTCTTATTCACCTTCTCCACCGTACCATACCCTCATCCCCACCAACAACAGTGTCTTATTCACCTTCTCCACCGTACCATGCTCTCATCCCCACCAACAACAGTGTCTTATATATTCACCTTCTCCACCGTACCATACCCTCACCCTTGCACTACACCATTGCTCATCTTCGTCTTCGGTGGCTCCCTATCATCGCTACATCGACCATGATATTAACTTGACTTTTCTAGGATATCGTTACTTATCACCCTCTAGCCATCATCCTATCACATCCTCCTCCGATCCACCACCACTTTGCCACCATAGGATTTCCCACAAGGCTCACGAGCTATGGTGAGCACCAATCCAGAACCTTAATCTCGTTAGTGTCGCTAAAGTCAGAGAAGAAGATACATGTGTTGACACTCAAAGTGTCATAGGTAAATAATAAGATTAGAAGAGGTATTCGGCTCATAATATTTTAAAGTCCAATTTATCTTTTAATACGTCGTAGTTGAGAGGTCGGATGTTCTAAGTAAGATGGACCTGATCATTTGAGGTCTTCCGACCAGTTGTGCTACTGCCGACCAGGTGATGCTGGTCGGAAGCCTTAAAATGGTGATGAATGCTAATTCAAGTGCCGATTCGAAGATCCTTCTTCTGTAGGGTTGATCTATTAATCGGTGTGAGCAATTTGGGTTGTTGTCTACAAAGCCCATTGGACCGGTCTAATCGATTTGTGAATCGGCAAGATCAGGATTACTTTGTCTAGTCCAGATTGAACTCTTGGATTCCATATTTTGATAGAGTTCGGATAGGAAACTTGGAGATCGTATCTGGAGATGTTTTCTATTGGGATAAGACCAACCCCCTCTATATATACGAGAGGATCATGGCCGATTGAGGCATCCAACCCTAATCGATCAAAATCAATCTACTATCCCTTTTACCATTTTTTCTCTCTACTTTGTTGTTCGGCGCGTCTCCCGGTGAGGCTCGACGACGTTCTAGGCGGCCTTGCTGGTCCTAGGGCAACCTCTACGTGTCTCTCCCTGACGGGTCTTCTCGGGAGGGGTTCTAGAGTTACCAACGCAAGAGATCAAAAACCCTAAATCGATCTAAACCGGTCTCTAGATCAGTTTTTCGTCGGTTCATCCGAGTCCCTTGCTGTCTCAGGTTGATTTGCAACCTCTTCGGACGTTCAGCCCTGCTGGTGTGTGAATTCGGGATCACTTTCCGACGTTAACAACATGGTATAAAGATGAGTCCAATATATTGCCCCCAAAAATGCAGTGATAGCTTTTGTTTAAATAAACTCAAGATACTTGTTATGATGCACGCTATATATAGACAAACAATCACTGCATGTCGATGTATATATGGAAAGAAATTGAGCAGCCAATAACATGCATGATATGGCAGGAGGATCGATCTCACCAATTAGTAAGTACTAATAAGTTACCCTGCAGCTGGTGGTTTTTGGGGATCCGATGCTGGTGCAGTGCTGCTGGTGGTGCTGGAGCTCATGTCCATGGCCGGATCCCCTAATTAAGCTGTAGCAGATAAATTAAACATAGCATAGATATACATGAACAGAGAGACCCGCACCGCGCACCAATAATAAAGGATCGATCTCGATCGTCGATCGATCCTAGCACGCATGCAGGTAAAGCAGGAGACCCGGGCCGGTGGCCATCAAAATATAAATATAATCTCTTAAAAATCTGTCAACCAACCTGTATGGAAACCCCAAGAATTAAGCTAGGATCAGCAAAGAGTACACAGCACACGGTCTGGCCTTATCCTTCTCGCTCGCTGGGGAGACCGTCGCCGGCCTGAGGGAGAGAAAGAGAGAGAGATATGATGGTCGGTGCTGTGACAGTGACAGTGACAGTGAGAGATCGAGGATGATGCCTCTTTTCGTCGTGTTTATATAGATCGAGAGGAAAGGGAGTGAGCGAGAGACGAATGGTGTGAGAGGGGCCGCTAGCGGATGATACAGTGGGCTGGTGGACAAACGGAGAGCCAGCCAGCTAGCGGACAGTGCAATGTGTGGAAACGGCGCCGGATTTGGCTGAAAGCTAGCGAGCGCGCGGCGCGTCTGCTAGCGGATGACGCAGGCAATGCATGGCACACACATGACATGAGAGCCATGCATGGAGCGCCCACCGGCCACCGATGGATCGAGGTGGGGTGCAGTGCTCGCACTCGATAATCTTGCACTACAAGCCTCTCATCCTAGCTAGCTTCCTTGCAGGTCTTCTCTTCCGTTGGCATACAACAGAAACGCCAGAGAGAGTACGTCTGACAATCGATCATGACAAAGCTCAACGGTACGGTGCTCATCATCGATCTTGCACTAGAGCCTCTCATCCTTCCTCCTTCCTTCCTTCCTTCCTTCCTTGCACGGTTGTTTTGTTCCCCCCCTTTAATTTCCTACCTGACAACAAATTAAACAAAACAGATATATGATCCAAGTGACACAGTCGCATAGGTAAAGTGATGATGGTCGATGCTAGAAGAACACACACTACTAGAGAAACATATGTCTTTGGTCAATCCGTCAAATGAGAAACATATGTCTTTGGTCAATCCGTCAAATGAGCTTTAGTCTCGATAAAAATTGCGTTGAACAGGTCTTTGGTCAATCCGTCAAATGAGCTTTAGTCTCGATAAAATTGCGTCTGGGACCAAAGACCAACCTTTAGTCCTGGTTGGTGTTACCACTACTAGAGAAAGGGCTTTTAGTCCCGGCTGAAACGGGACTTTAGTCCCCGGTGCATTCAACCGGGGCTAAAGGTTCTAGGAGAAAAATAAATGTGCATCTGTGAGATTCAAACTCAGCACCTCTCGCCTCAGACACGCTTACCAACTGAGCTACACAACTCACGTGATGTAGTTTCTGGACGTTTTCCTTTTGAATGCACTCGGGAAGGACCTTTAGCCCCGGTTGATAACACCAACCGGGGCTAAAAGGACCTTTGGCTAAAGGTTCACCCTTTAGCCCCGGTTCGTATTACCAACCGGGACTAAAGGTCCAGGACCTTTAGTCCGGGTTGGTAATACCATCGGGGCTAAAGATTCACCTTTAGCCCCGGTTGGTGTTACCAACTAGGATTAAAGATCTTTAGCCCTGGACACAATTTTTGGCCGAGACTAAAGCTCAATTGATAGATCGTCCAAAGACCTGTTCTCTAGTATTGCCAATCCGGACTAAAAGTCCTCCAACATTTAGTCTCGGTTGGTATTACCAATCCGGACTAGAGGTCTTCCACTTGGGACTAAAGATCCCCAAGGATCAATTCAAAAGGGAAGTGTATAGGACTCTCTTGCATGTGGTTTATAGCTACTCCCCTCCGTCCCTAAAAGAATGTCGTCGTGGGATGCGTGGCACAGGTTTGACTCATTTATAGAAAATACTTGTAACATTTAAATCTTTTAAAAAATTGTTAAAAAACTAGATTCAAAGATCTTTCTAATGATACTAATTATGTACCATAAATACTAATATTTTGTAATATATAATTAATCAAAATCGTTTGTCGGGAAGCGAAACGACACTCTTTCAGGGACGGAGGGAGTAAGTTGGTAAGGAGTTTATGCGCAAGGCAACACACAGCAGAGAGGTCTCCCTAGAATTTCATTTTTTTTCCCCTGAGGATGGACTTTAGTCCCGGCTGTGGTACCACCGGAAAAGGCTGGGACCTTTAGTCCCAATTCTTAGTCCCGGTTGGAAAAACCAGGACTAAAGGTTCTTCCCAGGTCGTGGTACCCGGAACTAAAGGCTAGGACCTTTAGTTTCGGATTCTTAGTTCCAATTGAGAAAACTGGGACTAAAAGTTGGGACCTGGGAAAACCGGTACTAAAGGTCATCTCTGCTATAGGGCTGAGACCTTTAGTCCTGGATTCTTAGTCAGGTTCTTGCCAACCGGACTAAAGGGCATCTCTTCTGTAGTGACGGCATCGAGCACATGACAACATTCATGAATGCATCTCGATCGAGTAGACTCATCAGATTTAGTCCATGTTTCGTACAACTCAGCTTCAGTAGTGAAGCTATTTTTTAGAAAATACCTTTACAGTACTATTTTACAGTAGCTAAGATCGAAAAAAATGTCTGACAAATAGCTTCACCAACAACTTTACGTATGATTTGGAGAGAGAAATGAGAGTGTAAGTTGTGAAAAACTATTTTTTTAGTTTGATCTTAGCTTATGCTTTTGTTAGTGGGAAAATAAAATAGCTTTATGGGTGAAGCTGTTTTGATTTTCATGTTTCAGGCACATTTTGCGAGCTCCATACCGCATTTATGCATCGTCTCCTCTCCTGGTCTGGTCTCCCGGCGGCGGGCGGCGGGCGGCGCCGAGTTCTGTAGACCACATGGTTGTTTCGACAACGTGTACTGGTGGTGTGGTAAAACATATTTTCCGTTAAGGCAGGCTGTAAGAGAATTTTACAATGAGAGAGGCCGGTACAGTACGTATGTTTGGTATACACCAGCAGTATGTAGTACGTACTTCCGTAGCTTAGCTCCATCCATCGTACACTATACATCATCTGTATCTGTATGTGTATGTGTATATGTATATGAATTATGAATTATGATTGGTTGTGCTTGAGTACTTGAGTGTAACCACCTTATAGCAACTTGATGCATGCATGGCCTTGTTCTTGGATCTGCCTTGACTCCTGACCAATGCAAGTAAAGCAACGATGTCGATTGTTACCAGAATTATAGTTACGTCGATTCCTACAACATGACTATTTTATTTTTATTCCACAAAAGATGAAACGAAACGAAACGAATTGGTCCATCATCGCTCGCAAGCATAGTGTAGTTTGAGGAACCGAAATTCATATTGATGATGCATGAATGATCCTACCATGCATGGACCATTCTCAAAACATACACGGCGAGAAATAGTTGCAGCTACAGATCAAATGGATCCTGGGATGGGATATCAGAACCTTTTGTAGATCGATGATGAAACTGGAAAAAGAATGTAGATGCACATCCATATGATGTTTCAACTATACGATTTCTCAAACTACTACCTACCATGCATGAGCTATCCAATCGCCTTCCGTGTTCTGCTTCCCAAAGGTGAGGCCTGTCTTACAGTGTCTCACCATATAAAGCAATTGCTTCTGATAAAAAAAAACACGGAGACAGTTCTTAACCGCCTCTATTCACCCCGATGACTGTCAGGCGTTAATCAACAATCAAACATGTAACTGCCTCCTAACATGGGTTAGCTGAAGCGGTGCAGAATATGATTGTGCCTCAAAAATCGTCAGAGGACCGGATGAAAGTCTATGCAATGGATGTCTTGCCTCATCTGGTAAACCATTCGCAGCCTGAGAATAATAACAACACACTACGCCTTCACATGTTCACGGATGAATTGCTCGGCAGCTGAAACATCACCGGTCGAACCGGAACCCTCAGCAACAGCCACCTTGTTCTGGCACTGGCTGAAGTTGAATGCCTCTCCAGGGACCCCGAGCTGCACCTCATCAGAGATGTCAGCTGATGATATGGCATTCCTTGATTCCCGAAGCTTGTTTCTAAACATGGGAAAGAAGGCCAGCCATTAGAAACCTTGTGAATTTATTAATATTTCACATCAGCTGGAGACTGGTACACATTTTTTTTTGCATGCTCCTTTATTGATAAAGTTAAAGATGGCTACGAGTTATAGATCTGTTTGGGATAGGAAAACTAGAAAAGGGGATGGATATGCAAGAACTACTACTACTACTCCCCCCAACCCAAAAATTTATCTTTGCAGATTATTATCATGTAGAAGTCATTGGTTACATTCAGTTGCACATCAGATCTACGAATAAGATCCATAATCACAGCATTTATTGATTACTGGGTTTGAGTCATTGAAATTCTAATTATGTAAGTACCATAAATGTTGGGACGAGAGAGCTGTCCTTACATTTCTTTCTCCAACTGTTTCTTTATGAACTCCTTTGAGTGGGCTGTAACTTTATCTGTCTTGTTGCAGAATATAAGCACAGGACCTTTTTCTTCACTACAGCTGCCTTTGTCAGAATGTCATACAGGTACCTGCAATTTAATAACATTACAATGATCAAACAGAGTAATTGTTGTGAAATGTTGCGAATATGGAGAAGGCTGCTAGTCACATGACGTTAACTACAATAAGAAATTAATCAAACAGAATAATTTATGCAATCTTGGGATATGAAGAAACCTCCTAATCACACTGATAATTTCAATCCGCACATAAGCAAGTAAAAGTAGATGATATAGACACCAAAGTTATTTGATAAATACTAAAACAGAGGGCACAAATTACTCTGCAGCAGCTTGCATGCTAGACAAAAAATCTTGAGCATCAACAACGAAAATAACCCAGCTGCTTTAGGCAGTTTAGCTTTCATCAAGCTGGGTCTTGAGCCTTGACTGGCCAGGACTAAATCAATAATACATGCAACTGTTTGTCATGACAGGACTTCATCAAGCTTGCTTGAGCTTGACTGAACATCAGCACAGTTATTTGCCTTATAGTGCTTAAAAACGTTGCAGTCAAAAATGCATGTTTCTTCACAAAAACTATACTATCCATTTTATTTTATCTCATTATGTCTGAAAAGAATTAACTCTATAAGTTTCTTACCTTTTCTTGCTCCGAATGCAGCACAAATGTGTCATTGTTTTCTTCCATTGAAGTCACAGTTCCTTGATGTGGTGATCCATCCCGAAGCTGACAAGCAGATACAGAATTAGGCAATTAGCAGATAAATAAAAGATAATATAACCCCCCTACCTGTACACAACGGTATTGATATGAATTCCAAAGGGAGATTAGGTGTATGGCCCTGGAAAAAACTCAGTTTAGGTATTTGGCCTTTTTTTTTTTGAATTTGGTTCTATGGCCTCAGATCAAATTTTATTTAGGTGTATGACCTTCCGTCTATTTAGACATGTAACGGTGTTAACTCGGGTGATAAAAAGACCATATTACCCCCTTACAGAAAAAAACCTAGAGTTTTATTTGTTTATTGTATATTTTTTGCACATTGATATATCCATATTTATATATAATATCCATATTTATATATATCAAATTGTCACAGTACAATATATAATTAATTTTCACATAACCACATATATATAAATATAGATATATCAATGTGCAAAAAATATACAATAAACAAATAAAACTCTAGTTTTTTCTGTCAGGGGTAATATGGTCTTTTTACCACCCGAGTTAACACCGTTACATGCTTGAATGGACGGAAGGCCATACACCTAAATAAAATTTGATTTGAGGCCATAGAACCAAACAACAACAACAACAACCAAGCCTCTTAGTCCCAAACAAGTTGGGGTAGGCTAGAGTTGAAACCCAACAAGAGACCCTAGTCACGGTTCAGGCACGTCAATGGCTGCTCTCCATGCATTTCTATCCAAACATATCTCTAGGTATATCCCAACTTTTTAGATCCCTCTTTATTGCCTCCCCCCACGTCAATTTCGGTCTACCTCTACCTCTCCTCACATGAAAATCTTGGGCTAAAACTCCACAATGCACTGATGCCTCCGGAGGTCTCCTTGGACATGACCAAACCACCTCAACCGATGTTGGACCAACTTTTCTTCAATTGGTGCTACCCCTAGCAGGTCACGAATATCGTCATTTCGGACTCGGTCCATCCTTGTGTGGCCACAAATCCAGCGCAACATACGCATTTCTGCAACACTCATTTGTTGGACATGTCTTCTTTTAGTAGGCCAACATTCTGCTCCATACAACATAGCCGGTCTAATCGCCGTCCTATAAAACTTGCCTTTGAGCTTTTGTGGTACCCTCTTGTCACAGAGAATACCAGATGCTTGGCGCCACTTCATCCACCCTACTTTGATTCTATGGCTAACATCTGCATCAATATCTCCATCCTCTGTAACATCGATCCAAGATACCGGAAGACATCTTTCTTAGGCACCACTTGGTCTTCCAAGCTCACCCTCTCCCTCTTCCTGTGCAGCATTGCCGAAATCACATCTCATGTACTCAGTCTTAGTCCTGCTTATTCTAAACCCTTTGGACTCAAGGGTCTGCCGCCACAACTCTAGTTTCCTATTTACTCCTGTCTGACTCTCATCAACTAACACTACATCGTCTGCAAAAAGCATACACCAAGGGATATCTCCTTGTATGTCCCTCGTAACCTCATCCATAACCAAGGCAAAGAGATATGGGCTCAAGGCTGACCCTTGATGAAGACCTATTTTAATCGGAAAGAAATCAGTGTCACCATCATTTGTCCGCACACTGGTCTCGACGTTGTTGTACATGTCCTTGATGAGGGTAACATATTTTGTTGGGACTTTATGTTTGTCCAAAGCCCACCACATAACATTCCTTGGTATCTTGTCGTACGCCTTCTCCAAGTCAATGAAAACCATGTGTAGGTCCTTCTTTTGCTCCCTGAACCCGCTCCATAACTTGTCTTATTAAGAAGATTGCTTCTATGGTTGACCTTCCAGGCATGAAACCAAATTGGTTCATGGATATCCGCGCCGACCCTCGCAATCTATGCTCAATAACTCTCTCCCACAACTTCATCGTGTGGCTCATCAACTCAATTCCTCGATAATTAGTGCAGCTTTGGACGTCTCCCTTGTTCTTGTAGATTGGAACCAATATGCTTCTTCTCCACTCCTGAGGCATCTTGTTTGAACGATAGATATTGTTAAACAACTTGGTTAGCCATACTACAGCTATATCCCCGAGGCATCTCCACACCTTGATTGGAATACCATCAGGACCCATCGCTTTATCCACTTTCATCCTTTTCAAAGCTTCTCTAACCTCCTGCTCTTGTATCCTCCGCACATAGCGCCTATTGGTGTCATCAGATGAGTCATCCAACCGAACGTGGGAGTTCTCATTCTCCCCATTGAACAAATTATCAAAATATTCTTGCCACCTATGTCTAATCTCATCTTCCTTCACCAAGAGTTGCTCCCTCTTATCCTTAATGCACTTGACTTGGTTGAAGTCCCTTGTCTTCTTATCACGAGCCCTAGCCATCCTATAAAATTCAAAAACCTCAACTGTGTTTTTTTCTAGGGCCATACACCTAATTCTCCCAATTCCAATGGTCTAATAGACAAAAGGAACAAAATATATATAATCCTGATTTTTAATGGTATCACAATGCAGTGCTTCTTGAATCAGATATGAGCATAGTCAAATCAAACCAAACCAACTATATACTATATATACAAACAAAATCCAACCACATAAGAAAGAGATGTCCTGTTAGAATTTAATGCACAAATGACGTTCATACAAGATTATTTTGCAAACTAGATAGATACTACACCTTGTCCTCACTTGTAAACCCCTACACCCCACAGACAAAAAGAACAGCAGTTACCTGGTAGAAAAGAGTAGTTTTGCCACTGCCACTAAGCCCAGATAGCACTATAGTATTTGGCTTTGAGGATTTCAGACAAGATGCTGTGGAAACAGAAAGGCAGGCAAAGTAATTGCTTATCATTCACCACTCTAATGTAATCAATTGTGGTATGATAAAGCAGAGATCTTGAAAAGCAACATGGTGGAAACAGATAATATGCAGAGCATGACACATGACACTTCATGTATATTAGATCATAAGGTATCTATGAACAAAAAGCAAAACCCTTCTTCACTTCATCATAACATAAACATGCCATCATCAGATACCTCATTTAAAGAACTGTAATACTAAATCATTTCAGAGCTGGAACAATTTACAATGCACACCAACTATTGTTAATAAAAACATGGACATAATCTTTAATTATTTAATCGATAGCACTCCATCATAATTTTCCTGTTCAAATCTTCGAACTTGTGGCACAATGACACCTCAGAGTCTGAATGAAGCAAGGCTCAAAATTTGCACTAATGCTTCCTTTCTAAGCACAACTATAATTTGTGAAACTAACAAATGTTCACAAACTCCACAGATTGGCTAATTTATACAGCTATAAATGGTACTGTCCCACCCCCTCTCGCTAATTAGGAAACTGTGGCTTGCTCTCCTATAGTCGCTTAACGTAATCACTATAGCCTCTTCCCAACTGCCCAAATCAGCTCCCATATGATCCAGGGCATAGACTCGGTCACATTTTATACCCACATATATGTATCAGAAGACAGCACACTAGAGCTAAATATGCAATTTCAGATCCACAGCTAGTTTATTCTCCAGTGAATGAATGAATTAGATCGAGGACAAACAAGAACTTAAGCAATAACAACTCCTGCGCTTTTATTTAGGCGGGCGAGAATGTTTCTCCTGGGATCCCACCCCAAGCAGTCCGTCCCCTGCCGCAAAACTGAACACAACTATTTCATGCCTACTGGCCACACCACACATAAGAATCCGTGGGCGTTGGCAGCACAATACTCCGTACTCAAGAATGCAGGGAATTTGAGAAGAAGTCTAGGTTTGTGCAGCGCACGTACCTACGATGAGCAGCAGGATTGTGAGGGCAACCACTGCGGCCGCGATATAGATCTGCTCCGGGGGCTGCTGGCGGATCCAGCCCTCTGCTTGGCCCACCCACAACTCGGCTTGGCGAACCCACTCGTCCATGGCTGTGTTAGCAACGATTTGTGGAGAAGAAGAACAGAGGGGATCGGGCGTGCCTGACGACAGGCTGCTTGAAGAAGGCCGACGGCGACGGCGATGGCGGCGGCGGTGGCGGCGAGAGTCTGGGAGGCGAGAGAAAGCAGCCGCGAGGGGAGTGGTCGTTCGTTGTGGGCCGGCCGGTGCCGTGCAGTGGACGTGGGCTTGGCATACTGGGCCGGCCTATGTGACTCCGCGCTGCGTGGCCTCTGGGCTTCGGCCATCTTGTACTTGGGCTTTTAACGTCATGATTTATTATGAGAGACATGCACAGCGGACATTTCCTTCCTTCCATGTTCGGAGCAAATTCACTCACTATAGTTTTCAAAAAAAAAAAAAAAAAAATCACTCACTATTTTTTCTTTATATACTGAGATTGATTTGATGATTTCATTTGAATAACCTGAATTCATTCATCCATTCATATTCACGATGCCTGACGATGCCACCATCCTCAGAAGTCAGAACATACACATACACGTCAAACAGATCAGGTTAATTAGTTGCAGCTACAGATCAAAAGGGACTCCGACAGTTAGCATGCTGAATCCGATCCATCCTCATAATAAACATGATGCATGGGATTTTCTTCGCTACTGCCTAGTAGCAACTATCTGCAGCAGGGATAGGGATCATTCGATCATTGTGTTCATGTATCCGAGACAGACAATTAATTCTTCCTCAATCTACTATATACAGTATATACAATTTCTCCTCTACCCCTTTTTTCAGAGGAACTACTATCCCAGGTCCTACCCGTCCTAGGCTATGGAGTGGGCCGCCCGAGCAATAGACTAATTCAAATCCATACTCTCCAACGCTATCCACCAGTTGCTTTCCTCTTCTGCTTCCCGGAGGTGAGGCCTGTTTTGTTAGACAACAAATAAAGCACAGAGAAGCCAAAATGTCTTAATTATCCTGTTACAATATCATCTCAACATAGATGCAATAACCAAGTTACCTATATATTGCCATAGTAGCATTATGATGGACCATGATGAACAGATCTCTCGTACTGGGATTCCAATATCATGGCACACCCTGGTCCAAAGAAAATACAACTTCTGTTACAAGGCATCAGCATTTGGTATTAATTATCTCTACTCATAATATCTGCAGTCAGGATTCCAGCGTCAATCACTCCCACTTATGCAACACCTTGAGTATGCAATTATTAGGTCTAGCATATGTCCACTGGACCTAGCTAGTGCAGAGAGTACAGAGTGCAAAAGCAAAACTGTGAGATGAAACAAGGTAATCTCAAAGTAGGCATATGATCCCTCCCAGCTACTTTTATCTCAAAGTATGCAATACTCATTGGCATTCAGTGTAAGTGTTTAAGTGTCAGTGCAGAAGGATTCTTGCTGCATAGTATGTGTAGAAATCACATAGATGTCATTCATTTAGGTGCTCATATACAATAAAGAAGTTGGACTCGCCTGTTAGTTGGCAGACAACAAAGAAATTTGTGACAGAGGATAGTGGCGTTTGGCTGGGTCGGTGGCAGAGGATGAGTGAGATCGGACGGCCGTGGACAGGGCCAGATTGAGGATCCGACGGCCTACATCGTCTTCTTTCAGTGGATGATGATGATTTGCAATGATTCCCACCCTCCATCTTGATTGATGATGTATCTAACAAATCTCTTGGCTTACAAGAAGCGGAAGAACACGTACATACGTATGGTACCCAATCATTACTACTTGTACGTTCGTTAGGCACAAGCAAAGGTAGCTTACCGAATTGCCTATGCCTATGCTATGAAGAAGGTGCTCTCGTGCACGCCCAAAGAAGAAGAAGAACTTGATGGATGTGCTTTCTTTTAGCTTTTATTAGGTACGTGCAACGACTGCTTGCTAGTATATATGTTTGCTGTCTGTCGTCGACTCGTCGTCGCTCGCCGGCCATTGCTGCATGCATGCGGCTGCAATGATGCATTGCAGCATGCATGGAGTGTCGGTCTGAACTGAGATGATGATGCAGCTGGGCCTTGTGCTAGCTTTTGCCTTTTGGTACTGCTGGCGCTGGAGAAGCTGGTGTGCATGTGCAATCTCTCAGGTCACTCTCACTCTCACTCTCACTCCAGCTAGCTACGTACGTACGTGTTACCTGTTTTTTTTCAATAAAGGATAATTAAATCCGGCCTCTACATCCAGAAATCCTCTACATCCAGAAATGTACACAGTCAATTATTAAAAAAGAGACAAAAAAAATAAAAAGAGAGAAAAGTCATAGTCTTATACATAGATCAGGACATTACAGCAAACGATAAATGTTTCGAC
Organism: Coix lacryma-jobi var. lacryma-jobi; assembly: GCA_009763385.1. Classification (NCBI taxonomy): domain Eukaryota; kingdom Viridiplantae; phylum Streptophyta; class Magnoliopsida; order Poales; family Poaceae; genus Coix; species Coix lacryma-jobi. The sequence continues at coordinate 343,748 of CM019824.1, read as the reverse complement.
CCTCTATTTGATCAACGAGAGGCGTCCTTGGCTTGCTCTCGACGCCGCAGTTGGGTCTCAAATGTCGCAGTGCAGGGTATGGCTAGGAGCAAGTGTGCGTATGTTGATGCCTTCAAGAAGGTAAATGACGTCCGCAGGCGTCATCATCAACGAAAGGAAGAGAAAATTACAGCGACGCCTCCAAGGGGGAATATGACGTCGATTGTGTCAACGCCGCCGGCCTAGCACCTCTAGGCAGGGTTTTCACCCGTATTCCAAAATCCTGCAAAGGCACATCCAAGCCAAACCTCCAAACGACGAGATGCCGGAGATGGTCGGCAGAGTCTTCACCAAATGCAGCGAGGCAACAAAAAAAACAGGGGGCGACAGTCCTTTGATGTGGATGTCTGGAGTCGATTTGCGGGCCGTCTGGGAGCCATGTGGTCTCGAGCCGAGTGCCTGGTGCAGGATTGATCCAGGCCTCGACCTCGTGGGTCCCTGACCCGAGGCAACGCCCGCCCGAGTCCGCATCGCCGAGCACCACCCGCACCGAGAAGGGGGCAGCACGGGGCAGTAGTCGGCGGATCCAGGCCTGAGATACCCAAATGCGCCCGCTGCCTGCCACGCCACACCCCTTCACCGGTGTGTGGTACGCCGGCCGCCGATGAATGGTGCCGCCGTCCGCGACGCCGAGCCCACCGGGGGCGAGCCAGATCGGCCGCCACCGTTGAACGCATCTTGGCCCCTAGTGGTTTCGGTGATTGGATGAAACACAAGATTACTGTGACTAACGTGTGTTTTGCAGAAACAGAGATGAGTTAGGTCACGGTAATGGCGACGATACGGGCATATGGAGTTCATGTCCCCTAGCGATGGAAATCGTTTCGGTTTTCAAAGGACGGACGACGAAGACGGTGGTAGGCTAGGCTAAGTGTCGCATGGTGTTGGAGGACACTTAGTAGTCTTAGGTCTTTGTTTTTCCTTTGGCCGTACTATAAAGAGGGGTGTGAATCAGTAGCTTGACCTAGATGAGTCTATTGAGGTAGGTGTGGTGCACACTTGTTATTTCATAGCCCTAGGTAGCTCAGAGAGATGCCTTATGTCGAGAGGAACAAAGTCGTTAAGACCGCGTCGCGATCCGAGTTGATCTTGCCCTTGGTATGGGCATCGGATGCTGGATCAGTGGGCATCGGAGGCTCCGATGCCCACACCGACCTAGGGTTTGGTCTGGTGCGTGACATCGGAGGCTCCGATGGTGCCACATCGGATCGTCCGGTGTCACTGTTCACTTGGGAGTGAACTGTGCAGGACATCGGACGCTGAGGGCCAGCGTCCGATGGCCATGCAGAGAGGTTCCAGAGAGGTCTTTTCGGCATCGGACGCGTCCGATGCAGAGGCATCGGACGCTCCCCAGCGTCCGATGCTCCATAAACATGTCTGACAAGAAGGTACAGTAGACCGTTGGACGAGGTCATCGGAGCGTCCGATGCCTGGCATCGGCGCGTCCGATGCCCCCGAAAAATACCTGTCTTGTGCTGTTTTTGGATGGCCGGGTTGGGGGTATATATACTTCCTTCCCTCCATCCATTTGAGTGTTCTTGCCATTTCCATCTGCTGAGAGACACCTTGTGAGTGTGAGAAGAGCAAGAGCCCTAGTGAGGTTGAGTGATTTGCTAATTGTGAGAATTAGACACCTCCTAGTGAGAATTGAGTAGCAAGTGTGCATCCATCCATCTCTTGGCCTTGTCTTGGTCAAGTGAGAGTTCTAGCTTGTTACTCTTGGTGATCGGCATCACCTAGACGGCTTGTGGCGATCGGAGTGCTTGGTGATCATCCGGAGGCTTTGATGACCCAAGCCATGTTGTGACCGGTAGCGAGCGATTCACCGGGCCGGAGTGGCGAAGAATCAGCTCGTAGTGAGCACTTGATCCTTGCGCGGATCAAGGGGGAGCGATACCCTTGCGCGGGTGCTCCAACGAGGACTAGGGGTGTGCCGACACTTCGATACCTCGGCAAAAAGATCGTCGTGTCATCTCTGCTCTCTTTACTTCGCATTCACTTTTGAGCAATTCAATTCCGCATTTACTTGTTGTTCTTTCATGAATTGAATTGTCATGCTAGAGTAAAATGGTGTAGCAATAGTCTTTTTGTGTGCGGTTGATTCTTGTTCACACACTTCTAGGCACTAAGGGGTTAATTGGGCTTGATAGGTTTTAATTCTTGCAAGAAGTTTTAGAAAAGCCCAATTCACCCCCCCTCTTGGGCATCTTGATCCTTTCAACCGTCGAGTAGGCCGCCACCTCGCAGCACCGACCACCGCGAATGCGCCGAATGGCGCACCAACCCTAGTTGGTCCGCCGCTGGCCGATCCGGCCGCCCCCACCGTGGGGAAGCCCGATCCGGCCGTGGGGATGCCGGATCCGGCCACGGAGGAGCCGGATTGACCCCCACGCCGCCCGGCGGTCACCGGCGCCGAAGGAGAGGGTGGAGGAGGAGAGAACGACGGGAACATGAAGAGGGAGGAGGACGCTCGGCCGCTGCCGTCCTTGCCCTCCACCGGATTCCCGACGGCGAGCTCAGGCAGCGACCAGCACGGGAGGGGCACGGGGAGGTGTCCGGGACGGGGCGACGGCGCCGCCGCCCGTGTCGCCCTCGGGAGAGAGCGACGCGGGGGTTCCGTGCTAGCAATTAAAACGTATGTCACGTGTACTCCCTCCGTCCCTAATGTCTGTCGTTTGCGCTTCCCGAGAAACAACTTTGACTAAATATATATTAAAAAAATATTTTATATGTATGATGCATAACAAAATTATTTGGAGATCCAATGTTGCACACATTTGCTACAAATTGAGTCAAACTTGTGCCGCACACCAACAGCGACGGTCAATTAGGGACGGAGGGAGTAGGCAGCAAAGCAAAGCAACATCTGGAGCTGGTGCCTGCTATACGATCGACCTACGTATGTACTGGTAGTTGCGTTGCGCCTCAACTCTCACTCAAGCTGGAGCTGGAACTGGAACTCGAACTGGAATGGAGGATCGACCAGCTAGTCATCAGGTAACATAACATATAATAACAATGCATGATGATGCCAAGCGGCCGGAAAATTAAAGCTGACATGCATGCATGCAGAACCTATAGATCCATCCATGACCCATACTCCCTCCGTCCCTAATAAGTGTCGTTCTCGCTTCCCGAGAAAAAATTGCCGACAATTATATATTAAATATATTAATATTTATGTTAAGTAATTAGTATCATTAGAAAGATCTTTACATCTAGTTTTTTAACAAAATTATTTGAAGATATAAATATTGCATATATTTTCTACAAATTGATTCAAACACGTGACACGCACGCCAACGGCGACGGACGGAGAGAGTATATCATATAGTATTTGTTGTTGGTGGTCGGGTGACGCAAGCGGGGCGTTTTGTCTTGTCTTGTGTCACACACAGGACCCTAATAGCTTAAAAAAACAACTTTCTGAGTCAAGCTGAGCTGTTTTTGGAAAAAAGTATTTGGCGAAATAGCTTCACGAACAACTTCATGCATGGTTGAAAGAGAGAATGAAGGTGTAAGCATGTGAAAAACTATTTTTTTGCCAGTTTCATCTCAGCTTATGATTTTGCGAGAAGAGAAATGTTCTAGAAAAAAGTGTTTGGTAAAAAAAACACACAGTTATGTACCAAACAGCCCCCAAGGAGTGTTGGCGTTTGGATTCGATTTGAGGAGTTTCTTGTCACGGCTCTCATCTCGTCACGGATACGAAGGCCCTCTGTTTAGTTCTCCTCATTTCTCAAAATTTTCCATCACATCAACCATTACATCAATGTTCGGACGTATGCATGAAGCATTAAATGTAGGTAAAAAAAATAACTAATTGTACTTTTAGTATGCATGTCGAGACGAATCTTTAGAGTCTACGTAGTCCATATTTGGACAAAGTTTGTCAAATAACAACGAAAACGCTACAGGAAAAAATTTTCATCTAAACAAGGCCGAAGAATTTTGGCACCAAACAAAACAACCTCCGCTGTCTTTTCTTTTCTCCTCCCTCTGGCTGCGGCTTGTTTGTACTGATCGCACTCGCAGACAGTCAGTCAGTCAGTCTCTCATGTCTCTCTCCAAGGAACGACCAATGTCTGTTGTGTATATATTATATAAAAAAAAAACGACTGTCTCTGCCTGTGCCTGCATATCTCGATTTGTTTATTTATAAATTAGTACTACGTACTGTACGTGGGTATTCTGCAATCGGTCACTTTATTAATCACTAGTTAAAGACGATGAAGACGGAGAAGAGTGGTACTGTAGAAAGAAAGAAGAGGGAATTCCATCTCATCTCCTACAAATGTTGTGTTGTTGTTGGTGGTGGTCTTGTAACAGTGAGCAGAGCAGAGCTGAGCAGGTGGTGGTGGTGGAATTGGATGGTCCTCCAGAGCAACCTATGCTATGCATCTCGTGCCCACCAACACACTAATCGAGTACTATTACTATAACAGTAACAGTAACAGGCTTTGGTGAAAAGCAAGGAAGGAGCTACCTGCTGGCTGCTACAGTGCTGCTGCCTTGCTCTTGCTCCCGCTCCCTCTCCCTCCCCTTCCTGCCGCGCCTGCGGTGGCTCTCCGGGTCCGGCGCGAGAGAGAGAAAGAGAGGAGGAGGAGGACGGGGACGGAGGACCTCGCGCGCAAGCCAACTTCCATGGCTTCCGCCTTCTCCGTCGCCGCCGCTGCTCTCCTGCACCTCCACCTGCTGCTGCTGCTCCTCCTCCTCCTCTCGCCGTCCGCTGCGCAGCCTGGTGAGCCGCCCTGCCCGGCCTCCTCCCCCCCCCCCCCCCCCCCCCCCCCCCCCATCCTCATCTCATCTCATCTCCTCTCCAGAGAGAGATTCCTTTTTGTAGTTGTTTTTTGCTTACGGCGCCGCGCCGCGCTTTTTCCACCCAGCTGCCAGCTTTACGCATTCATATTCACAGTTCAATGTCATGGGGCCGAAATGTTCCAGCTTCTCCACGAGATTTATTTAATTTGCGAAATTGCAAGCAGATGGATCCACCACACTGACCCCTCCCCCCTGTTTGATATAGTTAGTTAGTTTGCAATTTTGCATCCCATCCCATATGAATTGATGATAATAGGGACCTCACCATCTCTTCTTTAATAATTTGCCCCCTTGTTCCCATCCTGCTCCTCCTGCACTGCACTGCAGGTTTCATCAGCTTGGACTGCGGTGGAGCTCGCGATCACACGGATGCCATCGGGATCCAGTGGACCTCCGACGCCACCTTCGTCTCCGGCGGCGCCAGACCGCGGACCTGCTGGTCCAGACCACAACGGCGCGCAGCAGCAGGCCCAGGCCCAGCAGCTCACCACCGTGCGCTACTTCCCCGCGGACAGCAGCAAGTACTGCTACACCATGAACGTCAGGAACCGACGACGCTACTACCTCGTCAGGGCCACTTTCCTCTACGGCAACTTCGACAACAGCAACGTCTACCCCAAGTTCGACGTCTCCCTCGGCGCCTCCCCCTGGTCCACCACTCGTCGTCGACGACGCCACCACCCCGTCGTCGAGGAAGCCATTGTCCTGGCGGCCGCTCCCACGCTCAGCGTCTGCCTCTCCAATGCCAGCACGGGACAGCCCTTCATCTCTACCCTCGAGCTTCGACAGTTCAACGGATCGCTCTACTACACCACCGACGAGACGCGCTTCTTTCTTGGACTCTCTGCCAGGATCAATTTCGGCGCAGCAAGCAATGATTCTGTGAGGTACTACTATAACTAGTAGTGCATAACTATTAGTACATTGTAGTATAGTTATGACTAGAACTGCATTTTGTTTCATGCAAACGATAAATGACAGAAGATGATTGTTCCTTTTTTTTGTTCCACAGATACCCTGATGATCCATTTGACAGAATCTGGGAATCCGATTCTGCGAGGAGAGCAAATTACCTTGTCGATGTCGCTCCAGGGACTGAAAGAATATCAACCACCAAACCCATATTCGTCAGTACCAACGAAGAACCACCTGAAAAGGTCATGCAGACAGCAGTAGTTGGCCAGGATGGGTCATTGAACTACCGCCTTGATTTGGAAGGTTTCCCGGCGAATGCTTGGGGAGTCTCATATTTCGCAGAAATTGAAGATCTGGCACCAATGAAACGAGGAAATTCAAGTTAGAGGTCCCTGGCATGCCAGCACTCAGTAAACCAACTGTTGATGTGGAGGAGAATGCTCAAGGGAAATACCGTTTGTATGAACCGGGCTACACGAATTTGACACTTCCCTTTGTTTTCTCGTTTGGGTTCAGGAAGACAAATGATTCTTCAAAGGGGCCTATTTTGAATGCCCTGGAGATTTACAAATATGTCCAATTGCTATGGGATCACAAGATGGTAAGGCGACTGTGCACGGTTCTGCTACCTTTTCTTTGTCTTAATTAGCTGCAACAACCCCTTATGTTTTCCACTTTGGGACTGAGTTGGTGTATGCAACATTGACAGCAAACATCATGGCCACCATGGTATCACGATATTCACAGGAAGGTTGGGCACAAGAGGGTGGTGATCCGTGCTTACCAGCATCATGGTCCTGGGTGCAATGCAGTTCAGAAGCTTCTCCAAGGGTATTCTCAATGTATGACAATCATGTCATTCTGCCTTCAATTTTTTGCCTTCCTTAACGAAGTAGTATTTGACACCTGATATTTTTTTTTTTCTTGCAGCACATTGTCTGGGAAGAATTACAGGAAGCATCCCGGGAACTGACAAGTTATCAGGGCTGGTTGAGCTGTAAGGACTGAACACTCTATCTTTATCTTGACTAAGTATTTGGCTTCTATTATCTGATCGACTTATTTCTGCTACTGCAGAAGGCTTGATGGTAATTCGTTTTCTGTGGCCAATTCCTGATTTCAGCGAATGCCATAATTTTGCAGTATATGTGAGTTTCTGTTATTTACTTATTTCGGTAATATGTTATTCTGAAATGATTGTACTAATATATGGCGCTTTTCTTCATTCTAGTCACCTTGAGAACAATCAATTAACTGGGGATTGCCATCTTCTTTGGGAGACCTACCTAACCTCAAAGAGTTGTAAGTTAAACATCACTACGTGCACCTTGTCTTATTCTCCATAGTTCGAGAGCATAGTGTATTATTTCTTCAATTTTATTTCCATTCTGAATCTTTTATTTGTATTCATTTCTCACATTTTCAGCTCAAGAAACCAAAATCAAAAAATTATGTTATAGTGATTTATGCGTTTTGATATGAGTACATCTGTGTGAGGATCTTTATGGAAAAAGGACCCGCTCTTATGAACTAAATTTTGCAGATATGTTCAAACAACAAGCTGTCTGGGCAGGTTCCAAAAGCACTTTTTCAAGAGAAGCATTATTTTGAAGTTAGTATCCGTCCTTAAAGCAGACTATTAATTTCAGATCATGCTTTTGAACACTAATTTGGCTGACAGCCTTCACTCTTCAGTGCCATCAAAATGCTTACATATGTAGATCAAATAGCTATGCTGTTCTTAGAATGGTCACATGACTCCCATATGTTCTAATCGTTACATGCCTGCAGCTTCTCAGGCAACAATGACCTTCACATTGTAAGCAATGGCCTAGCCACACCATAATTGCTATATGTGTGGTGATTGGAGCCATTGTCTTACTGGGTGGGCTATTGGATGCTATTTCATTACATGTAGGAGAAAGAAGAAATCTCATGAAGGTACACACTCTTCAGCTCAATTGGCATATCTGATATTATGCTAGGGCATGCAGTGATTGTTTTGCCATCTCCAGACACTGTTGTTATTGCAGCACCAGCAAAAAAACTTAGTTCATATTTAGTGAAGTACCTACAGAATCAGCACACAGATTTTCTTTATCTGAAATTGAAGATGCTACTGACAAGTTTGAGAGAAGAATTGGCTCTGGAGGCTTGGCATAGTATACTATGGAAAGTTAGCTGATGGGAGAGAGATTGCAGTCAAACTTCTCACAAATGACTCCTATCAGGGAATCCGAGAATTCTTGAATGAGGTTTGTTCTCATGCTCGCCACATTAGTTCAAAATAATTACATAACCAGACAACCCTTCTGTATATTTTTATGCAATTTTCAATTATGGAAGCCTGAAATATGGAACTTAGAGGTTTCTTGCATATATATAAGCTGGCTAACATCTTGTTCCAGGTGACGTTGCTTTCCAGAATACATCACAGACACCTGGTTACATTCCTTGGTTACAGTCAGCAAGATGGCAAAAACATACTAGTGTACGAGTTCATGCATAATGGGGACACTAAAAGAGCACCTTCGTGGTAAGTCCACATCCAACCGATAGTAAATCTACAGTGTAGGATCAACGGCAAACTGTCACTAGGTAGATAGTTATTCTTCCACAAGTTAAATGTTTCTGGTATACAAATGAGCACAGGGTTTTGTGATGCCAGATATCACAAAACATACTAGTTTAGCTCAAACATGAAGTTCATACTAGTGTATGAGTTCATGCTTAACTAACTGAACTCAAACATGAAGTTAGATCAGATTCTGCTTAATGATGCACAGGGTTTTGTGTATGCCAGATATCTCTAGTTTAGCTCTCAATTGTGATTCAACCCTGGCAGCAACATGAAGTGTTGATGAGAGCACCCCATGGTCAATAGAGAAAACATATACAAATGAGGGTAAACTTTTGGTGGTGTTTCGCAGGAGCTGATAATGTAAAGATAACTAGCTGGCTGAAGCGTCTTGAGATTGAGAGAGATCTGCGAAAGGTCTGTGGTCTGCTGGTTTCACGATTCACTACCTGTATATTGAATTTGGAGAAATTAGCCACCATGGTTCTGATTCTGAATGTGAAATTGCAAAATTCAGGTATAGAGTATCTCCACACGGGATGCTCCCCAACAATCATCCATAGAGACCTGAAGAGCAGCAACATTCTCCTAGACAAGAACATGAGAGCAAAGTTGCAGACTTTGGGCTATCGAAACCCGCAGTGGATGGGTCTCATGTGTCAAGCATAGTTCGAGGAACAGTGGGATACCTAGACCCAGAGTAAGGCCAGGCAATCTGGCTGAGGTGTTTTGTATCATTTGTCTCTTCTTGTCTAAAGAATCGATTTTGTTCTGGTGTGGTTTAGGTACTACATCTCCCAGCAGCTGACAGAGAAGAGCGACATCTACAGCTTTGGCGTGATTTTGCTGGAGCTCATCTCCGGCCATGAACCAATCTCAAATGACAACTTTGGGCTCAACTGCCGTAACATTGTTGCGTGGGTAAGAGAGAATAGTACTAGCATCAGTTTTGCTTCCTGTTCCATCAGTGAGTTTTTTTGTTTTTTTTCCACACGAGCACGCTCATTTCCATTAACGAAAACGGAAATACAAAGCATCCATGACAGAAACAGATAGAGAATAGAGAGTTGGGATCGAGAGGGAGTTTGCACTGATGAGGCATACCTCCACCAGGCCAACAGAAAGCAACTAAACAACCTTGCTAAACAAGAACAACTCCATAAGGCAGACACAACCCAGATCAGCCATAAATGACCATTCCCCGGCCAGGCGCACAGATTAACCTCCAACAGGAGCACACAGACCAACTCTAACGTTCATATTGCCATAACCAAAAAAGAGGGAAACCAGCTACTTGCACCCGCATCAACTGGCCCCTATTTCTCGAAGCCTTCATTCTTCATCATCACCACCCTCCTCTTGTTCGTACTTGTCTTGGAGAAGGATGCGATTCATCTGCCTTGTAGCTTGAGCAGCGAGAATTTCTTTGGCAACTCTGAGCATAGCGTCAGCCCCTTCCACCAGCTGCTCCCTGTCCATTTCTGCATAGAGACCTGACCAGTACTTCATAAGTGCGCAGGCATGACATATTATTTCAATAGGATTTTTGATCAGTTTTTTCTCAAAGACAGCTTTATCCTACATTTCCAAATTGCCCAGCAGATAGCTGCAATCCCCATGCATGAAATTGTACCTCAAGAGGGGACCATCTCTCACACCATAACCAACATTGATCAAGATTTAACGAATGTTTGATGCACCAAGACATTTAGCAACAATAGACCAAATAATCCTAGCCACCGGACACTGAAAGAATAAATGAGACACTGTTTCGATACAGTCACAGAAAACACAACTAGGATCACCCATCAGTGAGTTCTGCTGAAGCAAAAGCAATGAATGTAACAAAAACTAAAGTAAAGGAATGAACTTTGCAGGCCGATCACACATCGAGAGCGGGAACATCCACGCCATCGTTGACGGATCGTTGGACAGAGGCTATGACCTGCAGTCGGTGTGGAAGATCGCTGAGGTGGCCATAATGTGTGTGAAGCCCAAGGGCGCGCAGAGGCCTCCCATCTCGGAGGTGCTCAAGGAGATCCAGGACGCCATTGTCATCGAGCGGGGCCCCAGGAGATGCAGCGCTCTACCATCCACCAGCAGCTGCTCGTGTCCAACAGCAACAGGTCCATGGGTGGTGGTGCCTCGTCGTCGTCCGTCAACAACAATTCAGGTAGTGTGGCGGTGGACTTGCAGAACGGAGCATCCTTCGATGAGCTGCTCATGCGGCCGGGTCTCAGATGAGAAAGAATATTGCAGCAGCAGTCCTCGGCTTTATTTGTATGTATGGGACTACGGGTTGCCAGTCTTGATCTTGAGTCCGTTTCATTCGTGTAGATTGAGAAGCACTGAGGTTCCCAAGTTGTATGTAGAGGAAACTGACTGGCTTCCCAGTCCCTGAGCTGTATGTAACGCGTAAGAATTTATTATGTTTAGCTAACTGGAGACTAAGCGTACAAAGTTTTGGCAGATGAATCGAAGCATAGAGTTTGTTTTAAGAAAGGTAAGGGATTTTTTTGTTGTTGAGAAACAAATTAAGTAATCTAGCAAAGAAACCAGTGCAGTATCCTATTGAGCATCTTCAATAGAATAGTTTACAAAAATAACTTGCTATCCTTATTTTATTGGAAAAAGAAAAAAAACGTTTTCCAACAGATTGGTATATGACTTGCTAAATTTTTCCAAGTTAGAATCATAGGCTATCTACTTACTATATTTACCAAGTCAGCTTCACTTGCTATCCTGTGTTTACTATCCTGTGTTTCTACGTTATTTTTACCAAGTTGGAATTCACCGCCACTTCTCTCACGCCTACTTTTCTATGTTATTTTTACCAAACTATTAGAGATACATAAAAAATACTTGCCAAAAGTTTTAGCAAGTTGCTAAATAACAATTTTTCCCAAGTCAATTTTTCTAAACAATTGGAGATGCTCTTAGGTATAGATTATACCACGGGCAACACTGACAATTATGATTTTCTTGTAAATTTCCCTTAATTAACATAAACTCAATTCCCTATGCAAAACGCATGTACTCGCCAGGCAGCCACAGACAGGAGGAAACACGAGCACCCACTACAAGTTAATACAGCCAACGATCACCAAGTTACTGCAAAAACCGACCAAAATCATCATCTACAGACACAAGAAAACAAACTGCCATCAAGCCAAGCCCACCTGACCTAAGCTTCTTAATCTCTTTGACTCATAAGTCACCACACCACATTATAGACATATCACTATCTATTTCAGCTTAAGCTGCTTTGTTCTTCTCGGCACATAATCTTTCTTTTCACTCAAATCATTGAAGAGAATGAACCTGATCATCAACAAATAAGCCAAAAGGCATGTCAGTTTCAACTTGTTTGTGCACCAGTACATAGAAAACCTGCTCACACTAACAAAAAAAACTAATCAATGGCATGCATACCTGGTAATTTCAAATGGCTGGACCAAAACTCAGGTTCATTTTGGTCAATTCCAATAGCAATAAACACTCGTGTGCCAGCTCATAAGCACAACACCGTTATCCACCTCAGGTATACTATGTGTTGTGCAAGCAGTTACTTCCACAAAATGCCCGTTAGAACATGTCAGCTCAGTCACACATTATCCCAGGAGACAGTCACATTCCAAAGGCTCTGTTATACATATCATTTGAACCCAGCATGTGCAACTTGTTCACTTCACTTGGATATAACATCCTCGACATGTCTGACATAGGGGTGTTATTCCCTTGTCTCGAATCACTCCACCCATCCCAGTGACCATTTGTAACCTGCGAGTTTCTGGGTTGTTGCGGAATCTGCACATAAGGGGATGATACAGGACCATGGTTCTGAGCTAAAAATCTGGATGCCAGGTAATTATCATTCATATGGTTCAAGCCATCCTGCATAGGGTCTGTGAATCTCAGGTTTTGATGAGACTGCACATTTGGCTGTATATGTAACTGAAACCTTGGATCACTACTTGTTGATTGCAACTGTGCTTGAAAAGCAGGAGTATTTTTCATCTCCAGACCTGAATCGCCAATTCCAGGCATCAGCCCTTTGCCCACAGCCAATATAGCAGGATCATCAAACTCCATGTCACTTGCGTGCCTTCCAAACTGAGATTGGTAATGATTACTGTTGCCACCCAAAACAGTATCCCGGAGAAGATTGTCTGCAAAGCACCGCAAAAAGCATGAGAAATCAAACTAAATATCGAAACATAAACAAAAATACTAAGAGAGGAAACAGACCTTGGTATGTTGAGCCATATGACTGATTAGACCCATCCTGTGATGAAAATCCAGAAGAGAACGCAGAAGGAAATCTAGAAAGGGGATTAGGGCCATCCTGTGATGAAAGTCCAGAAGAAAATGCAGAAGGGAACCTAGAATTAGGTCCATCCTGAGATGAAAATCCAGAAGAAAATGGAGAAGGCAGTCTAGTAGGGGGCTTAGACACTTCCTGAGCTGAAATCCAGAAGAAAATGCAGAAGGGAATCTAGGAAGGGGGATAGACCCATCATGAGACGAAATTCCAGAAGGAAACCCAGGAGCGGGGTTCAAACTATCCTGGGATGGAAATGTAGAAGGAAATCCAGGTGGGGGACTCTTGCTGGTGTTGAAAATCCTGGAGGAGCAGATACTTTAGCCCTCGATGTACCTGAGAAAGCAAATTCTTCATAAGCACTTAAACTTATCACTGGTAAACATAAAAATCACATAATAAGCACCAACAGAACAATCTATTTGCATGAGTCAGAATATCTTTATACCAATACTGAACGGAAAATAAGTGCAGCACACAGAAATACGGTCATTAAATTACAGTACCTATCATTCTGCTCAGCCAGACAAAGAAGTGAAAAGGTATCATAGTACTCACCAGTAGTTGCCATATCTAATACACCAAGAGAGCTGCTATTTGAAAAATCATTTTCTAGAGATTGGAATGCAAGGCCATTCTGGTAAATATTTCCTCGAGAATTCTGGGGCAGCAAACTGAAATTATGCTCAGTCCCAGTACCACAGTTTCTGAGAGATGAATCCAAGTTTCCTTGGTTATCCTGTCTAGCAAATGAAAATCTGGACTCTTTGCTCCCAGTTCCTGATTTCCATGAAGGCGCAGCAAAATGGACATCATTATTATTTTCAGATTCCCTAAGCATCCTAACAAAATTGTTAGCAGTCGAATATGAATCATCCCACGGATTAAACTCTGACAACAACATATCAGAAATTATTCTGCTCTCATCCTTATTTACACTTATGGTCTTGTCAAAACTTCCTATACTATCAGTTCTTGCTGAACCCATTCCTCTATGTTGATGACTTCCTATTCCAGGATGTCCAGAAACATTACCATGTGTATATACAGTCCCTAGTGCATCTTGGCCTCATTTAGCAAGGCATAAGTGTTATTTATCGAAGAAAACCCCGTCTGTGAAGTTCTAGTGCCAATCTTCAATGCAGGGTTAGTTTCTGTATCACTCCACAGTGAAGTATCCAATTTACTAGGAAATTCAGCAAATGATGAATATGATGGTTGCTCTGAACCATCCAGTAGTATACTATGAAGTTTGTCATTGAGCATTGTAGAATCTACTGTATCATTTAAAGGAGTCACACTACAATTTTGCAGCTCTGAACTCCAATCAAGACGCTTATCAGAACTATATTGACAAGAAAGAACAGTATCCTTATTTTCTGAAGGTAAGAAGAGCTTATCAAGACTGAGATGAGATTTGTCTTTGTCAAAATCTGATCCATGGGCACATCAACAGATGTGCACGGCATTACATCTGGTTGCTGATTTCCTGCCATACTCTGAATATCATCGTTGCCACCTAATTTACTGAAGATATCTGAGCAGATAACTTCTCCATGTCAGTGTTCCTGGATCCAATATCCTCCCATATTTTCTCCCGGCAGCATGACTAGATTGGCAGTCTGTGGTAAGTGACTGGGCACCATCACTAGTACTTACATCTGATTTAGATATTGCTAGACTTGATACAAGATCTGAAGGACTTTGCTGGTAATGTTCATTGTTATGCCTTTCTTAGATAAAACTAGTGACTTAGATGCTGGATGGGTTACACCATTTTCATTTGCAACTTGATTTTCATCTCTTCCTTTTGACATCCCATCTGATACTACAATGTCATCGTCATTCCAAGCTGAAGGTATTGTCGAGAAGTCTATGTCCAGTGATGACTCCAGTGATGATAGAACTTGTGTTTCCTTTGAAATACCAGGCTTATACGGCTGCAAGGTTTTCGACTTTTTTCTGACACTTGCTGTCCTTCAGACATTTTTGTTCCTGTACTTGTATCATCGTTCCACGAAGAGGGTGTTTTTGTACTGGAAATTACTGAAGAACTTGAAAATGGATTACTCGGTGATTCTGATTTGGTTTTGTATGAAATTGTGATGATGTCACCCCAGTAGCTGCTGTCCTGGCATTCAAATCACGCTGCCCCCTGCACATAAAAAGGAAGGGGGATCAGTAACATAGTCCTCAGCTTCAATACATAGCAAAAAGGTAGCAGAAGACTTTTAGAGGTACCATACCATGAGGCGGCTGGTGGAAGCGTGGACCTCCCAGAACTACTGTTTGGAGGTGAAAGCCTGGGCTGGTTGGTGGTATCTGCATAGATGGCGACCAGTTAATGGAGTATTTAAGCTGAAACATGTAGGCTGTAGCGATTAACCTAGACTAGAAAACAGCACTGGAGTTTAAAAAATTGATTCCAATGCGTTTTGAATTTTCAGCAAAAGAACATACAAGTGTTCCATTCTTGAATGTATGCTTGGCTGAAACCACCGCACTGTAAGAGAAATCATCTCCAGGAGGAGGCAAAACAGTGCCTGTACGTCTTTGCGAAACACTAGATGCCATCTGGGGGACTCTAGTCCTGACAGGAATATAGAAGAGTGAATGAAAAGTAGCAATTGAAACTATCAAAATTGTTTTAGCACAAAGCTCATCAAAGCAGTACTTAATATAATAAAACATCCACACCGAAGCACGCATACTGTTTTCTAAATCAACTTACAAGAACACCAACAGCTTATAATAATAAGATTTTTCACAAGAATGAGTTCATCAGATATAATAAACATCCACATTGAAGCAGACATGCTGTTTTTGTAAATCAACCCACAGAGAACACCAACAGCTTATACATAGTAAGACATTTCTTGTATGGCTTCAAGGGACTAGTTATTATATCCAAAAGTGGACAAGTAAATGTTTTCAAAAAGGCAATGTGAGTACGAGTAGTTTAGACAGAGAAGGGAAGTGATAGTCAAGACTAGTACATGGCTTAGGGCTAAAATGAATAAGGAAGCAGAACAAGAAACTAAGGTTACACAACATATGTCAAAATAGCTCAGTACTACCTCGTATATGCTGAGATGATCTCATCTTTAGTAAAACTATCCTCCTGACTGCCTACATCATGCAAATAGAGACAGTCTGGATTCCCACATGTCTGAGAAAAGTCAAGAAATATTCAGAATAAGTGAATTGGGTAGTAGAGTAAGCAAATGAAGTTATCAGAGCGAAGCAACAATTGTACCATGTTTCGCAGCCATGCATGGCAATAATACTCGTAGTACCAAAGCATGCCCTGCAACAGTCAACAACCATTTGAGGTACTATCTTGTGTAAAACTTAAAGAAGGGAACAAAGTATAGAAACTCACCTTAACACTTTCCCTTCCAAGACAAAATTGTGTACAGCTTGAATACACCGGATGGCCTCTTCTTCTTTGGCATAAGTAATATACCTGTAGACATTTGACAGGAATCAGTCATTGCTTAAGCAAGAGCAGAAATTCTGTATCTAACTCTTACACAAACATTACACTCACTACCATCACAAATAAGACGTCCACAGTCATTAATGTGTACTTCCTCCATCCCAAATTATAAGGCATTCCAAAAATCTTAGAGAGTCAAAGTTTTTCAATTTTGACCAAATTTATATAACAAGAAAATAATATTTATGATACTAAGTACAATTAGATTTTCATTAGTTATATTTTCATAATATACATATTTGATGTTATAAATCTTTGTGTTTCTCTCTAGAATTTTGGTCAAAGTTGAAAAAACTTTGACTCTCCAAGATTCTTGGAATGCCTTATAATTTGGGATGGAGGGAGTACCTTTGACTGCTACTTTCCATTGCTTACAATAATTACAAAGTACAGAAATATCATAACATTATGCAACAACTATTCGAGATAGATATGCTCATACCATTTTCACATATTCAATCTAACTATGTCAAGAGGTGTGGATGCCCAATACTTAAATACTTTGACTGCACACAGTGCAAAAGGTCACTTATCTGTGAATCGAATTGTTGAACTTGTTGCAACAACATGCAAATAACACCCAATGGTTCTTAAACAGTTTAGGACCATGATTACTAGGTCCTCAACAAATCAGTAGGTAGCATAATCTCTTGAGGAAAAACTAAAAGGTTTATGTAACAGCATGTATGTGTAAGGGTAGCTAAACCAAGGAGTCACAGCAACATATCAGCACATGGAAGAATTATGTAGAGAAAGTAAAGATGAGGAACAGTGTGCGTTCTAGAAGACTAGAACTCTAATTTCACATGTTCTTTAACAAAGAGACCATTCAAATGCAAATTGTATTAGAAATGCTGCAAGCACGCAGATTTCAATAGACAGCAATTTCTACACTAGAAAAAATAGGCACCCTAACTCCATTTTGGCTAATGTCTTAATGATAATCCCTAACTCAATTCTGGTTAATGGTAAACAGTGCATGTTTCTGGCATAACACAGTTTCAGAATACATCCAGACACTATCTGGGATTTCCAAGAGAAATCACCCAGAAACTAAAAACACATCCATGTAGAACAATATAAAGTACCCAAAGCAAGAAAATCAAGCATTTCATTTAGAGATGAATTTCATCTATATCTGCACATGCAGGATTGGGTTCTGCACTTAGCGCAGAAACAGATACTTTACGTCTATCTGATTCTTTGAATTTCACGCCATAATACAATACATATCCTAATGTCGGCAATGAGGATACAAATGTTCACACTGCTAAGTAGTTCAGATTATTCAGATTAAACTTAAATGACTGAGCTACTTGCAAGGATATGGACATAATTATCACATGTTCACCAAGTTCACTGGAAAACCACATAACAAGATTGAATTTACTTCTTAAATACCAATGGTCCAGTATTACAAGGAAGCATTAGAAACTTGAAACATGCGATTGCATAGAAGAAGTGAATAATTTTATTTGATATACCATCAGGCTAATCGACCAGTACTGAAAATAAAAATCTAACTGCATATGAAGTATGAACAGATCATGCATGTACAGCGTACGGTTCAGAGAGACATACACACTAATATTGCTGTTTGCTGATGCCTGAGAGGAAGGCCCAGTCGGACGGGAAACTGAAACCTTCAAAACTTTCCCATATTGACCAAAGTATTCCCTTCGCTCAAGTACCTAAACAAGAAATAATAGTAGAGTTGGTATAAGTAAAAATTTTACATATCACACAACTTGGACAAATCTGGATGTAAACTCACGCTCTCGTTACATAAATGCGCAGGTAGCCCAATTATGTACACCAGATTTCTCTGGATAACCCTGACGCTGGCCAGATGTTTCTTAGATTCTACGGTTGACGTTGCTGATGCTGTTGGTGCTGCCTTTGGCTTAACCTTTTGGGTCTTGTGCTTCTTCTCTGCATTTTTCTCAGCCACCGTCCTGCTTCCATCATCAATGTAAAGGTAAGTTTGAGATACCTAGTGGCCAGGTCAAGTTTCACATATGGGTCCAGTTAACTAACTTCTTATTTCCATAATAAAAATATAAAAGGGTAATCAATCCAATGACCTAACTATTCCTATTTCCCATGATATATAAAAGGTTAATCAATGGCAAATGTTGTAGTCTGCTGGGGGTAATCAACCGCAAATGTTATAGTCTGCTAAAGTAGAACAGAAATTGATTGGTAAGAAGAGAAGCATTGCGACGGACCTGTCACAAGTGGCAGCCATCTTGACGATCCTGTCCTTGTCATAGCGTGTGCGGCATGCAGAGGCAGCGGCCCTCTGCTTCCTCCTTCTCAGCCATGTCTATGATGTGGTGCCAGCACCAAACACAAATCTGCAGAGTTAAGTGACAGTTATCAGATGATGGCGCACAGCATAGACATGGTCACATGGTGGCTACAATCTGGTTAATATGATATGATAGGAGGATGATCGGTAGACGTACATCGTAGCCGCATTTGCATGGCTTGAGCTGCTGGTCAGTGATGTCCATCTCCTCAGCACAGAGCGGGCAGGTGCGGTCGCCATCGTCGCTCATGGTCGTCCTGGTGGATTGGAAGTCAGACAGCATGAGGAGAAACGACCACCCAAATATGCATGCATGCGGGAGAATAAGAAGGGAGACGGCCAGACTCAAACAAAAGACATCAATCAATCAATCCTGAGGTACAGTACCAGGAACTTGAGATCCAAACATTTGGGACACATACACATTCACAATATGAAATACCACGGATAAAGTGAGACGAAGTGTACAAGACACGGAGGGCATCGAACCTCGCCGATTCTAACAAATCAGCCATCCAACTTCAAATCTATCGGCAGAAACATATGACAGTCCTAAATTCACCGGATTGCCCTGCTACGGGGATACGCGCAGGTACTAATATTACAACAGCAATACATACAGAAGAAGACGATAGGGCGGCGAAATTCCCATGAGATTGTAGTGAATCGAGCCGAAAAAAGGCAGTGGAGTAGCAGGGAAGGAGGGAAGCAGGAGGGAACGCACGGACTGCGAGGGGCGGTTCGCGGGGCGGCAGGGAGACGGGAGCGGAAGGGCTAGAGGGAGAGGGAGAGGGAGGAGTGGGCGGTTGAGGCGGCGACGGCGGCGGGATCAAGCAGGAGGGCGAGCGGGGAAGGGATTCAAGGTCGGATGGCCGGACTCCGACTTGTTCCTTGTGGTTGGGGGTGCGCGGGCGCGGTGGACACGGAGGAGGGGGGACGATGCGGTGTGCCTTGTGCCTGTGCCTACGCCTGCTTTGTGGAAGAGAGAAGGAGAGGGAGAGATGGGGATGGCTGCGCCTGCGCGGTGGCCGGTGGGATCCTGTGTGCTGTGTGGCCTTCCTTGCGCTGTGACCGCAATGCACCATCACACCGCAATCATCCTTCCACATTCCTCTTCTCCTCCGCTACATGCATAACTTCCATCGGTTATTACCGGTTAGAGTTAAAAATTAGCCAGAATTAACCAGGATCGGATAGCTAGTTTACTAACAATTAGTTGACGACCTAGCTAAAAAACTAGTCCATCTATTAGCTCTTTTCTATTTGGATGCAAATATGCTTTGTCCGAAGCTAGGGTAAGTAACAATTAATTAGCTAAAGAAAGGCAAAACGTCATATTCTAAGAACTCCAGAAATATGTAGAAATTTGACACCTCAAATGCCAGAAAAGTTGGTGTCCAAGTGGATCCAGTTAGAAGTGAATAAATTAGCTAAACCACATGGGTTTGGTTCCTATCTCATTTTGTCATATAGAAATCTCTAGTTACATAAAAAAAAAACACATGATAATCGACTGTGAAAACAGCAGTCGAAATCAAAGAAACACCACTGTATGTAGCACTTCCTCCAACCCATCTTCACGCAATCACTGATTGGAACTTACCTCGCCACAAAAAATCCAAAACTACATATAGAATATTAGATGAATGCTCGGGAAGAAGGGAATATGGAATGAATTTCCATAAACATGAAATGAGTACCCAACTTGCTAAGTGTCGCTCCTACTGATCTCCTCACTTGACAACCGGCAAAAAATTTGTCAGATCACAGATCGATGAGCAGAGCCTGCAAAAAGGTACACATACACACAAAAATTGAATACTCACTTTCATGCCCTTCAATCCTCTCCTCGTCAACCTTCTGGTGCGCTTCAAATATCCACCAGAAATCTGAGGAAACACACACACGAAAATAAGCTAATTCTCATGATACATAAGGGATGGGGAAAAATCTCCTAGGAAATAGCAATTGATGACTTACCTTTGAGCATGACACCTTCTCTGTCTTCAATTAATCATCCTTCGCACAATGCCGCCACTAACCATCGTACCGCATCTCACCGTCCTTGGTAGGGTTTGGGGCGGTGGCAGATTGCTGGCTGTTGACTGCAAGGGGGGAAAATGGCGTCGCAGCGGATCTGCGGCCCACCGTGTCGTGCCGTCGAAGTCGCTGCACCATAAGTCAACATCGAGATCTTTGATGCTCATCCTGCCATTCCTGATCTGGAGTGAGTATATGAGAGGAGGAGAAATGAGAGCGCTCAAGAGAGAATGGTTATTATATTTGTGGATGGTCGGTCCGACCATGTGAACGGACCGCCTGGTAGATAAACGGTCGGCAAAGGTGTACAGAGAAATCAACCATAGATTTTGTGTGCGTGCCGAGTTGCAGGAGCGTGCACGCTCATAAAGTAGCATTTAGGAATTATAATTTGAAAACAAAGTGCAAAAATGTGCAGATTTTCCTGAACATGTGCAGAGAATTCTCCTTTCTCCCATTGTTACTAAACCAATTCTCATTTTTCCAGTACACAGATCTAGCTATAAGCCGCTTTGACAATCCTATCAAAGGCCGACACCCCTTTTTTACAACTCCAAGGTACTTTGTCACTTGACATATCCAACTGTAGGATTAATCTGCAATGGGTGGGGGTGGGGCCATTCTGATAAGTAGCAATCACTCTGGACAATAGAATCACCTGACGACAGTTTGAAAAAAAAAAAAAGGAATTACCTGATGACAGTAGAGTGACAATAGAAAGAGGAAGAAGGCCCAGCCTCACCCGGCCCACGATCCTTCTTGGCTCGCTCGTCGGTGTCTACTCGATTAGCGATTCGATTTTCGACTAGAAACCCCCATCCACCGGTCGCCGCCGCGGCCGCCGCGATGGGCTCCGCCTCCGCCTCCGGCTCCAAGGAGGGGGGAGAGGAGTGGGTGCTCAGCCACGGCGACGTGGTGCTCATCCGCTCCGACCTCGCCATCCTCCGTGGGCCCCGCTTCATCAACGACCGCATCATCGCCTTCTACTTCGCCTACCTCTCCGCCGGCCTCCACAACGACGACCTTCTCCTGCTCCCACCCTCCATCCCCTACCTCCTCTCCAACCTCCCCGACCCGGGCTCCGTCGCCGCCGTCGCCGACCCGCTACGCCTCGCCTCACGCCGCCTCGTCCTGCTCCCCGTCAACGACAACGCCGACGCCTCCGTCGCCGAGGGCGGCTCCCACTGGACCCTCCTTGTCCTCGACAGCGCCACCAGACCCTCCGCTCCACGCTTCGTCCACCACGACAGCCTCCGCGGCGCGCCCAACCTCCCCATCGCCGCCCACCTCGCCGACGCGCTCCGCCCCCTGCTGCAATGTGATTCGGGCACTGTCCCGCTCGTCCAGGGTCCCACGCCGAGGCAGACCAACGGCTACGACTGCGGCGTCTATGTCATGGCCATCGCCAGGGCCATCTGCGCCTGGTGGAACGACGCCCAGAACCACCGGGGACGGAGAGGGGATTGGTTCGAGGCGGTGAGGAGGGAGGTGGACGCCAACAGCGTCAAGGCCATGAGGACCGACCTGCTGCAAACTAATCAACACCCTCATCCAAGAGAAGGCCAAACCCAATTCCACATCCGAGGGTCATCAGAATGATAAGCAGTAGCTTAGTTGCTGCTACCTGCTAGTGATTTCTCAAGTCTGGTCCTCTTGTTTGAGAAGAGGAAGAACATGCAGAGCATACACACCTTGTGTAAGTAGTTAAGTCTTACGAAAAATACGTCTGTCCCTCCGTGTGAGTAAAGTTTTGGCAAAACCCAGTAGCAAATTGACTGACCATGATCAAATGCTGCAATCTCACCGTGCTTATGCTTGCAAGTTTGTTGAGTATATGAATGGATTCGTGTTGGAAGTTCTATGTCTTTGGAGTTCGGATATTTAGTCCAGTGCAGGTGTATTTGGATGACAATTGAGAATCAATTGATAAAGAGTGAAGTGGTTGGTGAGCAGTTCAAGTGTGGTTTCCTAAAACTTGTATTCACTGGAATTTTAGAACTTGAGAGCTACGTTAAATGTGCTTACATGTTTCTTACTGAATGTTTCATTGAATATGCATATTTGTTGTTAAAACATTAAACATGCAAGTTTCTAATATATTATCCTAGAAACACCTGCTGTTGAACTAGGTAATCCCGAACCTGTTCTATTTGAGATGTATTATGTTCAGTTCTAGTTTAAGCTTTCCTGTTATTTGCCTTAGCAGCTGTAGCACCACTCTTTTGCCTTTCTGTTGGCATGGTTTTATATCAAATGTGTTCGCATAGACATGTAGTTTTTTTTCTTTTTTATCTAATAGACACATTTGAACTGCAAAATGCTGCGTGATGATAGATGGTACAAACCGGTGTTTTTTGTTGAACTGAAACAGGCTTGCAGAAAGCAGATCTGTATATCCTCTTATTTGTGTCCATCAAATCCAAATACTTTCACAGTTTCACTAGTTTCGTTATGATGTTTCTGGCTGCATGACTAGTCCCAGCTAAGAGCAAGCGTGCTTTAAGCCATTGAAGTGGCGGATTGAGTGGTAGAGAATGACAATTGTGGGAATACTGCTTTACTTGGTAGCTGCAATGACCGAGCTATGTGACTGCATGCTTTACCTTCAGGTTGTCCCTTTAAATGTGTGCTGGCTCGGTCTGTTACTCAGAAGCCAAAGCTTGTCTCTGATACCCTGTCAAAACAAAAAGAAAAAAATAAACAAAAGCTTGATTCGAATGCTGCTACACACGTGTGCCTTTGTTTCTCTCATATATTGACCTCTAGAATCTTTATATGTTGTAAATATTTCAGAAGGATAGCAGTTCGTATATTTTGTTTCTGGATAATCTTTTCGCTGATGGAAATTGTAACATTTGTTACATATAGTTGTTAGCAAGCAATTTAGGACTAAACCTGAAAGATACACATCTGCCTGATTGATGACAAGTGTGAATCTTTAGATTTTAATGCTTCTTCAATGCTGTTAGTACAAAGAAGCATTTCCAGAATGTATTGTGTTGTCAATGTTTATGTTGTTTAAAGTCCCATCATGGATATCTCAAAATCATAAGGTTTTCTGTGCTAGCCTGAATCATCTTTAGTACTAAGTTTAGCCATGTGTTTTGCAAGCTGCACATAGCATGGAATGTACACTTTCTGTTGCTTGCAGGTAGGTTATTAACAGCACTTGTATGCGGATATTGAAGTGGGCGCAACTAGGTCACATGAAGAAAGTTTACCTGTCGTGTAACCTGGTAGTTGGTGACTGTTCCTGACATTTTGTTTGTGCATTGCAGAAATAAGCATCAACTAATGTTTCTCTGTTTCCTTGTAAACTAGGCCAAGGGCTTCTCAAAGAATCAACTGATGGACCTTTCTAACAAAAGTGGAGCTGAAGGTAGTAGGAGTGCTGAAAGTGGTCCCATGCTTTTAGATGTTCTCGAAGGTTACCTGAAATATGAGGTTTATCTATCTCTTGATCATCATCATATAACAGAAGCTAGAACCATCTTTTTATTTCTTTATAAGTTTCCAATTATACAGAAAAAAGGGAGAAAGCTTTTGGGGGCTACCCAGTTTTTTTAGTCTCGCAAAACATGGTCCTTTATGGATCCTCTTATGCATTAGGCACATATCAAGGATGTGGTATTTGTAAGTTTGGTAGAAAGATAAAACATTCAGAGAATGTAGACAATGATTATTAAAACACCAGAATTGATGAAAATTGATATGCTCCGTTAGTCCTGATTTTGGTCAGTTGTCTTATTTTTTTCGAACCGAGGGCCTCCCCATTTCCATTGAGATCAACGGAAATACCAGTGTTTACAGAGTTCAAGACCAGACACAGCAAAGAGAAATTTACTAACAGTTTTTACGACCCCGATCTGCCCTTAAGCAGCTAAGCCTAAAGATCTGGTGAGATCACGAACCACTCCCCTTACAACCAAGCAAAAGAGCCAACAGGAGATAGAGCCATTTCCAGAAAAACAAATAAGAACAGATGAGATGATTGAAATCTTCAAAATCCCAGCTTAGTCATCATTTTGATCCTCCGGGTCGTCTTCCAGCAACTTTCTCTTGTTGTCCACCTCTTTCTTCCCAGAAGCTGCATTGCAATCTTAAGCATGGCGTTCGCCCCCGCCACTAGGGTTTCTTTGTCCTCCTCCAAGAAAAGACCTGCCCAGTAACATATGAGCGAACAAGCCAGACATATGATAGGAATAGGACTTGTCACCACTTTGCCATCAAAACAAACACTATTACGAGTTTTCCATATAGCCCAACAAATGGCGGCAATACCAACAGCATGAAATTTCTTTCCAGAAGATAACCATACATCACACCAGGACCAACATTGTTCAAAGTTCTGAGGTACATTACAAGCTCCCAAACAGTAAGCCACAATAGCCCAAACAGCTTTTGCCATACTACAGCGAAAAAAGAGATGAGAACTAGTTTCGTTATGTTCACAGAATAAACATGTTGGGTCCCCAACCCATTTTCTCCGAATCAAATTATCTTTAGTAAGGATAGCGTTGTTCAAAATCAACCATAAGAAATTTTAATTTTTTCAGGGATTTTCCCTTTCCAAATTTTCTATGATAGGGCCCATCTCATTAACAGTAAGAGCTTTATATATAGATTTAACAGAAAAACCACCTTTTCCCCCTAATCTCCATTGAGTAAAATCATTACCAGTTAAAAGAATCAAGCTATCGATTTCTAGCAAGATTTTCTCCCAATTTAGCCTTAGATCATCCACTAACCATCTGGCAAAGCATACAGAATGAGGGTTCAGTTTTACTTCATTAACAAAGATATTAGGCTGTAAGCATAGTTTAAAGAGCTCTGGAAACAAAACGGCCAGGGTTTATCATACAACCAAGCATCAATCCAAAACAAGGTTTTCTTGCCATCTCTAACACTCATTTTCCTGCCTTGACAGTATAACCTTCTAATTTCAAAAGGTCAGACCACATAGGAGAATCATTCTGCCTGTGACTTACAGAATGTAAGGATCCATTTTGGAGTATTTAAATCTGATTATATCCTGCCATAACCCTTCACCACTATCAAGTCTCCACCACCACTTGCACAAAAGACTGATATTCAAATTTCTTAAATCTTTGATCCCCAGACCACCTTTTTTCTTATGCTTACAAAATTTTGACCATTTCACTAAGTGATATTTCTTTTTGGTACCACCTCCTTGCCAGAAAAAAGTTCTTCTGACCTTATCAAGTTTATCAATAATAGACTGAGGCAGCAAATAAATGGACATGTGATACAAAGGAGTATTATTAAGACTTGCTTTAATGAGCGTTGACCTTCCTGCTATCGACATCATACCTCCTTCCAAATATCAAGTCTCTTAGCACTTTTCTCAACCAAAGGGAGCCAATCAACTACATGCAATCTACTCGGACTCGCAAGAACTCCAAGATATTTAATCGGGAAAGAACCCATTTGACAATTAAAAATTTCAGCATACACAACATCCCAATTAGCTCATCATTAATAGTGAAAATTTCGCTTTTACAGAAATTGATTTTGAGGCCAGCCATCATCTCATATATATAAAGCAATAATTTCAAATTTCTAGCACCAACCAGAT
Source organism: Coix lacryma-jobi var. lacryma-jobi (assembly GCA_009763385.1). NCBI lineage: Eukaryota > Viridiplantae > Streptophyta > Magnoliopsida > Poales > Poaceae > Coix > Coix lacryma-jobi. Next base: position 317,628 of record CM019824.1, on the reverse strand, counting down.
CATGTTTCAAACAAATGATAGTATCATCTGCATATTGTAAAACCACCACTCCCTTATTCACAATATGATCAACTAAACCAGTAATCAAATTATTGGATTGGGCTTTATGTATCATTCTAGTTAAACCATCAGCCACAAAGTTGAAAAGGATGGGGGATAAAGGATCACCCTGTCTAACACCTTTATAACTTTTTATGTATGGGCCAATGAGATTATTCAACTTCACACTTACAGTCCCTCCAGATACCACTTGCTCTATCCATCTGCACCATTTTTGGCAAAAGCCCCTAGCCATCAGACAATCAAAAAGAAACTCCATTTGACCTTATCATAGGCTTTCTCAAAATCAAGTTTCAGAATCACACCCATTTGTTTTTTCCTTTTAGTTTCATGAAGAATTTCATGTAGGATCATTACACCATTCATAATTTCTACCCTTCATGAAAGCAGACTGACTTGAATGAATGAGCTTATCAGCTATTTTCTCCAACCTTAAAGTCAATGTTAGTAATAAGTTTGTACAAACAATTCAGAAGGCAAATGGGTCTAAACTGCTGAATTCTTGCAAACCAGCAACTTTGGAAGCAAAGTAATAATGCCATAATTGATTCTACTTATGTCCACACTGCCATCATGAAATTCTCTGAAAAGTTGAATAATATCATTTTAACAATATCCCAACAGGCCTGATAAAATTCAATGGGGATTTTGTCAGGCCCTGCAGCCTTATTTTTTCCATTTGGAAAAGAGCATCTTTAATCTCTGTTTTAGAGAAAAGGGCTACATAAAGTGATTATCAATATCAGAAACTTGTTCTAACTCAGTCCACATACTACTATCTATGTGTATATCATGACTCTCAGCAGGACCAAAGAGGTCAGAATAATACTCAGTAGCATGCTTTAACAAATTGATATGCTCCGTTAGTCCTTGATTTTGGTCAGTTGTCTTATGCCGCATGGGATTTATGTTTAAAAAATGCATTATCACTACCATCGCACCGAGATCTGTTTATGTGTGATTTGTCAATCTTAGCGTATTGATGCAAGGACCTATTGTCAAGGTCTCCTTTTGATGGTCTGTGGTGCTTGAGTGCTTGGGGTGTCAGCTGCATTTGTGCTGCTTTCTGCCTATCAACAGCAAAGAATCTTGCACCGTCGTTGTTCCAAAAAGCAAAGCCAAAAAAAAAAAAAAATAGGAGAAATGTCGTGCCAAGTCCCAAAGAAAGACAAAGGAAATGCATTGATGGAATTATGATCTAGTACTTCTGGTGGAACATTTGGAAGTAACGAAATAGGAGAAATTTCCAACAAAAGCTCTATAACCAATACAAGTCGCTCCTCTTTGCAAAGATACGTTCAGCAGTACCAGTTTGCAACGAGCCCCGTTGTCTTGTTTCTGTATCGGTGCCGTGTGATTAGGATCGGATCGGAGGAGACGCATGCTGCTGCAGATCGAGTGAGCCGAGAGCACCCGGCGTCCCGGCCCCATCGGTTTCCACGTCATCATCCATCATTCATATATCTATATCTACTCAGAATCTCATATCAGCTCGATCCAAGCGCAAGCGGAAGCGGATCAGCCGGGACGCGCGGCATGGAGCAGCTACCTGACGACCTGCTGGCCGAGGTGCTGGGCCGCCTCCCGCCCAGCAGCCTGGCGGCGTCCCGCTGCGTCCGCAAGCGCTGGTGCTCCATCATCGACGGCCGCCGCCGCCTCCTCCGCGCCGACCTCCTCCGCTCCGCCTCGACGCCTTCTACTGCATCTCCCTCGACATCATCGAGCGGCTGACGTATCTATTCGCACGTCCTCAGGCGGCAGCGCGTCGGATCCCCGGCCGGCGGCTGCCTCGACTTCTTGGAAGGTTACTACGCTGTGGGGGTGGAGGATCACTGCAATGGTGACATGGTGGTCAATCCTGCCACACGGCAATGGGCCACCCTGCCTGAATCTCCGGAACCATCCATCGACGACGTGCTTGCATTGGGGACCCCCGTCTGGGCCGGGACCACGTCGACCACGGCGGCGGCGGCGGATCAGCAGGAGAACGACGGCGGCGGCCCACTACAGGGGAAAACAAGGCTTTTTTTGCCGAGCGTCTGGGACTTTGCCGAGAACGACGGCGGCGGCCCACCGCTTTTTTTCACACTTTCACCTTGTGTACGATCCCATGGCGGAGTCGTCGGAGCACTTCGAGGTATATCTTATCCCCTTGCTTGATCGTCATCGGCTGCGCGCGCGATCGCGAAAACGTCACCATCGACCTTGAGGAGCAAGAATGGCCGCCATCGACGTTCAGAGCCCACGTCGGTCTTCTCGTCGAGGAGATGGAGGTGGGAGGAGAGGACCTGGGTCCGTCAGGGGGAGCCCGCCGGGACCATGGCGGATATGGTACAGCCCGATGGTTCCTGGGGGCGCAAGGCCGTCTATTTCCGGGGAGCACTCTATGTGCATTGTCAGAACGATTCTGTCATGAGGTACTACTACTGCTACTACTAATATTATCGTCGTTTCGTCGTCTATTATTATTGTTGTACATACAATACAACTGCTATATTTTGCTCGATCTAGTGCTAATTAATAAGCTAGCACATGCTTTGTGTGGTTGATTAATTAACTGCAGGATAGCTTTGTCCTCCAATGATGACAATAAGTACCAAATGATGAAATCCCCAGCAATACGGAGCAAACTTGGTGCTGAGAGTGCTACTTTTTACTTGGGAAAATCAGAGAAAGGGGTCTACTGTGCGTTACTTTATTGGCTCCACTTTGGTAACCTACCCCCAGTTTCGAGTCTGGTTGCTTAAGGAGAAGGAGGAGATGATCAATGATGGAAGAAATCACATTATTCACCACATGGAGTGGGTGTTGAAGACTGACATCAGCCTTCAACCGCTGATGGCAAAACCTCCTCCTCTTCACAGTCGTCACAGCGGCTTTGCTGATGATGAATGGAGGATCATCTATAACTATAACGAGGAGGAATTAGAGACAGCACCTGCTGCTGCTGATGATGATGAATGGGACTTTGATGATGCTGATGAGATTGCCGTTGAAGCCAACAAAGATAACAAGGCCCAAGTAGACACATGTCATGTCGATTTTCTTGGATTTCATCCTTACAAAGAGATTGTCTTTTTTTCCTTATCATCAAGGATGACAATATCTTATAATTTCAATACCTCAAAGGTTCAGCAGTTGGGAGACGATGCGCATGTACCGGTCGGCCTAAAAACCTGTTTCCCATATACACCATGCTTGCTGACGATGGGAGAATTATTTGAAAACAATTAGATAATAAGTGGTGGCTGCCTTGTATCTTATTTAGACTCTGTTTCTTTATTTGTTTGTTTATTTGGAGCTACTAGCACAAGGGATACATGTTGATCCCCCGCCACTTCGCTTTTTAAGTGTGTAATAATCGGAGTACACATCTTGTTCAATTTTATTTGTCAAAGTTATCTTTTGTCGTGCATATTTTGCTTTCATTTTTGTTGCAATAACATCTTGCACAAAGTTGAAGTTATAGCCACGAGCTGAACATTTGTTTCAATTGATTTCATCATACTAGAAAATAAATATTTGGGTTACTAGCTAGTTGGCTATTTTAGTTACTAGTTGAATGCACGTTGTTTCAATTCAATCGAAATATATAACACATAATACAAATAACTATCTTAGTTGCTATGGTTGGATGCACATTTTCTCAATTGATTCAAAAAACATCTCTCTTCTCTATCTACTTCTCTTCTTCTGCATCTAAAAATTTCCTACGGTAATCGTCTGCTCCGCCGCACCAATCGCCTCGCGCTCCTTTTTCAACGCACGTAGTAGCTACGGTTTATGTAAAGCTGGCTCATAGACCGACGCACCCCCTTGTTCTTAATAGCATCCTAAGAGTATTGGCTCAGAAAGCACTTGCACATGAGCAGAGATCGAAATTTGGTATCACCAGATAGACGACAATTTACAGTCTTTTTAGGTAAATTTCCAGTGGATCCAGCCACGACGTCCACTCGCCTCCCAACTATCTTCGCCGCCCCATCGCTGATATCAACTTGGGTGCGCACACCCTCGAGAAGCGGCGCACCATTCCCAGTGGATCCAGCCACGACGTCCACTCGCCTCCTCTATCACAACCGGCTGTGACGCCCCTCCTCTTTTCCCACCGGTGGCGAAGACGACCAGTTGCTTTCTATGGTGGCGGCGGCGTACGGAATCTAGTGGTGCCTCCCTCATACGAGACCTAGGGCATGTTTAGTTTGCACCCTGGGCCAATTTTGTCTGGATGATCAGCTACCTGAATCTGAAACCTTGAATGGCTGCGTGGGCCAGGCGAGGGTACCTCCTCTAGGTGACCGAAAATGATTGCCTGACTACAACATGCTGCTACCTGGGTGCACTAGGACTACCCGCACTCTTCGACCTCTATATTCATCCTCTAAAAGGAATATTCTGTCCTAGTCATTCCTCTATATCATTTTTTTTCCGCACTCATCCATCCAGTAAAATAGAGAAGTTAAGAGCTGTAGTCAGAATAGCCCATGTGGCGATCAATCTATGTATGACTGTTGATGCTGGCAAGCCTGTGGAGAACAAATTGAGAAACTAATAGGAATGAGAAGCATTTTTTCTTGGAACATAGCTTTGTCCGTGCTTGGTAGGTCAAGTCCCCAGATGTTCATGAGTGCAGTTTCAGTGGATCACCGAAGTTCATGCCTTGGTGCCTCTTCTGGTTCCTCTATCTGACTAGGCTCAAGCATCTGAATGTTATCTTGATTCTTCAACCCCAGGATGTGATGAGTCGACATCGAGGTGCCAAACGACTCCGTCGATAAGAGCTCTTGGGAGTCATCAGCCTGTTATCCCTCTATACTAACTCTCAACAATGACCCCACTTGTCATCTTCTATAAATTTTATCTAAATATATCCATGTGACATCTTGTTTTTGAAGAATTTATTAAAACAAATCTAATGGTGCAATCCAAATTTAATTTGGTCTTTTAGTCTGTGAGTTTTAAGATTTTTTGTTACATAACAACTTGGGACCCGCACTCTCTTTTGTCCTGCTCTCTTTCACATGCAGCACGTGCGCTCGTTGATTGGCTGGCAGGTTTAGCGGCCGAACGCCAACCGGTTAATTTGGCGGTAGCGCGGTCATTCAGCCCGAAAGCGGTCGCCGCTGCGGCGATTTTTATAGATGAAACACGATAGCGGATGGTTCCGAGTATCCACTGCGGTTAGTCTAATCAATACGCTAATGTATTTTTCTTTTTTTTTTGTTTTTTTTTGCTGTAGTCATTTAATCTTGTTCTCTTTTTTTCTTTCTATTTGTCCCAACGTCAGGTTAAGTGTGACAGAATCATCTATCTTTGCTTCCTTATACTGTATAAAATAAATAAATATTCACTCTAGATTATACGTTTAAATAGTTAACAAGTAAAATAATAAATTATTTATTTTTTATATTATTGACTCATAAGTGCATTTGATTTATTTTCTCTTTATTGTAATTATGTTTATTACTCAAATGATATTTAATAAAATTATACAATAAAACATATTCTCTCTCTTTATTAAATTTCTCAAGCATAGGTTTTGAACAAAAGGATTATCTATCTACTTGCTTGACGAGATATATTTTATTAGAATCTCAGGCACAACGCCTGAATGCCTGATCCAGGGGAAAAAAATCCATCCGATTCCGACTCCCACCACCTATCCATCGATTCTATCATCAATCTTCATCTTCTCCGACCGGCCTGTCGCCATTTATCGACTTCCACGGCCGGTCCGGTCGACCACCATCTGAATCTCCTGTTAGCCAGATCGGGTCGGGTCCGAGTCCGATCCGCGCCGCCGGTAAATACATACAGTATGGAGCAGCTACCTGACGACCTGCTCGGCGAGGTGCTGAGCCGCCTCCCGCCCAGCAGCCTGGCGGCGTCACGCTGGCGCTCCGTCATCGACGGCCGCCGCCTCCTCCGCGCCGACCTCCTCCCGCTCCGCCTCGACGCCTTCTACTGCATCTCCTTGGACATCATCGAGCGGCTGTCGTATCTATTAATTCGCACGTCCTCGGGCGGCGGCGCGTCGGATCCCCGGCGCTGCCTCGATCGACTTCTTGGAACACTACTACTGCGATCTGCTGGAGGTGGAGGATCACTGCAATGGCCTGCTCCTCCTGGCGTGCGACATGGTGGTGGTCAATCCTGCCACGCGGCAATGGGCCACCCTGCCTGTCTCTCCGGAGCCATCCATCGACGACGTGCTTGCAATTGCATCGGGACCCCCCCCGTCTGGGCCGGGACAAGGACCACCGGGACGGCGGATCATCAGCAGGAGAACGACGGCGACGGCGGCCATCACCGCTCATCGCTTTATTCAGACTTTTACCTTGTGTACGATCCCATGGCGGAGTCGTCGCAGCACTTCGAGGTATATCTTATCCCCTTGCTGCTTGACCGTCATCTGTTGCGCGATCGTGATAACGTCACCATCGACCTTCTTGATGAGGAGCAAGAATGGCCGCCATCGACCTTCCGAACCCACGTCTTCTCGTCGAGGAGATGGAGGTGGGAGGAGAGGACCTTGGTCCGTCAGGGCGAGCCCGCCGGGACCATGGCCGAGATGCTGCAGCCCGATGGTTCTGGTTCCTCGGAGCGCAAGGCCGTCTATTTCCGGGGAGCACTCTATGTGCACTGTCAAATTAACGATTCTGTCATGAGGTATTTTATACTTACTGGTTGATTGATGGAGGCCGTCGTTCAATTTTTTTTTTGATATCACGTTAGACGTTTCAGCACTAATTTAGTCTATTAAAAATAATAATAAAAATAAATTGCATTTTTCGTCTAAAAACCGTGAGACGAATTAATTAAGATAAGACTAATTAATCTGTTATTATTACATGTTTATTGTAGCATAACATTGTTAAATTATAGACTGATTAAACTGAAAAACAATTGACAAATTAATTATTATGTATTTTATCTAACATATGTTTAACTATGATTGATTAAGTAAAACAGTCTACTAATGTCAAATAGATCAAAAGTCTAAACATATAAGTGATAATTGTACAAACTTATGCGAGAATCAAATGAAGATCAAGAGTGAGGATAGCGGAAGCAAATTGGCGCTAGATGAGGGCTCGCATGAATTCTTGGAGACAAGAGCAAGATGGGGGTTATTGTACTTTACTTGGAAAATCAGAGAAAGGGGTCTATTGTGGTTACTTTATTGGGGCCACTTGGTAACTACCCCCAGTTTCGAGTCTGGTTGCTTAAGGAGGAAGAGATGATCAATGACGATGGAAATCACAGTATTCACATGGAGTGGGTGTTGAAGACTGACATCAGCCTTCAACCGCTGCTGGCAAAACCTCCTCCTCTTCACAGTAGTCGTCGCAAGAGCTTTGCTGATGATGAATGGAGGATCATTCGTAATTACAACGAGGAGGAATTAGAGACACCACCTGCTGCTGCTAATTATGAATTTATGATGATGAATGGGACTTTGACGATGCTGATGAGATTGTCCTTGAAGTTAACAAAGATAATAAGGCCCAAGTAGACACATACCCTGTCGATTTCCTCGGATTTCATCCTTATAAAGAGATTGTCTTCTTTTCCTTACCATCAAGGACAATATCTTATAATTTCAATACCTCAGAGGCTCAGCAGTCGGGAGGCAACGCACATATACCGGTGGGCATAAGAACCTGTTTCCCCATATACACCATGCTTGCTGACGATGGGAGAATTATTTGAAAACAGTTATTAGTATAATAAGTGGGTGGCTGCCTTATATCAATATATATATATTACTTAGACTCTGTTTGTTTGATTTGTTTCTTTATTTGGAGCTACTAGCATAGGGGATAGATGTTGACCCGTCGCCAGTTTGCTTATATGTCAGAGTACACGTATTGTTCAACTTTATTTGTCAGAATTCTTTTGCCATGCATATTTTGCTTTCATTAGTGTGACAATAAATAAATATCTTTGAATCACTGCGTCCATCTCGCACAAAGTTAAACATAGCCACGAGCTGAACATTTGTTTCAATTGATTTCGTACTAGAAAATAAATATTTGAGTTACTAGATAGCTATTTTAGTTACTAGTTGAACACACGTTTCAATTGAAACAACTAATTTGCTGTGAGAGAAAAATACTGTTCTACGGCTGATTTGTACGGATTAAAACCGGTTTGTAGCTCAAGCTAACAAAGCCTCAATTGAAAATATATAACACATAACACAAATAACTTAGTTACTAGTTGGATGCACATTGTTTCAATGATTCCAAAAACATATAGTATACTAAAGAAAACGCTTCAACATAGGGGCGGATCCACCTATCAGGCTTCAGTAGTAGTACTAGTATGAGCGATGGATGCAGTGAAAAAAGAAGAAGAAAAAGGAGTGGTAATTGTCTAGCCAATACTGTAGTTGCTGTGTCAATCGTGAGTCCATCGCGCATTCGCGATGTACTAGCAAGATGACAGTCTAATAATCTGAAACAAATAAATATGAAATAAATAATAAATCTAATAATCTGAGGTGCCAATTCAAGTCCACCCATAGTTCAACAAACTGTAATACTACTATTTGTTTTGTTCGTTACAAGACAAGCCATAACCAGCGTGGCACCTCCCTAATATATAACAGCAATCCAAGCAAGGTACCACCGCAAATGAGTGGTATACAAATTACATGATACAGGGTCAGTCAAGCAACCAGGCTCCAAAGCCTTGTGAGCCTTGTTGCTTGTTACTCCGCGCCATCCCCTGAATGCCTGCAAAGGCACATTCATCACATGGTGTTCTCGGCCAAAAAACGATTGCATTGGACACACACACATTGCAACGGAGGGGCGATTAATCAAACAATCCCACCTACCTCCAGGATGTCGGCAGATTCCGAGATTTCCGGTCTAACTGGACACTTTCTAGAGCAGTCGATGCCCGCAGCACCTCTTCAGATATATCATCTGCATCGTATCTCCAGTTGTACTCATCTTTCCTTGTGTTGGAAACTGAAGATCCCCCTCTGCGATCTGAAAGAACACGTACCAAGGGCACTTGTTTCAGAATTCAGAACAACACAGCTACACATCATAAACTGAAACAATCACATAACAGTGCACAAACCTGATGCCTGCGACGAAGAGATTGGCCTGGCAATTTCAAAATAATATATGTCACACTCACATCTAAATATCTAATGCCAAAAACAAATAGCTGTGCATAAAGGCACAGCAGTATGGAATCATGCTTACCTCCCCATAGGAGGCAGGCTCCCAACTGATGCTGATGGTGGTCTCCTCATGCTCCGATGTTCAGCAGTTAGTGATGGATCAGACTCTGAACTCATCATCCTCCTGCCGGCCATCCTTGTTTGAGACAAATTCTGACCAAAACAACATATTTAGATGGCCGAAGCATGCTGTAGAAAACCAAAACTTTTAAACTAGAGCATACTGACTGTAGTTGGAGGTTAATAATAATTAAAAAAACTTGTATTAATAAAGTATAATAGGCGAATCAACTTTACTTGCTCAAGGACAGTGAAAGCCAAGCTGGAAAAAAAAAATCAAAATCAAATTTTGTGTGCACAGTCAACTAAAGGTCATAGGCAGAAAGCAGCATATAATGCAGCTCATACCCCAAGCATCACAGACCAAAAAAAAGGAGACCTTGCGTACAGGCCTTGCATCAATATGTTGAGATTGAAAAATCACATGTAAGCAGATCTCAGTACAGCAATAATGATAATGCAATGTAAATATAAATCCCATGCATGCAGTGTAAGACAACTGACCAAACTCAGAAAAGAGTATCAATTTTTATCCATTCTGGTTATTCTAAGAATCATTGTCTACATTCTCCAAATGTTTCAGCTTTCTAGAAAATTTACAAATAGTGAAGATGTGCTTGATCTTGATAAACCTATCTCCTTAAGCTTCCAGAATAACACCACCTACTTTTTGTTCTAAGGCAGCACCTTTGATGAGTATTGTAGTTGTGGCAAACAATCTAAATTTTTGGACAATTTGATTAAGCAAGACACCAAAAATATGAAGGATTATTGCTCACAAGTAACTTTTCTACATAGCAGACATAATGCATAAGAGGATCCATACTAGTGTAACAAATAGCCGGCTATAGACATTTAGTTGCAGAATCCTAATAAGGCTAATACCTGGCTATAGCAGGCTAAATCAGGCTAAAATGAATGTGGGTACAAATAGTGGTGTAGTGCCTAAAACAGATATAGGTAGCTATAATGGCAGCTATTGCCAGAGATTTGTTACCTTGATCCATACAGGACTACATAGTTTTCTCGGGAAAAAAAGAATTGGCTACATTACCCCAAAAGCTTTCCCTCTTTTTTTTCTTTACTGGGAAACATAAAGAAACAAAAGGATGATTTTTGCTTCTGCTAATGATCACGCGAGAGATAAACCTCATATTTCAGATAACCTTCGAGAACATCTAAAAGCATTGGACCACTTTCAGCACTCCTGCTCCCTTCAGCTCCACTTTTGTTCGAAAAGTCTTTCAGTTCGTTCTTCCAGAAGTCCTTGGGCTGATTTACAAAAAAAACAGGAAATATTAATGGATGTTGATTCCCGAAATGCAAAAACGAAATATCAGGAATGGTCACCACTTACCAGGTTACACTCTGGCAAGTAAACTTTCATTGTGTGACTTAGTTGTGCCCACTCCAAGTATTCGCATACAAGTGCAGTTAGTAACCTACCTGCAAGCAACAGAAATCCTAGAATGTAAAACCATTCCATGTTATGTGCAGCTTGCAAAGCACATGGCGGCAAAGACAGGCTAAACTCAGTACTGTGAAAATCATTTTAAGCCAGCACAACAAACCTTAAACATTTGAGATATCTTGATGGGACTTAAAAAAACAACAAAATACATTATGGAAATGCTTCTTTGAATTATCACCAGTGCAGAAGCATTCAAATCCAAAGAGTCGTGGTAGTCATCAATCAGGAGAAAAATGTGTATCTTTCAGGTTTAGTCCTAAATCGCTTGCTAAAAATGTGGCAATTTCCAGCAGGGAAAATATTATCATGCAGCAGAATATCAACCTTTGTCCTTATGGAATATTTCAGAATAGCAGAGTATATAATTTCTACAGGTCAGTATATGAGAGAAAAGAAGGTGTATATCCGTAGCAGCATTAGAGACAAGCTTCTCTTGATTTCTTTTGTTTTGATAGTGCATCAGAGACAAGCTTTGGCTTCTGCAGACATATTTGAAACAACTGACTAGCCAGCACATTCAAAGGGCAAACCTGAAGGTGAAGCATGCAGTTGCTTAGCTCGGTCATTACAGCTACCAAGCAAAGCAGGATTCCCGCCATCATCATTCTCGACCACCCGATCCTCCTCTTCAATGGCTTCAAACACGCTTGCTCTTAGCTCAGCCTAGTCAAGCAGCCAGAAACATCATCAGGAAAGGTGGTGGCACTCTGTGCATTCGATGGAGCATAGCATGCTTCAAGAGATAAAAAGATAGAAACCCACAATAACTGTACTTATCTAAGTTACACACAAATATATTCTTTTGCACCCCCGCCTGCCCCAAACAAACAAAAAAGAAAGAAACTTTTGGCACTTACAGTAAGATTCCCTGGCATCATACCATCAGAGTGGAAACTTAAAAGAACACTAAGAATTGTAGTCTAATAGTGACACGAAAAAGAAGATTTCCAGTAACACAGACGTGTTTTCTTAACGACTGTGCCAAGAATGAGCACACCAATTGGTAATGACAACTAGACCAACAAAATAATACAGGTTAGTCTTTTCTTCAGCGATGTGCGAGCAACCCCATATGCTCCAAACGAATTGGTAATGGCAACTAGAACAACAAAAATGGACCTGGTGAACAAAAATCTTTCTTGAGCAATACGTGAGCATTCTTTCATATTCCTAAACAAGAACCTACCCAACAGCGCCAGGGCGCTCAGAATGTGCACATTATAAATTGGGGGAAAAAAGATATGCGCGGATTTGGGAAGGAAATTGCGGAAGCGGAGGTGTAGATCCCAAAGCGGAGGGGAGGAAAATCTAGATCCGCGGGGCGTTCGTTGGTGAGGCACCGGATCAACGGAGGATGGGGGAAATGAAGAAAGAAGTGGGGAGTACGAACCCTAATCTTGGCGAGGACGCCCTTCTTCTCGAGGGTGCGGGTGACGAGCGTCTGAGCTCCATCATTTCCCGTGCGTAGTCGTCCATCCCCGCCGAAATGAAGTCTGGGATGGCGAGTGGGAGCACGGAGGAGCGGAGGAGGGAGCAGGAGCACGAGCAGGAGCAGGCAGTCTCAAACAGAGAGATGGAGATCGAACATGACATGAACACGACAATTGCCAGAGGTCGGGGAACGGGGTACGGCTAGAGGTTGACTGACAGGTGGGCCCGATGATGATTTTAGCTTTTTTATTTCATTAATTAATTTAATTATTGTATATTTATATTAGTTGAGTAATGATTTATCTTTGGCTCATTATCTAGTTGAACCAAAATTTCCTCATTATCTTTGGATTACTGTTTCATAGGAGAAAAAAGGAAACTAAAAGTATTGATCCTTCATACACACGAAATGAATATTAAATCATCATGTACTTAAGTATGTTGAAATCATCATGTATATGAGTACGTCTGAGAAAATCTGAAGAAAAAAAAAATCATGTAACACCAAAACTTATCTCATTGCTTCTACTTTACCTGTTTGATTGAAAAAAAAAACAGTTACAAAACTAAAGAAAAACAGTGATCACCATACAGGGAAACAAATAAAAATTATCAAAACAACGAAAACTACCAAACATATCAAAAACCACATTAAGAAAAACAGAAAAAAAAACATGTTATACAGAATCGAAAATCAACATGTAAACGGTAATCGAGTCGATCTCTTAGTTGGACGAAAGATTTTCTATAAGAAATTTTATCTTTTCATTATTAGATATAGATATACATATAGTATAATATAACATTTATTGTTCAATGGTATCCATAAATTATGGATGATTTCAAAAGCATAAATCAAATCTAGCGAGTTATTATCAACACAATAAAATTATTTTTTATGACAAGTATAAAAACACTTTAGATATGGATACAAGCAACTCCTGTTGAATTCGCATAAACCATCTGTCTAAAAAAATGACCTATATAACACCTTCTCGAAAAAATACTTTATCCACAGTCCATGTGTGCAACCGCCTACCATCACCAAGTAAAAAATCACCATAGTTCATTGCAAAATGAACTCCCACTTAAATGTAGTCATAAGTCGTTGGTTTCATAATTATACTAAAAAAGTGTTGCCTTTATTTTATTTACAACTCCAAGTCAATCCGGCACTTGACATAACCAACAGTTGGATTCACCATTCATATAGGTGGTCAATCCAAATTGCATGCTCTTTGATCCTGATAACTTGCTTTGGCTAGCTTCGATGTCTACCCAGGCTATGGTATTCTCCAGTGGAGCTAACTCATTGAAAGAAATCAACTCCATCTTGTAAACAAATTAACATATTTCCAGGGATTCACTTTATTTTCTACTTGCGAACACGATAGTGTCTAGATTATCTAAGTTCACCTACTCCTGGAGCTAGAACCCTCGTCAGAAAAGATCCTTTTGAAACAATTATTATATCGTGGAATTTTAGATATGGACAATATCATATAACACAATGGGAACTCACTACCTCTTGAATACAACATGAAACCATCCATAAAATAGTTTTTTATGGTCTTTTCTCTCATTACAGCGCAAGGACATGAATGTTTGCAATATAGAGTAAGAGTAAGAGAGAGAAAGAAAGAAGGTGAGATGCATATTGCAGCCGCTCAATTAATATACACACAGAAATCTTATTTTCATTGCACCCACATGGATAAAGATGGATTGAGATTATTAATTAGTCCTTAACATACATTATTGTTCTCATCTACGTCACATTCATGCATAGACAAACATGTGTCTTCATCATCTAATATTTTATTTTTTGCTTCCTTTTGAGCAAATTAGCATGTAGCTTCATGGATCAATGTATGTTCAGAACATATCAGTGTGAGCTGCATCAGGAGGAGGCAGTGTTTCTCCTGTGGCCTCCAATGTATCTTGCAGGGGAGCCTCTAACTCCGGGGGTGTGGTGGCACGAACTAGAGCCCAGTTTATGCCACGAAAGAAGGGGTGTTGTTTGATCTCCGTAGATCCTTCGTAAGAACCTAGCCTATTTGTAGGGTCCCGGTGTAGCAACCGATATATCAATTGTCTTGCAGCAAGGCTCACCTACAATTAACATATATAGATCACAAACAGTTGCCGCAAGGCTCACCTACTAGAATGAATGTTTTTATTATTACCTGTATGCTTGCAGGAAATCTGATATCCTTGTGCAGAATATTAGCAAAGGTTCTTTGTCTTGTTTTCCCTCTGAAGGGTGTATAACCATACAACATCTCATATAGAAGAATTCCTAATCCAACAAAGAGGGAGAACCCATTATTATATAGTTGTGTGTATTATACTCCCTCTATACCCATATTAGTTGTCGTTTAGGACAGCGACACAATCTTCAAAGCACAACTTGGACCTCTTGTTTTTATAAAAATATTTATGAAAAAGTGATATATATATATATATATAGTTGTGTGTATTATACTCCCTCTATACCCATATTAGTTGTCGTTTAGGACAGCGACACAATCTTCAAAGCACAACTTGGACCTCTTGTTTTTATAAAATATTTATGAAAAAGTGATAATATATATATATATATATATACTTTATGAAAGTATTTTGAAGACAAATCTATTCATGTAATTTCATATTTGCAAACTTAGAAACTTAATAGTTATTGATGATTTATATTCCAAATGTTTGATCCAAATCTTGTCTAAAACGACAACTAATATGAGTATGGAGAGAGTACATGTTTCCTTAGCACAAGATTAGTTACCTAGCGCCCACCAATCTACAGCACTTGTATGGCCGGCTCCGGTAATAATCTCCTACAACATGCATATAAGGATTGATGCCACAAATGATGATGACTATCACACGTCAAATAGAGACGAGAAATGAAAATGTTGGAAAAAAACACATAAATAAGCGAAGTATAACATCATATATATACATACCGGTGCAATGTACTCCTCTGTACCAACAAAGAATTTGATGCTCGCATTGGTTCAGCAAAGAATATGGGATTGCTCCTGCTCTTCCTCTCTTTTTCTTCTTATCATCTTCTGGAAGAAACACCTATCAAACAACAAGAATAATCATGAAGTGCAACTAAGAAAAATAAACTATATAACAAGTTAAATGAATAGTCATGAAAACTATCTGATAAAGTATGTTAATGAAGTGACATTACTTGTGGTCGGCAGGATGTCAAGCAGGACAAATCAAAGTCTGTCAGGAAATGTGCCCATCTCTATGAAGTAAAATATTCTCTGGCTTTAAGTCTCTATAGATTATACCTGAGAAAAAAAGAAGAGGGGAGAAATTCCTACAAGTAGTAAACATCTCAAGCTTCTCTAGTAAAATATGATGATTAAATGCAAGGAACCCTTCCCCTTTTGTCTGTTAAGGAAGCATACCATTTTCATGAATGGTCAAATTCTTACCTAAACAATCATTGGAGATGTTGGCAAATAATTACTATTGGGTTGTGTTTGACTACCCACTACATGCACGATCCACCATGACCAAAGAGAATTTCATTTATATAATTAATATGGCATATATGACTACCTTGGCAATGTAGGTATTCAAGTGCCGTGACCACTTCTGCAGCATAGAACCTGCAACAATCATGGACAATTACATCAAACAATACTTTCTGGGTTCTTGTATCCAACTACCAATTATATATGTATTAACAAACAAATTAAGGATCAGGATAGCATATCCATGACAATCAAGAAGCATGAAGATTTTCACTAAATCTAGTCTGAGCAAAAGAAACAATTTCAATGTCAATGTCAATGCCCACCTAACCGCATCTTCCTTCAGAACCTTCATAGGTTGCCTATCAAGGAGCATAAAGAGTTCCCCGCCAGCATAATAGTCGGTAATAAGACATACATGTGTCTTTGTCTGACAATATATATTACAATTTGAGATGATAGAAACCATAGTATATTAAGGAGAACAAACATTAAGAATCCTAGTATCATATTAATATATTACACATTTTTCATTATGCAACAAACCTGAAATGATGCATACAACGTTGGAAGAAATGGGTGGTCCAACATATCCAAGATTTGCCGCTCAGCAGTAGCTCTATGGACCTAGAGGTATTATATAGACGAAATAGATGTTGAAAGAAACAATTAAAGGTGGAAGTAACTAAAATGTCATGTGTGATGAAATTTTGTTACTCATACCTTGTTTCGGTTAAGCATGACACTTTTATCCATAGCTTTCATGGCAAAGTGTTCACCTGTGCCAAGCAACTCCACCAAGTGGACACTACAAAATTCAACAACAACTCACATGTTTACTATTTTAAAACATAAACAGGAAATGAAAAACTAGAAAGGAGTACATCTACTGGATTCATGCAAATTGAGTCATTATCATACTTGAAACTATAATAGAAAAGTACTTACCTGCCAGTGTCTCCAGATCCTAAGGGTCTTACTGGTCTAAAATGTTTCAAATCAATGCTTTCAGCTTTCTCAAGAACCTACAAGAAAAAATAGCATGGACCATCTAAGAAATTTCTAAAAAAAATGTCATATGTGTTTGTTTCCAACGGTTCCAAATTAAGCATATAATATTGCAGTGACAACCTAATTCTACGGAAGAATGCATGCCCTGCTTTCTCAAGTATCTCATGATTGTTCCATTTCATCTAGTAGGCTCACAAATTGCATGTAAATATCTATGTTGTGAACTATGTATAACATACCTTTTGGATGGCTCTCCATGATGTGTTATCCTTCATATGTGGCTTTGGCAAGACAGGTTTTGAGTGATTAGCCCACAAATCCTCTGGTCTCTGAATATGACCACAAATTTTCTATTAGAAGTGCCTAGTAATATTTAATTGTGTTATATACAAAATGAATATTTACTTAGACGAACCAAATTAGCATCCGGAAGTTCCTTTGCAGCCTCATCAATATTGTCTGCAGTTTTCTTAACCTGGCACAGGAATAATTCAGGTTAATGCATAAGACAACTATGCTTTCCGACAAGGAATTTAGAAAGTAAAGGTATCCAAATTTAGTTGTAAAAATCACTTTATGCAAACTAAAACACAAAAGAAGCCAATACCCGGAGGAAATTCATCAGAGCATAATGAACTGACCTAAGATGTCATTTATGGATTTTAGAATGTTATACATACCACTAGTCTATGAGTCCCAATGTTGATCATCTGGGTTTAAGAGATATAAATATTTAATAAACACTAGATGACGCTAAATTCTAATAAATATTGCAAGTACTACACTATGGATATCCTGCATTCTTGCATTTATAATATAACAGTGATGACAAAGTTATTTGGTATTTCTTCCTCTTTTTTCACATATTTTTGATAGCAAGCCCATATATGCTAGTCGCCATTAAGGTAGAAACAAACCAGCATGGCGCCATCTTTTGCAGCAGCATCTCGAACACGCTCAGTTCCATCCAACTGAACCCCAATGAAGTATTGAACATCACCCTAATGAATCATCAAATTGGATGCATCTCAAATCATATGAAATAGTTCCAAACCAAATATATAGGTAAAAAATCTCATAAATCTTATTACGGTACCTTCTGATCACGCATAGGTTGCAAGTGAAAGAGGTTCCAGAATTTTTACCTGCTCAAGTGATAAACAACCACAAGAGATTTGGTTTGATTCATTACTATAGAAAAAATATATTTGCACATTATTAGCCTCCCTCTGCCACCGGTTAGTACTAATGCAGTAATAGAACATTAGATTGATGTTATAAATGTTTAGGGTTTAGAAATTGCATCATGATCTTACAAGAACATGGGAGCATGTGAAGAGTATGTACCGCTCTTTGTGTAATTTATCAGCTGAACGGTAACTTCTGTTTGGTTATCTATGGCATCTCTTATCTTCTTTACTGTCCCACGGTCAGTTTCAGGTCCTTGAAGAAACCTGCAAGGGAAGCATATATAGGTGAAGTGACTCATTAAATCATTAGTCATTGTAATATGTAGTTTATGAACAATTGAAAATGAAATTATGTAATATTTAATGTCATAATTTACCTGCAATTTCTTCCCAATATTTCTTCGCGACAATACTCTGTCAACCGCAAAAAACTATCTGATGCAAATATCTGTGACATTCACCCAAAAATGTAATGACTAAAGTTCAATGGAAGGTACGTTGATATCTTTGTAGATAGAAAGAAAAGAACAGTGATGTTAATTCTTTTGTCTTACAATTGGATTATCCGGTAACCTTGGGTCAGTGATGACAAAATTCTTTTCAATACGTTCAAGCGTAGTAGCCAAATCTATACCCCTTCTCATTTCTTTCCTCCTGAAATCATCATCAAAGCTTTCTGGTCTCTCATCATCACTATCAGGTAGCGGATCTTCCCTTGGTTTTAGAATGTTCTTCTCTACATTTCCATGCCCCATACCAATAAGACTGCACAAAAGAATTAAATGTGAGAACAAATGCAAAGACAATAGAGACTCTACATGGAAACTTTGAAATAAAGCAAATGCTATGATTATTATCATGTGGTTTATTATCATATCATACCCCATAAAGGAACGCAAACCAGATTTTCTGGTCTTATTCCCTCCTTCAGGCACTTCAGTAATTTTTTGTAGAGAGTTTCTCATTCCACTTCGTGAGTTACGGCGGGGTCCACTTTCAGAGCTTCTCTTGTCAGGAACTTCACCTGAAAGCACATCTCCCGATTCCTGTGATTTCCTTTTTAAGGTATTGTTTCTTGATTCTGACAGTGACCGTGGATCCTTAAGGGCAATTAGAAGCTCCGAGACTGAGCTACGAGCATGATCCTTTTGTCTCGCTGCAAAGAATATTATTGTTAATAATATAATATTATTGTTTTCATAGGCGTTCAAGGTAAAACCTTTGTTTATGAAAAAGTAAGCAAGACTACTAGTAGTGATAGTACCATCATATTTGATTAGTGACTCTGGCAATCCATTTGGGCGAAGAGCTGTATCCTTGCTACCTTCTGTGTACTTACTCACTTCCACTTGCATCCTGTGACACATTGCACACAATCAAAGGTTTATTATAACTATAGTGCTGAACAAAACTATAAAGTGGCATGATGATATATATAGTATGTGATGAGAAAGCTGACCCAATGAACTTGAGGACCCTGCCATCCTGATCCTTGATGGGGGCAACTGTTAGGAGGTTCCAGAATGGTGTACCATCCTTCTTGTAGTTGAGGATACGACCACAATAATTTGACCCAGCAGCGAGAGCCTGCCTGATCTTGGAAATCTCTACGGGGTCAGTCCCAGAACCTTGAAGGAAGCGACTGCATGCAGTTGAGAGATCGATCATCGATATGCAATGCGTATGGACTAGTTGGAGTCATATCTATGCATTAAAAATTAAATTGGCATGGAATGGAATAGAATGAAATGGAATTGAAATAGATCGACGAACCAGTTCCTTCCGACGACCTCATTGGAAGAGTAACCAGTCATGTTGAAGAATCCAGCACTAGCGTAGAGGATGGGGTGGTCAGGGCGGGTGGCATCGGACACGACGAAGGTCTGTTGGAACGCAGAGAGTGCGGCGCGAAGCTCCTCCGACACTCGGGGGAGCGCTCTACCAGCGGCGGCCCTCTCGTCAAAGGAGTTTCCCCTCTCGCTCTCGCTGGTGCGGTTGGAGGTGGAGCCGGAGGGGCGGGCGACGACACCCTGGGGGCGGCCGGTGTGCTCGTCGGTCTGGAGGACGAGGCCCCACTCGGCGGCCCTCTGCGTTGCCTGGCCCACATCAGCGGCGTCCTCGTGCACCTCATCATCCTCATCCCTGGCGATGGCGAGGCTGGGATGGGAAGCAACTGCAGGAGGAAGGAGGAATGGGGAGGTGGCCGCGCGATTTGAAGCGGCGGCGGAGGAAACAGGAGGTGCATCTGGATTGAAGACTTCGAGGGATCCGCGGGAGTCACGCGGAAGTCCTGCACCACCCTCAAAATATTTATTATCATCAATTACAAATGTTTTCAAGGGAGATTAATGTTGTTCATCCGTCACACACAACATGTCTCTTTTAGAGTTCGTTTGGACAGCGACACGGTCTCCAAAGCATAACTTGATCACTTATTTCTTTAAAAATATTTGTTATAAAGTGGTATATATATACTTTTATGAAAGTACTTTTAAAAAAATTTATTTATATGATTTTTACATTTCTAAACTCAATAATTTAAAAGTTATTTATGATTTATATTCTCAATGTTTGGCCGAAACCTTTTTCAAAACGAACTCTAAAAGAGATACGGAGGGAGTATGTCATCTCTCTTCTCATTAAGATACTTATATTTATAATACGTACAAAAATATGTCTAGCAAAAAGTAGTGCTAGTAGAGGCTTTGCACAAACGAGGTACAATGATTTTTCCGGATTATGTAAAAACTCTATGTCATCTATCTAGTGACAATATAATTTCCATGTGAGCATTGCCCTTGATATGATAGTGGAAAAGAAAAACCTTATGTTTAGGTCGTTGCTACTAGCTAGCCAGCCCTCTGGATAGGTTATTGGGTGTTTGCCAATAGGATGCACATATTTGAAGGTGCATGCATGCTTGCATATATGTAAAGTTAGCTCAGGTAATTAACTACAATAATGTTGGTTGGAGATTTTTCAATTCCTCTCTGTCTCTGTCCAATGCTGCAAGCTACATATTCGGTTGCGATGCACAAGTATAAGCCTGTTTGGCATAGCGCACTATTTTTTTTGTCAAACAATTTTTTAAAAAAACAACTTTACTCGTGAAATTATTTTATTCTCTCTCATAAAAGGATAAGTTAGAAAAAAAAAATTATTTTTCACAGCTTACACCGGTGTATGAAGTTGTTTCTCAAACATGTATGAAGTTGTTTTGTTAAACACTTTTCTAAAATAGTTCAGTTCATGTAAAAATTTGCTTATGAAACTATTTTTTTAAAACAACTTCACGAATGAAGCTGACTTATGCTAAATGCATGGGTCTATTTTGGTAGTTAAAAAGAATAATATAAAGGAGAGAGATGCTTGATGGATGTATTTTTGAGAAAGCTAAGGGAAAAAGGGCAGCAGGCAGGATCGAACAAATTGTACAAGAGTAAAGATGAAAAGGATGTCTACGTCATGTAAATAAAGACGGAAAAAAGCAGATGGGTGCATGTGAGAAAGACAGTACTCACATCACATGCGCAAGTACGGAGTAGATACTTAGGGTGTGTTTAGTTGGAAAATTTTGCAAAAAATATTCATGTAGCACTTTCGTTGTTATTTGACAAACTTTGTCCAAATATGGACAACGTAGACTCCAAAGATGCGTCTCGACATATACATACGAAAAATACAATTAGTTTTTTTTACCTATATTTAATGCTCCATGCATGCGTCGAAACATTGATTTGATGGTTGATGTGATGGAGGCAACTAAACAAGGCCTTATAAAGGAAGGTAGTTATATGTGCATGATGAGGGTGGTATTAGTTAGATTCGTCCCCAGTAATCCAAGTTAATTAAAGTGGTGCACACATGTGAGAATGAAGCAATTAATCTAGTTGATGCTTGACAGTGGCCGGCGGCCGGCTGGGTGACTACTGGGTCCATATATTGGATGATGGATTTGGATAAGGAAGAATTTTCAGAACCAATCAAAAGAAAGCTAGCTAGCGCTATCCGGAGTAGTACCAAATTAACAACTGTACTGTATGGAAAAAGGGATTGAATCTACCACCTGATGATCAAATGTACATCTATAAACAGCTAGCACAATATTATGACTAATAATCTGTCTGAATTAAGTTAGCATGCAGTATATATTCATCTCTACATATATACTACACGAGCATATATTACAGTCGTACAAAATTAATTAGTAGTTTTGTACGTATATATAGCCACAGGACCGGTTTAATTTTGCTAGCTAGAGCTGAAAGTAAATATTACTACTCCCTCGATTGGATTGCATATAATAAATTGTAAGCTAGCTAGCCGTTTCAAATTATCAATTGTAACAGAGGGATCGCAGTAGCTAGCACACAGCCTGTTGATCGAGGGAAAGTATGAGCATGTTACAGTTAGATGCATATATATATAATAGTATCTAATTACAGTTAGATGCATATACAATTATATAATACACTAGTATATCGATCTCAGATAGATGCATCATCATCAAGAAGCAAACGAAAGCGATTAATAATAAAAATAATTAGTGCACAGTATCTATCTATCTATCTAGCAGTAGTACGTACGTATGTAGTATGTATAAAATAATAAATAAAAGGAGTAAAAAAGCTAGTAATCCATGAATGTACAGTAAGTAGCGTATATGCATACATACATATATCTGTACGCATATATAGTAGGTACACGTACCTTTGAAAGCCATTTTTGATAGATGTTTACTGGCTTGCTGCTACTCGATCCGGTGAGTGATGGTGAGCAAGCAGCAAGCGCGAGAGCAAAAGAGCAAGCAGCAAGCAGAAAGGGGTGGCGGCGGCGCGCGGCTGCCTTGCCGGCAGTGTCGTCGGTCAGATACTACGCCTCTCGCCTGTGCCTGGCGGCGGGGCGGCTGCTGCTGCTGGTGACGCTGCTATATACTGTAGGATCGGATCAGGGCACGGCGGATCGGGGAATCTTGTTTAATTGCTTGTCGCTGATTATTGGGATGGGGATGGGGATGGGGATGGGGGATGCATGCGATGGCCCAGCAACTAGGAGTAGCTACTACAGCTAGCCTCTCTCTACACACACACACAGAGAGAGAGAGAGAGAGAGAGAGAGCCGCTACATACTCCGAAGTCCGATCCGCGGAGTATTATGTGCTGAAGTTGATGATGATGATGAACATCGATCATGGAATGGAATGAAGCTATAGCTAGGCAGGCATAGCATGTGCTGTGCAGTGATGGATGGATCGTCGATCGATGTGCAGCGAGAGCGAGCGAGCGATATCGGGCTGGCCGCCGCCGTATGGCTATGGCATGGAAGACATGAAGCACCCCAGCTAAGCTCAGCATATGCACAAGAGATGGAGAAAATACGGACACATCGATACAGACACAGAGGAGCCACCGATGATCGAGCCAGCAGGACCCCAGGACCCAGGACGCAGGACGCAGGAGATTATTATTATCGGTATATATCAGTAAGTAGCTAGCGAGGGTGCTACTCCATCCATCCTCCTCCTCAACTTTACTCACTGCTAGTAATTCTCTTCTCTTCTTCTTTCTTCTACAGAGTAGCAGCTATCCAGTGAGATGGAGACTCATGGCATGGATCAAGATGACGATGCACTACTACTGTTTTCTCTCTCACTCTATCTGTGATTTGTAGTTCTGTACTGTACTGTATGCAACTACCAACTGCTGCTGCTGCTGCTGCTGAAGACAAGACCGATGCAACTAGCTAGCTAGCTAGCTATAGATGGGCATGCCCTGCCCTGCCCATGAGAGCACGCTAAAAGCGAAAGGAAGAAGGCATTGGATCAGAGAGGCCACACTGACCACGACGTACGCGCTGCCTAGCTGATCGAAAGAGAGCCGGCCTGAAACAGATCAGCACACAGGCACAGTGAGGGCCCAGAACAAGACACATAAATATCTCCATCGATCGGGGTCCAACACAGACCACGTACGCTTGTTGCTGCCTAGTGCCTACTCTCCAATTTCAAATTATAAGTCGTTCACATATCTTTTTCCTATATACCTATTTTTTTTCTAATTATTATTATAAAATGTTTTGACTTTTCTAAATACGTAATTTTTTGCTATACATTTAAATATACGCTATATGTCAAGACTTATATAGTAAAGATAATATATCTAGAAAAACCAATATGTCCTATAATTTGATGAAACAGACAGAGTACCTACTAACTATACATTATGTTGTGTTGTGTAGTATGCCAAAAGTCAAACAACTTGCAATTAATCCTTCCAACCTGATATATCTGCACCCAGTTCTATAGTACAGTATCTATCTAGGTATGGTTTATTAAGCTCCTTTATCTAGATATGAGATTGTTTAATATCCTTCCAACCTGATATATCTGCACTGCACCCATGTGCTTAGTTCCCCATATTTCCCAAAAATTTTAGTAGGTACATGTCGAAATGAATCTTTTAAGACTAGTTAGTCCATGTTTTGACAAAGTTTGTCAAATAACAACGAAAGTACTGCAGAAACTTTCCCAAAAAATTTGGGAAACTAAAGGCCTAACTTTCAACCACACTTCATTCATTCATTCATCGCTCCTTTAGTGCACATAGCCTAATAATAGTCTCCTTCCTAATATGTCTATGCATCAGAACACACGTGGATGCAATCACTACAACAGAAACAACCTTTAGCACCAGTTGGGAAGGAGCTTTAGTCCCGGTTTTCTCAACCGGCTCCCACCGGGGCTAAAGGCTCCCAAGAGAAAAAAATAAAAGTGTGTTTGTGAGATTCGAACTCAGCACCTTTCGCCTCACGCACGCTTACCAACTGAGCTACACAACCCACGTGAATACGTGATACAATTCTGGATGTTTTCCTTTTGAATACACTCGTGAAGGACCTTTAGGCCCGGTGGTAACACCAACCGGGGCTAAAAGGACCTTTAGTCCCTGTTGGTAACACCAACCAGGGCTAAAAGGTCATCCTTTAATCCCGGTTGTATTACCAACCGGGACTAAAGGTTCCAACCGGGACTAAAGGTTTAGTCTCGGTTGGTTTTACCAACAGGGACTAAAAGTCTTTAACCCCGGACATAATTTTTTGCCGAGACTATAGGTCAGTTGATAGATCGTCCAAAGCCATTTCTGTTGTAGTAAATGTGCTTCATAAGTACTCTCTCTATTTTAAATTATAAGACTTCTATTTTTTTTATAGATACGTAGTTTTTGTTATACACTTATGTCTAGGTCTCTAGATATATAGTAAAAACAATGTATCTAGCAAAGTCAAAACATCTATAACTTAAAATGGATTAGAGGGAATACCAAAGAAATACATGGGTGCAATGCTTTATATGGGGAAGTACTACCTGCTATGCGCCTAAAAATACAAAGTTTTTTGACGGATTCAAGCCTGAACGCGTCTTGGCCCCTAGTGGTTTCGGTGATTGGATGAAACACAAGATTACTGTGACTAACGTGTGTTTTGCAGAAACAGGATTGAGTTAGGTCACGGTAATGGCGACGATACGGCATATGGAGTTCATGTCCCCTGGCGATGGATATCGTTTCGGTTTTCAAAGATGGACGACGAAGACGGTGGTAGACTAGGCTAAGTGTCATATGGTGTTGGAGGACACTTAGGTAGTCTTAGGTCTTTGTTTTTTTCCCGTACTATAAAGGGGAGCGTGAATCAGTAGCTTGACCTAGATGAGTCTATTGAGGTAGGTGTGGTGCACACTTGTTATTTCATAGCCCTAGGTAGCTCAGAGAGATGCCTTAAGTTGAGAGAATCAAAAGTCATTTAGGCCGCGTCGCGATCCGAGTTGAGTCTGCCCTTGTTATGGGCATCGGACGCTGGCTAGGTGGGCATCGGACGCGTCCGATGCTCACCCCGACTAGGTCCGATGCTCACACCACCCGACTAGGTTTTAGTCTGGTGCGTGGCATCGGACGCGCCGATGTGTTCACATCGGACGCGCCCGTGCCACTGTTCACGTGCACGTGAATTGAGGGTTGCATCGGACGCTGGCATCGGACGCTGAGGGCCAGCGTCCGATGACCATCCAGAGAGGTTCCAGAGAGGTCAAATCCACATCGGACTGTCCCTTTAAACAGTCTGACAAGAAGGTACAGTAGACCGTTGGACGAGGTCATCGGAGTGTCCGATGCTAGGCATCGGCGCGTCCGATGCCCCCGCAGAATGCCTGTCTTGTACTGTTTTTGGATGGCCGGGTGGGGGAGTATATATACTTCCTTCCCTCCATCCATTTGAGTGTTCTTGTCACTTCCATCAGCTGAGAAACACATTGTGAGTGTGAGTGAGTGCAAGAGCCCTAGTGAGGTTGAGTGATTTGCTAATTGTGTGTAACACTCTGGTGTTAAGCAAAACTAAAACTTGTCATGTCATCATATGCATTAGCATTTCACTTGAGTTGATAACCCAATTTTGCATTCACTAAAAACAAGTTTATTCTTTATGCTTGTGCTTAGTGGTAAGGAGTGTTTAAGTGAAACCCTAGTTTAAGTTCTCTTATGTGTGAATATTGCTTTTATGCTATATAAGGGTATTATGGTAATTTCTAATAAAGTAATGGAATCTTTACCAAATCTTGGTATTGTGTCTCAAAGGTGTATTTGGAATATGTTTCAAGTCACCATTGAGGTATAATTCAAATTTTGGTTGGAATTCATTTAAGTATGTTATTAATTCAAAATCCTATTTTATCCCCTATAATAGCAATCAAAATCTGAGCATATTCTGCATATGTTGCAAAAATAAAAGATGTTCAGTATTGAATTCTGAACATTTGATATTTTAACATATTTTCAACTTATATTCAAAAATTTGAAGTAATTTCAAATAACCGAAAGGGTATAAAGGAGAAGGGGGGATAAGTTTCTCTTTCCCTGTTCATGGCGGTGGAGGCCGATCTTTTATCGGTGTTGCCGCGCGATAGGCATCGATCTCTCCCGAAAGAGCTCGCAACCGTGTTCGTGGCGATGTCAAGCAGCTGCTGGCTCCTCCCTCGCGTCGTGGCGTCTCCTCCTCTCCGCTCGCCATCGTCGTCTTGCACCTAGGGCACCGACGGACCGATCCAATCTCTCTCGCCCAATCATCCCAATTCACCGCACCCAAGCATCCAGCATCCTCCTAATTGCCCGTGGTTATAACCTCCCTACCTCCTTGCGCATCTCCAGACCCATCCATTCGAACTCTATTGCCTCAGAGAGCTCGAGCTCGCCATTTTCCTTCCCGCCGGGCGAAATCGCCGCCGAGCTCGACCTCACCGTGGTCAGCCCAACCGGGCACTCCTCTACTCTCCCTGTCTCATGTTTCCGTTTCATCTTGACCCCAGGATTCTCATCGGCTTGGTGGTTTTCCATT
Organism: Coix lacryma-jobi var. lacryma-jobi; assembly: GCA_009763385.1. Lineage (NCBI taxonomy): Eukaryota > Viridiplantae > Streptophyta > Magnoliopsida > Poales > Poaceae > Coix > Coix lacryma-jobi. The sequence goes on along the minus strand of CM019824.1, from coordinate 290,328 downwards.
TGGTGTTCAGGTCTCGCCGGAACATCACTTTCTCTTCTTCGCCGGAGCTCGCCGCCGCAAGCCACTGCTCCGTGGACTCCTTCTCTCCGTCCATCCTCCGCTCGAACCGGCTATACAGCCAGCATCAGGGTGAGCTACTGATCTTCCTAGCCCCTCTGTTCTCTTGCTACCGGCCTGAGTTCGCCGGAACAGCTCCGCCGTGATCCGGTCCGCCGCCGTGCGTGGCCAGACCTCACCGAGCAGTAGCGTTTAGGGTTAGGGGTCCTATCGGCCGCGGGTGACTTGCTGGTGCTTGTGCTCGCGTTAGTGGGTCGCTGCTGCTGGCCGTAGTTGGCCGGCGTAAGGCTCACCGGCGCTCGGTGCGCCGCCGTTCGCGGGTCGGCCAGGTCGGGGACCTCCCGTTTGCGAAGACGATGTTTTCAGGGTGTTGGTTGCAAAGTCCATGACTCTGGTGAATAGCGCCATGGACTGCGGTTAGTTTCGTTTAAGCCGAAGGGCTTTTTCTGCAATAGTGCCAGAGCGCGCGGGCGGGAGCCAGGCCGGGCCGGCTTCCGCGTGCGCTGGCCGCACCGGACTGGGCCGAAAGCCCAGTTTGGGCTAGAATGAAGTTTTTCTTTTTATGGCTTTATGCACAGTAGCTAGTTTTGTTCTTTTTGCTATAATTTTTATATAGCTCTGTTAATCCTGAAATTTGACATGTAAGCTAATAACATGTCTGTGCTAATATAAAAATTATAAAACTTGTGTTTTGAATATTTTACTTTGACAATTAAATCTGCACTTTAATTAATAAATGCAAATTTGATGAATTATGTGATTTTCTGTGTTTCTCCAAAAATTATGAAATTTGACATGTGAGTTTGTGTCACTGATATCTACCTTCATAATTAATTTCAGCTCTGTTTGAATAAGTCTGATTTGTGTATAAATATAGGGCTAATTAAAATGACTTATAAAATAAAAAGAAATAGTTAATCCTTTTGGAATTGTGTGACTTTTGGAATTGTTTGACAACCAGTGGAAAACTAGCATGATTTGCTCCCTGGTTATGGATTCCTTTTTACAAATAAACTTTTGTTGCTTGTTAGTTACCTAACCTTGCTTAATAGAGATAATAAAATTTGCTTAGTAATAATATGTAGTTTAATAGCTAAAGTGGTTTTGTTGCTTTGCAACTTTACCATGATGAAGATTGTATGAATAAATGTCTACAGCTTAGAAAATTTCCATCTTTACCATGATCATATCATAAACATCCCATTGATCATGCATATGCACTTCTACGTGTAGATCTCGTTTCGGAAGAACCGGATCCACAGTGGGTTTCTTCTGAGAGTTTGGATCCTTCTGGTTTTTCTGAGTCTCCGGACTTCGCTAATCACCAAGGCAAGCCCCGAACATTAAACCTATCCTTATATTGTCATAAAGTTATTTATATCATTTGAGTTACTATGATGCATTAAGTGAATAGGAGTATGTGAGCCTTATTTGATGCATTACCAACCTTGATGATTCCAATACTTAACCTTGATACCCGTTTTTATGAAAATGCTTAGTATGCTTAGTCATGCTTTATTACTTCATAATAGTAGGCTTTTGAAAATGGTTGCTATGTTGGAAGTCATGAATCTTGAGATAACATGATAACGATAGTAACTTACATCAAGAATGGAGTCTTGTTGTAAGGTTACTCAACATAGGACCTTATCGTTGTTGGCCTGCTGTGATTGAGATCTTTGAGTACAGCCCACATGCGGTGGTAAGCCTCGTCTATAGCTATTCCGATACTTGAGAACGGATAACCGCGTACTAGGAGTGGAGAGATGGCGGGAGTAGCGTGTACCCTTGGGGCTATGAGATAGTCGGGTTCGAGGTGTACTGTACTCTCGGGTGACGCTGGACCCGTTCTTGTATGGGAGGATCTATAGATAGGGTTGACATATGCAAGATTAAGTTCTACATATGTCGTGTGGTACTGAATCCCCAGCTGGGTTTAAATGATGATTCGAATCGCCGTGTTTCCTCGGATATGGAGCCTCAATCCACTAACCCGCACCGTAGTAATGAATTGGATCTTTATGAAATAAGAACGAAAGATGTGATATGCTTATGAAAGTTTGAGAATCTTTGGATAGTTGTAAAGTTTAATCTTGAGTTAAAACTTGAAAATAGGCTTTACTTTTAGTAAGTTTTTATGCAAAAGAAATGTTTTGATCTTGCTAAAGCCTTACCTTGAATCCCTATAGCCTTCATACCTGAGTCTTCTCCTCTTTTCTAGACGGTTAAGTCTTGTTGAGTACTTTTGTACTCAGGGTTTGTTAACCTCTGTTGCAGGTGAGTTCATTGATCATCCTTTTGGTGGTCAATGTTTCTTCACTCTTGTGGAGGAGAGTGATAATGACTCTGATGTTTGACCTTGGGCAAGTAACAACATTTTTGTGTGGTATATGTAATATGAAGTTCCGAACCTTTTATGTAATAAGTACTTATGGTTGTAAACTTTAAAATCTAAGTTTCGATCTATGTTATATAATCTTTCCGCTTTACTCTGATTTATCTTATCTATAAAACTGTTGTAATACTGTGATGCTTGACGAGGGAATTCCTGAAAAGAATGTAACGTGGATGATTCGGGTTTCCCGAGGACACCCGACAGATCTCTTGAGTCATTTGGAACTCGTGCACGCCAATCAGAAGACTTTAAGACAATGATGGGTGCATGTGGGCCACTTAATTCAGGAGGTTCTGCCACATTGTGAGAATTAGACACCTCCTAGTGAGAATTGAGTAGCAAGTGTGCATTCATCCATCTCTTTGGCTTTGTGTTGGTCAAGTGAGAGTTCTAGCTTGTTACTCTTGGTGATCGGCATCACCTAGACGGCTTGGTGGCGATCGTGAAGCTTGGAGAGCATCCGGTGGCATTGTGGATGACCCAAGCAAGCTTGTGACCGGTAGTGAGCAATTTCACCGGGGCCGGAGTGGCGAAGAATCAGCTCGTAGTGAGCACTTGATCCTTGCGCGGATCAAGGGGGAGCGATACCCTTGCGCGGGTGCTCCAACGAGGACTAGGGGGGTGTGCCGACACCTCGATACCTCGGCAAAAAGATCGTCGAGTCATCTCTACTCTTTTACCTACGCATTTACTTTCAAGCAATTCAATTCTGCATTACTACTTGTTGTTCATTCTATATTGAATTGCTTTGCTAGAGTAGGAGTGGCTTAGACTTGGTATTTTTGTGCGGTAGAATAAAGAGAATCACACTTCTAGGCACTAGGGGGTTAATTGAGGCTTGATAGGTTTTATTATTGCAAGAAGTTTTAGAAAAACCCAATTCACCCCCCCTCTTGGGCATCTTAATCCTTTCAATTCGTATCGGAGCCTCGTGCTCTCGATTTAGGCTTTACCACCTAGAGTTAAGATGTTCGGAGGTGATGGACCACCTCCCATGTTCGAGGGAGACGACTTTCCATATTGGAAAATCCGTATGGAGTCGTACCTAGAAGCGGTTGATGTGAAATGTCGTGATGCCGCCATAACCGGGTTCCCCAAACCCAAGGAGGGCACTAGCCTCACGCCACATGAGAAGAAATGAGAAGTGGAATGCAAAGGCCAAAAACATTCTTTTTAGAGGCATTTGCAAGGATGTGTTTTAACCGCGTCCGGAACCACAAGAATGCCCATGATCTATGGGATAACATTTGTGCTCTCCATGAGGGGACCAAGAGTGAGCGTGAGGAGAGATATCATTTAGTTCATGCTAATGAAAGTGCAAATGAAATGTACTCACGCTTGAATGTTCTTGTAGAAGAACTCAATGGACTTGGCCTCACACAAATGCAGCCATCCGATGTTGTGAGGAAGATTCTTTGTGTCCTTCCAATTGAGAAGTATGGACACATTGTGACGGTGCTACATCAAGGTGATCTTTCCACCGCTACACAACACCACTCAAATCTTGGGAAGATCAATGCGCATGAGATGTACATGCACATCACACCAAGTGGTGGCTCCTACACCGACAAGAAGAAGGACTTGGCCTTCAAAGCTAGCCATGACAAGAAGGGCAAGTCCAAGGCTATTGTGGCATCATGAGAGCACAAGTGATAAAGAAGATGATTCCAACATTGCTCTCATGGTGAGAAGGACCACCAAGATGTTGAAGAAGCTTCACAAGAATGGAGTCAACTTTGACTCAAGAAAGAAGAAGTTCTTCACAAGTAGCAGAGGAGGCCAATCTCCGAATGGATTGCTACAATTGCGGTGAGCTTGGCCATCTTGCTCATCAATGCACCAATCCCAAGAAAGAGAGCTACAAGAACAAGAACAAGGGCAAGAAGTATGACTCATCAAGTGAAGATGAGAAGAAGGATGAAAGCCCCTACAAGAAGGATGGCAAGAAAAAAAGCAATACCACAAGAAAGGTGTGAAGGCTTACATTGTTGGTGATTGGCTCACCGACATTGATTCCTCCGGTGGCTCATCATATGAAGATAGTGATGATGAGAAGGAGAAGGTGGCCGCTCTAGTCATTGGCTCTCTCTACCCACCACCACCACCATCGCCATCATCATCTACACACCTATGCCTTATGGCCAAGGGTGACCGGAAGGTACAAAACGATGATGACTTTAGTGATAGTGATAGTGATGGTGAATTTGAGTCACCTACTTATGATGAGCTTGTTACATTGCTAAACAACTACACCAAAACAAAATCATAGAAGACTAGAGCTAAAATGAAAAGCTTGTTGATGAAAATGAATCTCTTGTTGAGAAATGTGATCATGCTATTCATGCTAGTGATGAACTAAAAGATGAACTTGCAACTATGTCATCCACTATCAAGGAGCTCAAGTCCTCTAACAAGAGCTCAAAGCTAAAAATGAGAACTTGATAAGATGCATAGTGACTTTACCACTAGTTATCAATTGCTCAAGAACATATACTCAAGTGAAAGTAGATTATGATACTCTCACCATTGCTTATGATATGCTTTCACATGAGACACTTGATGCTCCTAACCATGTTGTTAAGTGTGACATAGCAACATCTTGTGAGGACTTGGTTAGTGAGCATGATGAGCAAAGAGCTAGTGGCAAGGGCAAGAATGTGGTTGTGGCCGATCACTATGATGATTATATCAAGATCAAGAATGAGAATGCAAAGCTCAAGGTTGATCTAGAGAAGCTTGCAACCACAAAGCAAGTCATTGTTGAGACCCAAGATGATGAGTATAGCATGACACTTGAGCTTGACATGCTAAAGAAGAGAACAAGAGATTGAAAATGGAGAGAGATTACAAGATGACACCATCTCAATTAGAGCTTCAACAAGAGAATGACAAGCTCAAGAGAGAGAAGGAGCACCTCACCACCGGTTGAAGAAAATTCACCAAGGACAATGTCTTCAAAGTTAGTTACTCATGAACACCGTCATGAAGACCAATAGAAATGGCATTGGCTTCCTTGAAGAGAAGATGAAGCAACGCAAGAGCATCACTAAGCCAAAGAAGAAGAGATTGGAAGATGCTATGAGTGTGGAAAGGAAGGTCACTTTGATCATGATTGTGAAGAGCCAAAGCCACACCCTTGCCCAAGCATGCTAGGCCCTTTGCTTTCAATGCTCACTACATGCTTAGACAAGACTCTAGTGGCAAGATGAAAGTTATGTTCATGGGCCTCCTAACAAGAATAGGCCAAAGCAAATTTGGGTTGCAAAGTCACTAGTAGAGAAGGTTAAGGGACCTCAACAAGTTTGGGTCCCAAAAGCTCAAGCTTGATTTCTTATGTGTGTAGGTGAACTACAAGACCGGTGGATCTCATTGGGTGATTGATAGTGGTTGCACACAACATATGACCGGTGATCCCCGGATGTTCACCTCACTTGAAGAGAATGTCAATGACCAAGAAAAGATACATTTGGTGACAACTCAAAGGGCAATGTCAAAGATTGGGCAAAGTGGCTATATCAAATGATCATACCATCTCCAATGTGCTACTAGTTGCATCATTGAGCTTCAACTTGCTATCCGTTGGGCAACTATGTGATCTTGGCTTTCAATGTTTGTTCACCGACAAGGAAGTGGTTGTGATATTGGTTTTCTTGTTGGTTACTCATTGAAGTCCAAAGCATATCGAGTATTCAACCATGCCACCGAGATGGCAGAAGAAACATATGATGTGGAATTCGATGAATCTAATGGCTCCCAAGGAGAGCATGAAAATCTTGATGATGTAGGTGATGAACCATTGAGGGAAGCAATGAAGAACATGTCGGTTGGAGCCATCAAGCCTAAAGATGATGATGATGATGTGCAAGTCATTGACAAGCCATCCTCATCCAATGTACCACAAGATGATAAAATGGGAGAGAGCCATTTGAAGATACTCATGTCTCCCATGATCAAATGGTGGTACAAACTCAAGATGTTGATGCTCCTCAAGCGGCCCCTCAAGTGGTTGATCAAAGGACTACTCCTCTACTACAAGCTCATCCTCAAGAACTCATCATAAGGAGTCCAACAAGGCGTGTAATGACTCGATCTAAAAAACTTGCTTTATTTATTGAACATCACTCCTTTGTGTCTCTTGTTGAGCCTACCATTATAGATGAAGCTCTAGGTGATCCAGATTGGGTGAATGCTATGCATGAAGAATTAAACAATTTCACCCGCAACCAACTTTGGACACTTGAAGAGCGACCCAAAGGCGCAAGAGTCATTGGAACAAAATGAGTGTTTAGGAACAAGCAAGATGATCAAGGCAAGGTTATTAGAAACAAGGCAAGGCTAGTGGCAAAGGGGTTCTCTCAAGTTGAAGGTTTGGATTTTGGAGAGACCTTTGCACCGGTTGCAAGACTCGAAGCCATCCGTATCCTCCTTGCATATGTATCACATCATGACATTAAATTATATCAAATGGATGTGAAAAGTGCATTTTTAAATGACTTCATAAATGAACTAGTCTATGTTGATCAACCTCCCGGGTTTGAAGACCCTAGATATCCTAATCATGTTTATAGGTTGTCCAAGGCGCTATATGGGCTCAAGCAAGCCCCAAGAGCATGGTACGAGCGCCTCCGGGACTTCCTTATTGAGAAGGGCTTCACACCATTGGGATGGTCGACACCACACTATTCACCAAGAAGCTTGATGGAGAGATCTTCATTTGTCAAGTCTACGTTGATGATATCATCTTCGGGTCAACAAATGAAGCATATTGCAAGGAATTTGGTGACTTGATGTCGAAGGAGTTCGAAATGCCCATGATTGGAGAGCTCACATTCTTCCTAGGCTTCCAAGTCAAGCAATTGAAGGAGGGGACTTTCATATCTCAAGAGAAGTATACAAAAGACCTCCTCAAGCGCTTCAACATGGATGATTGCAAGCCTATCAAGACTCCCATGCCAACAAACGGACATCTCGACCTAGATGTGGGAGGTAACCCGGTTGACCAACTCTCTACTACCGTTCTATGATTGGTAGCTTGTTATATTTGACCGCATCTAGGCCCGACATCAAATGTTTAGTGTGTGCATGTGTGCTCGCTTTCAAGCCGATCCTAGGGAATCACATCTCATAGCGGTGAAGAGAATCCTTAGGTACCTAAAGCACACCCCGAGCATTGGCCTTTGATATCCCAAAGGAGCTAACTTCCAACTCGTTGGGTATTCCGATTCGGATTACGCGGGTTGCAAAATAGAAAGAAAAAGCACATCCAGAGGGTGCCATTTGCTTGTGAGATCACTAGTTTCATGGAGTTCTAAAAGCAAAATAGTGTGGCCTTGTCTACCCGCCGAGGCAGAATACATAGCCGCGGGTGCTTGTTATGCACAAATCCTTTACATGAAACAAACCCTTTTAGACTATGGTGTAGTTCTAGAAAGGGTACCTTTGTTGTGTGACAATGAGAGCGCGGTTAAGCTTGCTAACAACCCGGTTCAACACTCTCGCACAAAGCACATAGATATTCGCCATCACTTCCTTAGAGATCATGTTTCCAAGAAAGATATATCCTTAGAGGGAGTTAGAACCGAAGATCAATTGGCGGATATCTTCACAAAACCCCTAGATGAGAACCCCTTTGTAGATTGCGAAGTGAGCTTAATGTGCTTGATCTAAGTAACTTTGTCAAAAAGTGAAAAGGGGTTGTCTTTGCATTGCATTGTATAATATGCCATATTTAATTTCTGCTATGCACATAGGCTTGTCAGACGTGGTTAAGATAATCGCCCTAAAAAGCGTGTGAAGAGCTTACCCATGAGCAAACTTGACAAGCAATCTAGATTCAAATTCCGTATTGCATTGCATATGTATGGTTGTTGCTTTGTCGTTTCTTTTCGTTATGTTTTGAGCAACCGCTGTGTTCGTCCACCGCTAGGGGGAGCATTTGAGGCTCTTAATGGTTGAGTCCCCTAGTTTTTGGTGGCCACATGTTGTCTCCTCGGGTTTTATCGCCTATTTTCTCTAAAAATGATATGTAGCCTATGGCAAAATATGTCTAAAATTGAGGGCTTATGCGAGGCTGCTCATATTAGATTCCAACTGGTGTTTATTTGCCTCTTCTTTGAGTTGGAACTTGGTTGGGAGAGGGAGCCGCAACAGAAATCTTCAAAACAGCTCCAACTGTGGCATCGGACGCTCCCCCAGCGTCCGATGCCCTGCACTGTAGACAACTCCGGCTGAAACAGTGTCAGGGCAGCGTCCGATGTGTCATCATCGGAGCGTCCGATGCTCTATCGGACGCTGCTCAGCGTCCGATGCCGAGGCATAGGACGTGTCCGATGCGCAAAGAAGAACGTTTCTGAAGCTCTCTAGTCGGGCATCGGAGCGTGCGATGCGTAATCATCGGCGCGTCCGATGCCCCTTTAAGCAGCACAGTGAGTTCTCTTCATTGACATCTGGGTCCCACGCGTCACAATCACATCATCTTCTTCCTCGCGCTGCCCAGACCCGATCTCACCCGTTTCGCCGCCGCGCCCTAACCCTAACCGCCATCCATCCGCGCCTCCGGCCGCCGTGTTCCTCGCCGCCGTCGTGCCCCTCACCGCCGCCCCTGCTCCGCCGCTCTTCGCGCTCTCCGCCGTGCGCGGCCTTCCCCGTCGCGATCGCCTCGTCCCGAGCCGCCCTCGATCGCCGGAGCCCCACCCCCCGAAGCTCATCGCCGAGCCCGGGCCTCGTTCGCCGGAGCCTGTTCCTCGTCCGAGCACTCCTCTCTCTCAAGCGATCTCCTCTCGGCCAGCCGACTCTCTTCAGTGAGCGCCACCTCCCTCCTCCAACGTCCATGCCTGCAACGTGCTCGTAAAATGCCTAAGTGATTGTTCTCCTCTGTTACTTACCCCGTTTTTGACCAAATCTCTTGCAGACCCCCTTGGCGTGACTCATGGGCGTCGGACCGTCCGTGGCGTACCTCTTCTTGGGTTCGGTTCTTCGTTTGCCAGGTAGCGAAGCTTTTTCCTTTTCTTATCCCCTATGCTTTGCTTCCGATAGGTGCTCCGTCTCTAGATTATATATTCTTATATACTCCCATCTATTCTTGAAGCGAGTCCGTTGCCGTGCCCAGTTGTCAGTTGGTAGTGACAGCGAACCCGGGGCCAAGCCCGCAGGTACGGATCGAGGCCAAGCCTCGCGAGTGATAGCGCCAGCAGATCAGTGACAGTTGGGGGCTTTCTTGTCAGGGTTTTCCGTGTCAGTTTGGTTGTCAGATTGTTCAGTGGCAGTCTGACCTTTTCAGCGTCAGTCCAGGCAGTTCAGGTCTTCTTCAGTGACAGTGCCCCTCGTTCTTGTCAGCCATGCCGCACTGCAAGAACGTCGGTGGTGGCCCAGGGACTCTCCTCCACGTCCCCCTCCCGGTCAGCGGCCTGGGAAGGGTAAGCTGATCACGCGCCGCAAGCGCTCCAGGGAGCAGAGAGAGGCCGACCAGGCTCGAGAGGTTGCAGCCACCGCAGAACGTGCTGAGCGAGGTGTCAGTACGGGCGGACTCAAGATTGAGGACCAGTTGTCCCCCGAGCAGCAGGGCGATAGAGGAGGTTGAGCGTCGCCACGGTTCGCCGACTGGCACGCTCATGGCTGCCGGCCGTCGGACGACGTTCGCCTCACCAGGAGTCGAGCCCTAGAGCTCGCAGCAGGGCCAGGCAGAGGCCGAGGCAGCTGAGGCAGAGACACCTGAGGCCGAGGCAGAGGAGGAGGTTCCTAAGGAGGTCCCCCGGCGTCGGTCCACGCGTCGCAAGACAGCGGTGCCACCCCGACCCGATGTCCCTCTGCGGGGAGCCCGTGCTCCATCGAGGCGTGCGCCCCCGCCGATCCCGCGACTGGACCTCCGGGCTGCTACGTGCTCGTAGATACAGGCACTCCGGCTCGTCCCAGTTGAGCAGTGGTTCCCGAGGGAGAGGCACGAGCAGGCAGGGGCAGAGTTCTTCACTGTCCTACAGGAGGATTTCTATCGCGGCTACAGAAACGCTGGGATCAGTCTTCGCTCTCAGCGTGTTTGCACCCTGGAGGCCCTAGTGATAGCTTCAGAGCAGCTCCGCCCCAGCCTTACTACCTACCTGGCTTCGCAGACCTCTTGGGCGGTCTAGTTCCTACATAGAGGACTGGGTTTTTCAGTTCTACGCTTCTCTGTGGGTGCACCCGGATCGTCAGACCCTGGAGTTCGCGTTCAGAGGAGAGCACTACAGGCTCTTTGTGTCAGAGATCAGGGACTGGTTCGGTCTGCGTCACTCTACCACTCGGATTCACGACCTTTGCTACGACCAGACCGAGCCACCGCGCGCCCCTCATGGCGGTCAGCCTGGACACGAAATACCGAGGACTGAGAACCGAACCAAAAATACCAAGAACCGAACCAAAAAATACCGAAACCGAAAAAATCGGTTCCTGTTCGGTTCCTATTTCTCAGGAACCGAATTTACCGAGTAAATACCGAACCGAACCGAATTTACCGAATCGAACCGAATTACCGAATTTAGCTGAAATGTGAGAAGTTTGAGTGTTGTTATATTATTTATTGTACTATTGTAGACTATTATATTATGTATTTTTGGCACTCACACTTATAGTCTCGTGGACTTTTACATGTATATGTATTTTGCACTATTATTATCTACAAAATCATGTCAAAAGTAGTTTTTAAACATGCCATTACATCCTATATATGATCAGTTCGGTACTATTCGGTAAATACCAGAACCGAACCGAATTTACCGATACCGAACCGAACCGGTACCGAACCGAACCGTACCGATTTTTTTAGGAACCGATCGGTACCAATTTCTCAGGAACCGAATTTACCGAGGTACGAGGAACCGAACCGATCGGTTCGGTATTTACCGAATGCCCAGGGTGACACGGCGGTGCGCAGCCCTCGACAGACCTGGTGCGCCCCTGCTTCCGTGAGCCTTTCAGGGAGGGTTCGAGCCGTGCGCCGAAGGATCTCACTCCTGCGGCCCGGATCCTCCACGAGGTGCTCCGGCGCACCTTGCTGCCCCGTGTTGGGTTCCGCGAGGCGATCTCCCGTCTTCAGCTGTGGTTGCTCAGTTACTTGATTCAGCAGCGAGATTTTGATGTTATGGATGTCATTATTTGTGAGATGGAGGACACTGTGGTAGAGGGCATCAAGGCCCGCAGGCAGCTACCGTACGCTCATTGGATCTCTACATTCTTTGGAAGGTAGCTGTCACGACAGGATCTGACCCTGGCTAGTCCCTTACCGTTCCGCGACCGTGTTCCCTTCCTATAACATGAGTCAGCTTTTGGGACACGGTCGGGATCACAGGCAGCAGCAGCAGCAGGACGTCCCGTCTAGTTCGCGCCAGAGACCAGAGGTCCCCGAGTCCGCACAGGAGCAGGACGAGGCTGTTCAGGCACTCGCAGAGCAGGAGCTAGCATAGCTCGAGGGTGGTGCCACATTCATCGCAGAGGATCCCACAGATAGCTCAGATGAGGACTACAGCAGCTCCCGCGCCTCGCTACCAGCCACGAGCTCACGACTCTGAGGCCGGGACGTCCAGCACCCTCCGATCCAGCCGCTCCTTGCTAAGCTACTCGCACGGATGGAGCTCAGCACGTTCCGTTACTCGACGTCCAGCGCTCGCCCAGGACAGCCAGAGGTTGGCCCAGGCACAGGCCCTAGCACAGCAGCAGGCACAGGAGAGGTCTGATGCACTTCAGCGACAGATGATGGCACTTCAGCAGCAGACTCTCAGCTTCATGGAGCGACTGGCCAGCGGTCCTCCTCAGTGGCAGTGGCAGCAGCCCCCTCCTCAGCAGCAGCTTCAGTGGCAGCCACCTGTTCCGCCCCAGTAGTTTGCTCAGCAGTCGTCGTTTGGTTAGCCTCCTCAGTTTCAACAGTTGCCGTCTTTTGGCCAGAGCTCCTCTCAGTTCACCACATTTACCACACCGCCTGGAGGAGCTCCCGTCTTTAGTCCACTGCGTACTGGTTTCACGCCCAGGCCGACAGAGTCCCTCTACGCGACGACTACCTCTGTGACACGGGACTTGTCGGCTACTTTCAGTGAGCTCACTGGCTTCCCTACGCCAGACCTACCGGACCCTGCTCATACGTCTACGGCTCCGATCACTTCCACTACCGAGACTCTTCCGAGTCCGTAGCTTCTTCAGAGCAGACCGAGCCTGTACAGTCCGAGACTACCACGCTGGTTCAGCCTGAGTTGACAGTTATTCCTGAGCTTCCGCACTCCGATCCTCGGGTTGACACCGTTACTTGCGATTGCGACAGAGACCGAGCAGACAGCGCCAGACCAGCCAGAGCAGTCAGTGCCCGAGACGACCCAGACCGCTTCACAGCCGCTTCCAGCTTCAGAGGGTCACCAGGCTACTAGTGCTTCGTCTTCCGACTCCGAGGAGTATCTTCAGCAGTTCGAGTTTACTCAGCGCTCTCCGGAGATGACACCTGGCTCGTCTGCACCACCTCCGCCCTCCGACGCTTAGTTTGGCGCTTGATGCCAAAGGGGGAGAGTGGCCGAGTATAGCGATAGGGGGAGCAATGTGAGAGGGTCTTGCTTCTTATGATGTGTTATGTTCACATACGCTCTTTACTTATCGCATCTTTTGTGCATGTTTATGTGATATACTTGTGCTATGGACCTTTATGACATGTATGTGCTCACTATGATATATGATATGACATGTCAATTCGGCTTACTCGATTACTTGTGCTCAATTCTCATTTGATTATGTATTCGAGCTCTTTACTCTTGCACTTGATATTCACTCTAACTTGTTGAGTGCAGGATGATGGCATGACATGTTTGAACTTGCCCCTAACCAATTTCTCTTATTCATTGCAAGTTCATACATGTCATGATTTAAAACCTCTCTTCTCTCTATACTCGATCTCATGTTGTCATCAATCACCAAAAAGGGGGAGATTGAACGCATCTTGGCCCCTAGTGGTTTTCGGTGATCGGATGAAACACAGATTACTGTGACTAACGTGTCTTTTGCAGAAACAGGATTGAGTTAGGTCACGGTAATGGCGACGATACGGGCATATGGAGTTCATGTCCCCTGGCGATGGATATCGTTTCGGTTTTCAAAGGACGGACGACGAAGACGGTGGTAGACTAGGCTAAGTGTCATATGGTGTTGGAGGACACTTAGGTAGTCTTAGGTCTTTGTTTTTCCTTTGGCCGTACTATAAAGGGGAGCGTGAATCAGTAGCTTGACCTAGATGAGTCTATTGAGGTAGGTGTGGTGCACACTTGTTATTTCATAGCCCTAGGTAGCTCAGAGAGATGCCTAAGTTGAGAGGATCAAAAGTCGTTTAGGCCGCGTCGCGATCCGAGTTGAGTCTGCCCTTGTTATGGGCATCGGACGCTGGCCAGGTGGGCATCGGACGCGTCCGATGCTCACCCCAACTAGGGTTTAGTCTGGTGCGTGGCATCAGACGCGCCGATGTGTTCACATTGGACGCGCCGTGCCACTGTTCACGTGCACGTGAATTGAGGGTTGCATCGGACGCTGGCATCGGACGCTGAGGGCCAGCGTCCCATGGCCATCCAGAGAGGTTCCAGAGAGGTCAAATCCACATCGGACGCGTCCGATGTGGTGGCATCGGACGCTGCCCAGCGTCCGATGTCCCTTTAAACAGTCTGACAAGAAGGTACAGTAGACCGTTGGACGAGGTCATCGGAGCGTCCGATGCTAGACATCGGCGCGTCCGATGCCCCCGTAGAATGCCTGTCTTGTACTGTTTTTGGATGGCCGGGTGGGGAGTATATATACTTCCTTCCCTCCATCCATTTGAGTGTTCTTGCCACTTCCATCAGCTGAGAAACACATTGTGAGTGTGAGTGAGTGCAAGAGCCATAGTGAGGTTGAGTGATTTGCTAATTGTGAGAATTAGACACCTCTTAGTGAGAATTGAGTAGCAAGTGTGCATCCATCCATCTCTTTGGCCTTGTGTTGGTCAAGTGAGAGTTCTAGCTTGTTACTCTCTGGTGATCGGCATCACCTAGACGGCTGGGTGGCGATCGTGAAGCTTGGAGAGCATCCGGTGGCATTGTGGATGACCCAAGCAAGCTTGTGACCGGTAGTGAGCGATTCATCGGGCTGAGTGGCGAAGAATCAGCTCGTAGTGAGCACTTGATCCTTGCGCGGATCAAGGGGGAGCGATACCCTTGCGCGGGTGCTCCAACGAGGACTTGGGGGGTGTGCCGACACCTCGATACCTCGGCAAAAAGATCGTCGAGTCATCTCTACTCTTTTACCTACGCATTTACTTTCAAGCAATTCAGTTCCACATTACTACTTCTTGTTCATTCTATATTGAATTGCTTTGCTAGAGTAGGAGTGGCTTAGACTTGGTCTTTTGTGCGGTAGAATAAAGAGAATCACACTTCTAGGCACTAGGGGGTTAATTGAGGCTTGATAGTTTTATTATTGCAAGAAGTTTTAGAAAAGCCCAATTCACCCCCCTCTTGGGCATCTTGATCCTTTCAAAGCCATTGGATCATGATCGAATGACAATGATGGTCTAGCTTCTTCTTCCTGAGAACCACACTGCTATCCATTTCTTTATTTCCAAACTTCTTCCGGCCATGACTAGATCAATGGGCCTCGATCCCTGATCCTCGACGGTGAATTCATCCTTTAGAGGATGAAAACGGATGAATTTGCTAATGGGCGAGAAACCAACCCCATCGGGTGAAGCGGGTGCGGAGTGTTCTCCCAACTCCTCGTGGACGAAAAAGAACTGGGTGCATCATGTAACTCCCTCTCTCCCCACCGCAACCACCACCCTCCTCCAACATCGCCTCAATCCCCCTCCCCTCTTCAATGGCGACCTCACCAGTGAATAGATCGAGGAGCAGGGAGCCAGTCCTCCCCCTTCGTAGTTTTTAGGTTATTTTGTTGATCCTTATTGATCTAGGGTTTGTTTTTTGTGTCACAGTTAGGGTTTGGTTTCCGGTGTAATCGATGAAAGGATCAGATACACAAGAGAGAGGGTGAATTGGCCTATTCTAAAATTTCTTGCAATATATAAAACCTAATACTAGCCCATTACATCCCTAGTGCCTAAAGGTGTGTTCTATCTTCTAGCGCACAAAGTTTAGCACCCTAGGTTCCAATCCTACTCTAGCATGACAATTCTAGGAATGTAAATGATAAGAATTGAAATGCTCAATGTAAATGCATAACGTAAAGATAAGAAAGGAACACAACGATGTTTTCCCAAGGTATCGACACCACCCCTCTTAGTACTCGTTGGACCACCCGCGCAAGGGTATCGCTTCCCCTTGATCTGCACAAGGACCAAGTGCTCATCACTCTGGGTTGATTCTTTGCCTCTTCGGCCTGGTGAGTCACCCACTACTGATCACAGCATGAGATGGGTCATCCACAAGCTCCACTCTAGGCACGAATGAGCTCGGCGGAGGTGTGGTGCGACAGAGGGCGACAGTCAGCGGTCGCGGCGACACGGGCGAGGGCGAGGGTGAGCGCAACGGTGGCGGGCGGCATGGAGCAACAACGTGACGGGCTAGAGTTAGGAAGCTTCAGCGACGAGATGGAAAAAGGACAGGTCCCACGCGTCAGCAAATTATAAGAACGAACAAACACACGCCAGTTAAAGAAGCATAGGTGTGTTAGGTCCATGCGCCGGATGCGCCTGATGCCATTCCAGAGAGCTCCAGAATGGCGAAATCCACGTCGGACGCGCTTGCTAGAGTGCCATTGGACGCTGAGGGAGTCCGATGCACATGCCAGGGGGCCATCGAACGCATCGGTACCCCCCATCATCGGATGCAACGGTGCAGCATTTTGACCTCCCATCGGACTCTAGGCGTGTGTTCGATGCATCATTTTGGGCTGAAAATGATTTTCCTTTGCGGCGTTTTTCTCCCCACCAAATTCTAACTCAAATATAGCAAGGTCCAACATCTCCACACTCTGTTATGATGGTGTAGGATCATAGCCAACGTTCTTGGAGGATTCTTTAGTCATCATTCTTTCAATAGGTTCTAGATCTCGTTGTCAACAGCGAGTGGCTTATGTGGTCTTCAATGCCTTATCTAACGAGGGTGTTTTGTAGGTGTTTCTTTTCTTTATTGTCTTTTAGTTCAATCTTCAAGGTTCTGCAGGCAGTGGACGATCGAAGAAAAAGATAACTATATTTTTGGTTTTGATGTACTCTTTCTATAGGTTCTTTTGTGTCATGTTGTCCATCTTTTGTGCTAGCCTTTATTTTTCATAAGATATATCAAATTTGAGACACTCTATTAGTGTTTTTATATAAAAAATACATGCAAACATACTCATTGAACCCACCTATACACGTCCTACCTTATTCAATGTGAACAGTTCCAAGAGATTAAACTAGTAGACTTAATTAATGAAGTTAATGGTGAACCCAGAAAAATAGGTGAAACGTACTCTAGACACAAACAAGAGAAAAGAGAAAAGAAAAAGCACTAAAACACAAATTGCAATCACACAAGTTACAAAACAAGATGAGAACTTAAATTGTTCTTGCACCAAACCACTCAAAGCATATTAAAATAAGACAAACTTAACTTTTTTATGAAGATCAACTTGGGACTAATAATGAAGTGACCATGTGTCTTAACACTGATGTGACATTACAAGAACAAAACATACCACAAGTAGTGCATTAAGCATGTCTAGTTCTTCTCTACATTTCAACAAGGTTTACTTTTCCGCTCCTTTCATGGCTTGAAATATCTTGATCTTTTTTAAAGTAAACTTTATATTTTATTATTATATAGGTGAATACTCTACCTCAAAATGCCACAACCACAATTTCAATGGCCATATTCCTCATCCTATAGACATCCCATCATATGTGTCCTAATTTATTTTCACAATAAGTTGCTTTATTCCTTACTTCTCATCAGTTGTTTGATAATATAAATATATGAAGTTTGTTTTTTTTCTATTGATAAAATGTACATAATCATTTCGCTAAGAGAAGTACAAGGAATGAGAACCCCTTTCAAGGCCACAAATGTTTCGTTGGGTGTTGGGAGAAACCGAGAGAGATGAATGGAAGCAAGAGAAATGTTTGAATGAACAAGTGGCAGTAGTAGAAACACGTAGTATATGTAGCAGCATGATTACACTAGGCTAGGTAATTAGTATTAGCTAATAGGAATCATACTTTCTATTCTATTCTAAAATAATAATTAGCGAAATAGATAATTGAGTATGCTATATTTATTATATTATATATAGTACGTATATACAATAGTATAATGAAGCAAAAAAATAATTGAGTATAATGCGATGAAGCAAAAAATGAAGGAAGCCCTCTCGGGCGCGGGGCGTCTCTCCCTCTCCGTGCAATGCAACCAACGGTCGGAGAGTTCAAATGCAACCCAAAATGGGTGGGCCCCGTGAGTTCCGTTGGAATCCGAGGCGTGGGGTGGGCACAAGAAGCAAGGAGGACTCACGCCAGGGCATTCAAAAATCAAACGGAGTGGAGTCGATCGATTCCCCATTTCCCCTCCCCTCGTCGCCTCCTCCGCTCCGCTCCTCTCCGTCCCAGTCCCAGTCCCTGCGCCTGCGCTTCGTTTCGTCAAATCAATCATCCATGGAGGCTTCCACCCCCACCCCTCGCCGAGGCGGAGCCCCCGCCGACTACGCCGCCATGTCCCCCTCTTTCTCCCACACGCCCAGGAGCGGCGCCTCTTCCTCTGCCCACAAGCCCCCCACAAGCAGGCACAGGGATCGGGGCCCCCTCGTCTTCACGGCAACAGTAACAGCAGCAGCAGCATCAGCGCTGCCCAGCAGGCTGCACAGGCACAGCAGCAGCAAACACCCACCTCCACCTCCTCCAAGGGGTCCGGATCCGGAGGCGTTAACATCCAGGTCCTCCTCAGATGCAGGTACATTCATAATATCCACTGCTTCCTAATTGCAGCAATCAATACCACTTCCTAGTTCCTACCTATGCAATGCAAGTATGCATGCATCTACCAGCGTTTCTATTTCTATAGACAGCCCCGCGATGCATCTACTGCAACTATGCTTTTCCAGTACATGCCACTCACTGTCTGATTGATGCACCAATGCAATGCCTGTCAACTAATCCAGCTGTATATCATTTATTTTACTTGCGACTCATCGATTCAACCTCACTTGCATCGATCCTATTCCTAGGCCTTTGAGCGAGGAGGAACGCCGCGTCGGCACTCCTGTGGTGGTCGCTTGCAATGACCAGAGACGGGAGGTTTCCGTTCCCAGAACATCGCTAACAAGCACATTGATCGCACCTTCGCATTCGACAAGGTAAGTCATGCCAACTGTTTTATTTCCCTTTTGCCACTTCCACTTGTGATCACTGCCACACCCAGGCGGCCAGGCCCAGGCATTCATTTGACTGCTTCATCACTCAGTAATGACTTTCAACCTAAACACGCAGGTGTTTGGACCAAAGTCTCAACAGCAGGATGTCTTCAACCATGCTGTTGTGCCACTTGTCAGCGAGGTTTTGGACGGCTACAATTGCACAATATTTGCATATGGCCAGACTGGAACGGGCAAAACATACACAATGGAAGGAGGAGGGGGCAAAGCACTGGTAAATTTTTATTCTATATATTCACATGTTCCTGAATTCTGATGCAGCAGTTAGTTTGCTGCTTCAACTGCTGTCATAAACTCTACCTCCACATGCATTTTGCAGAACGGTGACCTCCCATCTGATGCTGGTGTCATTCCAAGGGCTGTTAAGTGCATATTTGACATCCTTGAGGCTCAGAGTGCAGAGTACAGCATGAAGGTCTCTTTTCTTGAGCTGTATAATGAGGAGCTCACTGATCTTCTAGCCCCGGAGGAATCTAAATTCTCTGATGACAAGTCCAAGAAGCCTATGGCACTCATGGAGGATGGCAAGGGAGTCTTTGTTAGAGGGCTCGAGGAAGAGCTAGTTCTTCAGCTGCCGAGATCTACAGGATACTGGAGAGAGGCTCTGCAAAGAGGAAAACTGCTGAAACTCTTCTCAACAAGCAAAGCAGTCGCTCGCACTCTATTTTCCTCTATCACCATCCATATTAAGGAATGCACACCTGAGGGTGAGGAAATGATCAAGTGTGGAAAGCTTAATCTTGTTGACCTTGCTGGCTCTGAAACATATCAAGGTCCGGTGCTAGAGACGTAAGTTTGTTTCTTGGGAGCTCCTGTTTCCTTTTCCACTTCATCACTAAATACCATGATCAAGCTGTACAAGTGAGAGTAACTTACATAGTTGCCATCTGTTTTTATAGGAGAGAGCTCGCGAAGCTGGAGAAATTAACAAGAGTCTGCTTACGCTCGGGGTGTCATTAATACTCTTGTCGAGCACTCTGGACACATACCATATAGGTCAAGCAAACGCTAGCTGTTCAGATTGTTCTTGAGGCTGTTCAGACATCTGATATTTGGCTGCTATTCATGCAGGGATAGCAAGTTAACAAGATTGTTAAGAGATTCTTTGGGAGGGAAGACAAAGACTTGCATCATAGCAACCATCGCACCTTCAGTACACTGCCTTGAGGAGACGCTAAGCACCCTGGATTATGCGCATCGTGCAAAACACATCAAAATAAACCAGAGGTTCTATTTTTTTTATTGTCAAATTACCATTAATTGCAATGTAAAAATGATTTTAATAACTTGCCCATGGTTTCCAGGTCAATCAGAAAAGATGATGAAATCTGCGTCATCAAAAGATTTGTACTTTGAAATGGACCGTCTCAAGCAAGGTATCCTTTTCTTCTTACAAACATTCAATGTAGCTTATACTTCAGAAAAATACAACAGGATCATTTCCCATCCACACATGTGAATTAATCTTGAGCTCTTGAAATAAAGATGTGTTGAATATCAGCTGATTCCAGGAAACATGGTTACTGCTCGATGAATCTTACTATAGAATCCACCAAATGTGCTGAATGCTTCATTGCATCTTATTCGTCCCCTCTATTGTCAGAATTGTTTGACACCATGTACCTGAACACTGTTAACAATATGACAATTACTTGGGTTAACTGTACAAGAACATCTATGTCATCAAATTGTTTACCACATTCTTCCAGTTCTTTGAAAAATGCAGAGACCATAGATGCACATCTGTAAGTGCATAGTCTAGACGAGGAATTTCTAGATTTTAGTTCTTCGTTGTAGATACACTAAAACTGCAATCACTACTATTATTGTTCATCAGTTTTAATTTTCTGAAAAGCCACATACTTCAAGCTAGTACAGTTACTAAATTTGGTTCCGTTTTTTTGAACAGAACTATATGCTGCAAGGGAGAAAAATGGTGTTTATATTCCTAGGGAACAATACTTGGCAGATGAAGCTGAAAAGAAGGTACTTACTTCCTTCATCACTTATGACATATTAGATTGTGCATATTCTTCTATAGCATGACAGAGGAATTCTTCAGGTTATTTCAGAGAAACTGGATCGTTTGGAGCTTATATTGGAATCAAAAGATAAGGTATGCCTTTAGTTCAGCTAGAGGATCTGTATCTTGCTGAAAAAAATAATGCTATAATTTGGTATCTGTATCTGTACCAGCAATTAGAAGAGCTTCAAGGACTCTATGATTCTCAGAAAGTTCTGAGTGCAGATCTAAGTGATCAACTTCAGACATTACATGTATGTGTGCTGTATACTTGTATCGTCATATTTCTGTCATATAATTGAATAATGATGTTTGTATTTACAACTTCTCGTCTTTTTGCAGAAAAGAATGAAGGAAACAGAGTGCACCCTAGCAGATCTTGAAGCGAAATACATTAAGGCAAATAATACTATTAAGGAGAAGCAATATTTGATAGAAAATCTTCTTAAATCAGGTTAGAATTTGTCCTTCAAGGCAAAGCTTATCATATTTGATTTCTATATGAGTTTGCATATGAAATGTGTTGCATGGGCTTAATTAAGCATTTGATAATGTTCTCTAGCTTGCTGTGTACAGAATGTTTTTGGCTGAGGTGATTATGCTTACCATTTCTCATACGTCATTTATTTTTTAAATGTCTTCAGAAAAAGTTCTTGTTGGTGAAGCACAAAGACTCCGATCAGAGCTGGAGAATACAGCAGGGGATCTATATGGGCTATTTTCAAAATTAGGTCTGCCTCCATTTCTCTTTCTCCCTCCCTCTTTCCTTCCTTTCTCAATTTAAATATTTATTCATTCATGGTATCGATTTTCAGAAAGGAAGGAAAAGATTGAAGATACAAATAGAAGTACTATTCAACATTTCCATTCCCAGCTGACTCAAGACATTAGTGTCTTGCATAGAACAGTCTCAACCTCGGTCTCTCAACAAGAGAGCCAACTAAAATCACTTGAAGAAGAGATGCAATCTTTTGTCACCTCAAAGGGCAAGGTGCACCAAAAAGCAAACATGTGGTTATCAGGTCATTTTTTATATGTATAAGTCTAACAATTCCACATTTTCTTAGGTTGCTGGAGGACTTCAGAGCATGTAAGAAAACTCAAAGAGAGCTTCAATTCTAGGATAGCAGAATTGCATGGTTTTGCAAATGAACTCAAGCATAAATCTGTGTTGAGCTTTGAAAACCTTAACTCGCAAGTTATCACACACACATCTGGCCTTGAGGATGTAAGTGTACTTAATTATCTTGAAATCCTCTTATACTACGCTCATCATCTGTATTTTTATTCCCTATTTTTGTAAACACATACTGAGAATTCTTTGGTGTGCAGTGCATGAAGGGCCTGTTGGTTGATGCTGACCAAATACTCATTGCACTACAAAATGGGCTTTCTCAGCAAGAAGTGAACTTTGCTACATTTATTGGGCAGCAGCATGAGGTACATTATTTATTACAAAATGCTAATTTTTTTACCTATTTATTAAGCTCATATTGTTAATTACAGTAGTATAAGAAAAGTTGCACTCATACAGGGGCTCTCTAGAAATTTGGAGAGAACAAAGTCTGTTTCGACAACTACAATGAACTTCTTCAAAGCTATAGATTCCCATGCATTGGAGCTCATAAAGATCTTGGAAGAATCACAGATGGAACATCAAAGCAGCTCTTCCAGCTTCAGAAGAAGTTTGAGGTAATCTTCTGTTGCAGCTGTAAGTTTCTCATTAGTCTGTAAGGATCTATTTGTATGATTTGTTATCTGATGACATGAAATGGATTCAGGCCTTTGTTGCTGATGAAGAGAAGTACTTGATGGAGAAGGTCGCAGGATTATTTGCAGAATCGAATGCTAGAAAGAAAAAATATGGTATATTTCATTCACTTCAATATCCGGAGGATGCCTAATAATGTAGTGGGTACTGGTTAAACCGATGCATATGTGCATACTGTTATTTGGTCATCCTAGTCAAATTTCTTCAGAGAAACATGTACTTGTGCAACAGCTGAAACCAACTACCGAGCTGACTGAGTGACATATATGTGTTATTTTACCAGGTTCAAGATGATATATGCAGCCTCAATAGGACTGCTTTTGAGCGTTCAAACAGTTTACAAACTGAAACTACCAAGCTTCACGATTTTACATCTTCTATGAAAGAGCAATGGGAAGCCTACATGAAGAGAACTGAAGAGGCATTCCAACAAAATGTATCATCTATTGAACAGAAACAATGCTTCTTGGCAGGGAATTTGCAGCAGTGGTAAGTTATCTGTCTCAACAGTTAAATTGTTGATTTCATGAGAATCTTAGAACATGGAAACTAACACATATGATTTATGTACAGCAAGAGAAGGGTAGAATCATGTTCAGAACAATGGATTACTGCACAAAATTTGGTGTTGGCGCTTGGAAGAAACAATGCAGAAGCCATCAGTTCAGTCATAAGGTAATTGATAGTGACAATTGAAGTTTGTTTTGTTGGAAATAGTTTGAAGAGAAGCAACTTGAACTTGTTGTAAGCTAAACATATGTGCACCCTTTGAATGAAGTGCTGGGAATGAGGTGAGCAACCAACTGGATGCAAGATTTTCATCTGCTGTCGCTGCTGGATTTGAAGATAATGACATTTCAAGCAAATCCCTTCTTACTTCTATTGACGGTACTATTTCCGTACAGTGTCACATCTTTCTTTTTTTCCAGCACACATGCATTTTCTGCTGTCTAAATTTTCCTGCAAATTGCTGATTTCTTTGCCAGATCATTAAGATTGACCAGATGGACCATGGTTTGTGAGAATGTGAAATCCATCGTGATGACATCCAGAATAGAACTTCATGACTTGGAACATGGTCACTATGAGAAGACAAAAGTAATAACAGGGAATGCCGATAGATCTCTGGGAGATGATTATAAGGTTAGCAATATTAGTCTGCTGGGCAAATATATATATGCACATAAATATATAGTGGTTTGCTTACCTGTAGAAGCATGATGGTTCCTTGGCTTTCTAAATTCTAATATCGAGTTCTGTGCGTTGATGGGCCAGGTGGATGAAGCAACTTGTTCAACACCGAGAAGGCGTGAGATCAACATTCCGGACAGCCAATCGATCAGGGAGTTGGTAACCCCCCTTGAAGATCTCGTGAAGGCATTTTGGGACAGCAGAACACCGACGAAGCTTGCTCTAAATGGAAACGGGAAGCAGCAGTTGGTAGGGTCGACGACCCCTGAAACACAGAGAGCCCCTCTTTCCGCAATAAACTAGGAAGGAGCATTCAGGCGTGGTCAAGTAATGTTGATCAAGAACGTCGAGACAAGTTGCTGGTAAAGGAGAGCTCATATTCTGCTGCTCAAAGTGTATGTATGCGTCTCCAGATTAATCCAATCCAATGTATGGCTGATAGCGGATAGTTGTGCACTAATGAATGGAACCATGCATGAGGACCGGAGTAGAAGTGCTCCACTCCAAAATACGATAATACAGTTCAGTGGTTGGTAGCAGCAGTGGCCAGTGATGAGTAATAGCGACGGGTGGTGTGCGCACGTCTGAAGCTTCTCCTAGTACGCGGACGCATCGCATCGCATGTGGGGATGTGCCTAGTTCACCGCCCCTTTTCGCTGAGGCTGCTTTCGTGCTTTCCTGGGGTCATCGGGAATCGTAAAATTAGGAAACCTTAATTACTTGTGTAATCTGCATGTTTAGACAACCAATATGTATCATGTATGTATGCATGTAATCATCTAGTACCAGACATGAGACATGTTATTCCCACATGTAATTGGAAAACACTTTCTTTCTCTACCTGCGGAATTGTGAGCTCGTTAATCTAAGTGCGTTGGTTCAATTCTTTCCATTCCTGATGTCTAAGGGCTTGTTCGGCTGATAGTTTCTGTGGCTGAAAAAACACTACTTTCTACTGATTTGTGTGAGAAAATATTGTTCAATGGATGATAAGTAGGGTTGATTTTGGCTGATAAGCTCATATGAATAGGTCTAAATCGAAATACCATGTCTGAATCTTTTTCTTATGCACCGCAGGTGAACCTAAACAGTTACCATGAGCATGGAGTAGCAGGCACCTGTCAAGGTATCTTGGCTTCTGTTCATCTGTTTTTGCAAATTCATATATTTGTATTGATAAGTTTGTTCTGAAAACTGAAAATTGACAGGGGAAATTCCTTAGTATACTTGTCTGCTGGCTTTTGGAGATGGAAGCCTTCTGTAGCGATCTATTAAATGCAATGTTATAAAGAAAATCCCAGCAGAGATGTACGTATATAATAAGTTAACTAGCAGAAAAGAAGGAAAAAAAGGCAACTGATAATAATAAAAAAACATAGAGAGCTACATTCTAAGCATCTACTATGTATCTATGCAGATGACTATAGTGAAATCATCAAGATATACTGATAGACTCAAAAGGTAGCATCATCAGCTGCAGCACTCTCGCTCGCACAGCTGCCGAGCTTGATGTTCGCGGATACTCACGCCAACTCAGTCAGCGGCATATCTACGCTGACTCTGGACTCTGACTATCTGTGCAACTGGCTGGACTGATGACATCTGGTGGAGCTGTATGGTGGCTATACTGATGGAGACTCCAAGTAGGCTGCCAGCATCTCGTCTCAGCACAGAGCTCTGCTAGGTGATGCCGGCAGGCAACTCCTCCGCACCGCCGGCCACCACTGGCGCGGCTGCTGTGCCGCCGGCGACTCGACTCTGACCTGACTGATGTGCTGCTGCTGCTGGGACAGGACAGGACATGGACATGGTGGTCTGCAGTGCCTCCGCCTCGTCTCTGTGTAGTCGCCGCCATGCGCCGAAGCGGCCCTCACCTGGGACGGCTGTCTGCGAGCGTCTTCCTGCAGCATACTACACATATACGCCGCCATATTTAGTATAATATATAGCTAACCTTCTGGAAACTCTAATCAAGACCACAAGAATCTAATTTATACGTATTTTTTTTAAAAAAAAGGAAGCAGACAAGCAGCTAGCTAGCTGAAACCAACCGTGATCTTCTTTTGGAAGTTGCGTTGGTTGCGCTTGCTCCGGTACTTGTCGATGCGCTCCCGCCGCTCCTCCGCGCTGTACCTTGTTGCCGCCGCCGCCGCCGCCACCACCCTCTGCTCCTCCTCCTCCCGGTCCCGGACGATGAGGTCTCCCGTGCTCAACACCCGGCGAAACGACGTTGCTGAAGCCATGCCGGACGACGACGACGACGTCGGGGACAAGTGGGTGATGGCGTGCAGGTGCAGCTGGCTGGCCAATATAGGCGGAGGAATTACGGCAGGCGGGGCTGCGAATAGTGAGGCATGTAGCTCGACTGCGGCGGCGGCGGCGGCGGCACTGGCAGCAACGACGGCGAAGGCAGGAATGCTCCTCCATTGGCAAGCAAGGCGTCTGGCCGAGAGGAAAGGACTGCATCACCAGCTTTGAGCTCATCACCATCAAAGCAATAACAAGAGGAATTGGCCCAGTGATGGTGTTGCTGATACATGCCTCCCTCCCCCTGTATTGTATTGGCCCAGTGATGGTGTGTGTGCTTGTGGTGTGGTGACAGCTGACAGGCAGAGGCAGGCATGCCCTCTTGCATGGGGTTTTATAGACTTGAAAAAAAAAACACATGCAGCAGGAGGAGATGGAGACCAACATACATACACAATGGAGGCACAGGCAGAGGTGCTAGTGCTGCATCCACGGCTAGCTGCCACAACCCAACAAAGTTATCTGATTTTTGGGCGCGCACCGCACAACCACAATGCAGGCAGGACTTCTCCATGTTATGTATGCACCAAGGAACTGGATCAATGCAACTGGCTGGCACCAAAACCACAATGCATGTTTAGTGTACGTTCTGACAATGAGAATCTCAATAGATCGTGAGCAACACCAAAGCTGGAAATTAAGGACAATAGTGCTCACGATTCTATGTTTTATTTCTGTTCAACCAAGGAGGAGACATGAGTAAGTTGGAGATATCGCTTATACCTTTTTGGTTCCACTGATATCCTTGAAACGATACTCCTCGCCCATCCCATATGCCCTGTGCTGCTGTTACACCAGGACAGGCACATGCTCAACTTGCAGTTGACCACACCGCAACTAAGGGAGAGGACCTACCACTACCACTCCATGTACGGGTCCAGGTCCTTGGGAGGGAATCCAAACATGCAAAAAGATTTGCCTGATTCTAGCATCCCTCATTATTTCCCTAATCAGAGAGTAATGTGATGTGGGGACGGACACATATGCAAAGGTAAGAAACCCATGCACTTAAAGATTTGGAGAAACAAAGATCATTGCAAGGGAAGCTCACCGAATGGTTCTCGCAAATAAACACAAAGGCATCCCTTGAAAAGACTTTGTCCCTACAAAGTCCACCGCACTGGCTCATATGACGAGCTTCCAAAATCAGATCAGAAGTGACATCTCCCAAGATTTTCGATGCAGTTAGTAGTTCACTTGCATCCAGATTTCGAGAAACAATGGTCATTGCAAAGGAAGCTCACCAAATGATAATCACAATTAAACGCAAAAGCATCCCTTGAAAAGACTTTGTCCTTACAAAGCCCACCGCACTAACTCATATGATGAGCTTCCAAAATCAGAAGTGACATCTCCCAAGATTTTTGGTGGGGGAGGAAGAAATGATATGATACCGCCTTTGAATAATGCAGCCTACAGCAAGGCTGAGCCCCACAAGAATCAGTTTTGTTCCGGCAACAAGTTTCCTGCTATTGACCCAGGACGCTGTTTTCAGTTGGCAATTGGTTGGTAAAACCACTGGAGTGTCGTCCTTACACCAATACCAGCACTCCCTGCTCCTATTGTGGCCACAGCTTCTCGTGAATCCCTACAGTAGCCCACTCAAGAATTGCGTGTCACATTGACATAGCCATATGCCCCGACGACTTGAAGTGGCCCTAGCCAACCGACAGGATAAAGTCAAAGGGCACCATAGATCTATTGTCCTTTGACATGAGCCAATTTGCTTGTGTACATTATGACTTCCTTTTACATGCAGCCTGCATCAATTTCAAGATACCAAAGCAACCACACGTTAAACAATTGACACTTCACAACATAGAAAGAGAAAAAACAAGTAACTCATAAGCCAGTGCCTCTTTGTCAAGCAACACATCAACGAATCATTCATGTAAGATAATGAAAACAAGTGGGAGTGATAGGATATAGCGCAGTTCTCCTAGATTTTCCTTTCTTTTACTAGGTCAACTATAAGAATAGTCACACCACCATTGCATGAGTGGTGATGCAATGATTGTTTAGTTGATGTGCACGAAGAATTCATTGACAGACTATATAGATAAAAAAACTATGGAAATAATCGGTATTCAAGTACAGAGAAGTTCATTTAACTCCAATAGGATGCCTAATGTAAATTGTAAATCACTATTCATATGAAATGAAGTTAAGAATAATCAATCAGTCATTTCAAATGTCATAAGGTTTAGCTTAAGGAGACCACATAGAAGGAGCTGATAAGACCTCTCATTCTGGTGGGATGTATGATATGGAGAAAAGATTTTGCTCCTGCCCCAAATCTTCCTCCAGGTACAAATGTGGGGTATGGCTTTTTTATCACGATCATGGTCTCTAGAAACTTTTGACATGAAATTCACTAGAATCGTGGTCATTTCATGGTTCATGTGCTATGCTGTAATAGCTAACTAGTTATAGTGGAATCTTATATACCAATTGTAGTAGGATATTGATGTTTAGCCTCCAAAAATAATGCCATCAACTGCTACTGCATCCAAAATCAGAAAACAAATGCTTTTGAAAAGCCACAGCAATGCAAGCGGAGCTTACTGTACTTTATCTGCGCTTATCTTCCCTTCCAATACAGTCTATCTTTAAAGAGAAAATGGCTAGTAGTTCGTATTTAATCCCTAATCTGCATCCATAGAACACTAAGTAGAAGTGAAAGAAAACAAGAATATGCACATCCAACTCAATCTTTCCAGAGGCATTTGAGAACAGCATAGCTGGTTCATCTTCTAGTTGATTTGCTATACCGTGGCAACATGGGAGCACCATATGCTACAATGTCTGTTTACAATAATCTAGGGCGTGACAGGTTGGTCGTATCTGGCCAACACAGGCCCGTGGGATGCAGCTTCCTAGCGATTGGTTGGCTGCACGCTCGTTGGGGCCTGGCCCGTCGCATGCAGCACGCCCCGTCGAGCCAGGCTGCGGGGAAACGAGAGTCAATTCCGTTTCCTCCGAGCCAGGCTTGCGTGAGAGCAGGCGCGCATTTGCTGTGACTCTGCAGAGAGAACCGATACAGGCACAAGTCGGAAAGAAGGCAACCAAACAAAATCTGCAACGAGTCATGTTCTCTGGCTACAGCCAACCAATCAAGGTGTGGTTGCATGCGTAGGACCTGTCTGCACAGCGCCGGGCTCTAGGATACGGGCCAGGTTGCTGTGAAACGAGAACCAATCACGCCCTTGTAATTTTGCAGGCCCTACCGTGCCAGGTACTAAAATGACATTACATTTTGTATAAAAAAATATATGTGACGAATCCAGTTTTAGTAACCATTGCTTCATATGAGGCAATCACTACAAAACATACATTTTTACTGCTTCAGCATTGTTGGGTATAGAGGAAGGATATCAGGATGAGTAGGAATAACATAATGCTACTTCAGAGAGCCAACAAAGCCTAAGAATAACATAATGGTCATACATGGTGGTCACGTGGTTATTTTCAGTTAAGCAAGGAAGAAGCTGCTCCAATTGAGGTGCTATATGTAAGGTGTTTCAAGGCTAGATATGCAAACACTTTCAAATGGGTCACTTGATAATTATACACATTTTTTAGTGTAGAGCATCCTGTAATAAGGATCTAGCAACAAATGCCAACAATATCTATTTCAACAAGAATATATGAAATCATGTTTCACAGGGAGTGAAGAATCAAGTGTCAGATAGACCCATCGCAGGCTGATCAGAGGATTGAGCTAATAGGTTAATATCCTCTTAATTTCAGTGTTAGCATGACAGAACACTTCGTGAGCAAACATGCAGCCAAATGTTTCTGTTCCATTTACAATAAAGTCAACAATACTTGGTAAGAGCGTAACTACCTAAAAGAACAAATTAATGCAGAATTACTAAACCTGCTACGTGAAAAAAGATAATCAGACTGGTACTGCAAATTCGCGAAACAGTAAAACCAACACTAGTTTTCCCCGACATATATTTCTATTTATTTCCAGAACCATGGTACTATCAGTCAATGGTCAAACTTAAAACATATCTACTGCAATATTCACCAGATTTCATGTGCTTGTGTATTAAAGGTAGTGAACCAGTTGGAACTGCCAGTCCAATTAGTCTTTGGTCAGATCAGTATATATCTTAATTTGTCCAAGGTTAATTTGATCAAAGTCACCTAACATGAAAGTAGGAACCAAAAGGAGAGTTTTACTGTACAAAACATGAAAGTTGAGATTCGTAGTGGCACTAGGGAAGTAGGGAAAGTTAGAGCTAGGTTACATATGGACGAACCAAAAAAGGAAATTTTCCACCTTTCAGGTAAGGATGGGGATGGTGCTCCAAATGGGTATCCGCGGTTCTCCTCTAGTTCAACTAAATGAACTAGATATGCAAAATGAGGAAAGAAATTGTAAGTTAGTTCTTTAAATTGAATTAGAGGAGAACCGCGGATACCCATTTGGAGCACCATCCCCATCCTTACTTTCATGTATGGCTCTGTTTTCCATATGTACAGAACTGATTGGTAAACGGATTTTCATTTCAGATCAAAACTTTAAAACGAGATTTTTTTTTATCTTCCCTTGCATAATGATTCAGGTATGGTAATTGACAGCAAACTCCTGTCAGAGTGAAATAAAACCTCATGCGCGTTTGATCAGTCCTCTTACTTTGCATATTTTCTTCTTGAAACTAACGGACCGAAGGAAGCCCAAGAAAGGAAAATAAGCTGGATGGTGCGGCCTTGGTTTATGTCTTTGCTTTTCTGCAAAAGCAATAATAATTTAGACTTGTTTAGAAGATAGATATAATATCAAATTATTTTTTTTTCTACAGAATCAAATCCTTTACGAAACAAGATGATATAACCCTCTCCAAAAGGATGTTTATTTTAATCCATAATAAAATATGTAAACGAGGCAAGGAACAAATCCTTCTGATTGCCTTTCCCTTATAAAAGAAAGATGACAGAAACCCCATTGTATCATCTCAAGAAACTAGAGAATTAACGGAGAAAAAAAAGGTATGCAACACAAAACGGCAGTATGCACCATAAATAAATGGAATAATTCTGAATATTAAAGAGTAGAAAGATTAGGAGTGTTCCAAATTAAAAAAAGAATAGTCAAGGCATAATATCTACCCGATCTGACTGTGGACATCCTAGCCTTACCACTTGGATAAGGAAATTTTTGAAGTAGCTCATGCGTTTTAGCAATACTTTTATCCAAAGAAGCATTTATGTCCTCAGAATTCTGTTCTTTCAGCTGATCACTTTCACAGCTTGCACCAGTGCTTCTTGTATAAATAGTTGAGCTGATCTCCTGACCATGGGACGTAGGTTCCACTGAAATAGATGTTCTTGTTTTGTGTTAAAGGATTCTGCTTCATTTCCACAGTTTGTACTATGTTTTCATCTCTAATTTGCTCTACTTTTCCCTCATAACTTTCGGCTGAATTATAACATCCCTGCATAATTCATGACTTGAGTAAAATGAAAGATCGGATGGTGCCTTCTCATCTACCCCACATGGGGGACACTCCAGTGGTTCTGAAGTACCTCTGCAAGCCTCATTATCAGCTTCCAATCCATTAGACCTGTCTGAATCCTTAACATTAGGCCAAACATCAGCAACAGAAGAAATTTCATGAACCTCACTCACACCAGAGGTAGAATCAGTGTGATATTTCATATAAGACTTATCATTAGCTAGGATTTCACTAGAGTGATTTGGCCTCTGATCCTCAAGACTAGTACCACAAAGCTCTATGTCATGGGGAAGAGCAGAACATGCTAGCTTCGTACTAGTATCAGAGGTTGAAGGAATATTATCACCGACAACGAGTTCTGGCCTACATGATTCTATTGTATCTACTTCCATTGCATCCTGCACGAATTCAACATGCTTGGCGGTAATTTTTGGGTCAGCAAAACAACCTGTACCAGGCTGCACAAAAACTTCATTGTTTTCGGCCTTCTCAAGTATAGCATTCTGATAATTGAAAGATGCTGGCAAGATAGATTGGTCACAATCTGTCGGGACTTCAGTTTTGTCAACATGTAGTATCTCTTCTTGAGTTTTGGATGGGATTTGATCTCGATCACTAGGTTGTTCTGACAGTTTAGCAAAGACAGACACATCAGGATTGTGAGGTTTTTTGTGCAACCCTTCTATTACACCACATATGGGTGAACTAGGAAGTTCATCAAAGTTGGAAGAAGGTTCTGGCTGATTTGCTCCTACTTCAGACGATACAGAATTCCAACCAATCCAATCAGCAAGCTTGAATTTTGTTGAAGTCAACTCTTCATTTGGTAATAGTCTGTCAACTCTAATTGTTTCTTTGTAGAAGTATTTCTTCCTCATAGCCTTCAAAACAAGTGACCTGACAATGAGAAAATGGCACAAAATCGCATCACAATCCAAGCAACATTTGCTGTCTTTTAAAATGGAAAGTAGGTAGAGCAAATTGACAGAATGTCTGGTTCCAGGTTGCAGTCAGAGAGCTGAAACTAAATAAAACAAAAAGGCTGCTATATTTTTAACAGCAAAAGATGCTGTTTGCACAGGGGTTACTGCACGAACCAAATCCAACCCAATCAGTAGCGTAAATTGACAGAATGGCTGGCTACCATGCATGATTTCTGAGACACAAAGAACTGACAAATGAATAGCTCACCTGCAGTTTGTGGACATAGCAGCTTTTGCTCGGTCAATGGGAATGCAAAGTAAGTAAGCAGATAGGTTGATGACATCATAGGGCCTCTGATCTGGGAAGCAGTATGAGCAGCGCTTGAGATGATGAGATTTTTTCCTTTAGTCCAGTCCACCAAAAGCTGAAAATAGAATATAATATTATGGTTATATAAAAGCTGTATGTACCATATGGTGTCTGAAAATAGGTGATTTTCTCAAGAGAGAAAGCCGTTATCAGTTATCACAAAGGGAAAACAATGTTGGGTCATTGGGCAGAGTAGAATAACATTGACCTTGACTTCAGCTATGAGGTTCCTCTTGGCATTGACGTCAGTAGAAATGAGTGGGGAGTAGGCGATCTCGAAATGCAGCCCCTTTTGCAGGGCAAGCTTGAGCATGGGGGGCTTGATGCGGAAGGGCAGCTTACCGTGGGAGGAGAAATCGATGGAGATGAGATCAAGGTGCTGGGCTGAGAGGGGTGCCTGACAGAGGTGATCGAATGCGGCCTGGGTGAGGGGGCGGGCGGCGACAAGGTCGTAGGTGCGGAGGAGGCGGGCGGCGGAGGGGGCGAGCGCGGAAGCGGTGGCAGCGGCGGAGTCGAGGGAGAGGGTGATGCGGGTGTACTGGCGGAAGGGCTCGGAGGCGGGGGAGGCGAGGCGGCGGCGATGGAGAGCGGCGGAGGATGGGAGCGGGAGAGAGGAGAGGGGAGCGAAAGGCTCCGTGCGGCAGCGGTGGGAGTCGGCGAGGAGGCCGCGGTGGGGGTGGTCGAGAGCGACGGCGCCGTAGCCGAGCTCGAGAGCGCGCGCCGTGGCGGCTAAGAGTTGGAGGCGGGATGAGGAAGAGGAGCTGGAGTTGCCATCGCCTCCGTCACCGGAGGAGGACGGTAGGAGGCTGAGGTCGTAGAATAGGAGCGGCGCCGCCATCCCGCCTGCGAGTCTGCGACCGGACCGACGGAGGAAGAAGAAGAAGAAGAGAACGAGGACGATGGACCCCTCCGCCCAGAATAGGCCTAGGCCCATTAACAAACGGTATAGAAGGATGCAGACCAGGCCTATAATATTTTTTAGTTAACGGGGCAAAGAAGACCAAAATACTACCTCAACAAGTATGGGATATGTCTAGATAACCCCTTAATTATTGTTTAGTTTAGTTTTTCTTTTTGTGTCTCCGTATTCAAGTTGTTTTAAATTTCAAATTTTGTACAAGGAGATAACTGGCACAAAATTTATGCTTAAAGAATATGTCATAAATTTTGTCATTATTTTGACAGCTTAAGATATACAATAATAGATTAATTCTAGAAATACAAAATTATATCAAGTATAATAGTATAAAATTCATATTGTATTTACAAAAAAATTGTGGTGTCCACTATCATCTCAAAAATTGGAAATTAAAATTCAACTTGCATGAAATCTTGTTAAGGGTTTGTTTCAATGTCGTCTTTGTATTACATAGGCATCCAAACAAAGGCCGGCCAAAATAGTTAAGGGAGTAAATCGAAACAAACATGTGATACTTTAAGGTGGTATTTGGAAAAAAAATTCTGTCGAGCTGCGGTTGGGTCACGACTTGGAATAGTTTCGCTGCTCAATCAATGGGAATGTTGAGACCCGCGGTAGGTAGGTTCAATGCTCAATCCCGTCTTCTTCAATTGTATTGCCAGGTATCAGCGGTCAACGCCTCCTCTCTCTCTGGGTTAGGCCTTGGTGAATCGAGATGCATGGGGGAGAGCTACTAGACCTAGAGATACCTTTGGTTCATTCATTTCAGGACGCATTTGGGGCTTGTTTGGATGAGAGCATAGATTGCTTTTGCCTGGACTTGCTGCTGCCTAGAATCTGCCTGTTAGGTGTTTGGTTAGGGCCCTCAAATGTGGACTGGACCAGGCAAGGACGATGTGAGCCAGACGACTGAATTCGACTGCCTGGGTGCTCACGCGGTTGCCTGGCAAGCTGGCATGTTAATCACAGTGATTGATCTAGGTAAGGGAAACAATATCATATCTCTGTGTATGATTTTTTTTATATTCTCTTTTCTTTCTCCATTGATTGACCATGTTTAAGTTATAATTAGCATATTTTCCACACTGTATTATAATTATCTTTCTTCCTCATACGTTTTTTCTGGTGATGTGTTTTTTAAATAACTAGAAAATATATTTAACTTATCTGTAGTTTCATATAAATATTATTAATTGAGAAAATATGTGGATTGTTTTAATTTATTTATTTAATATTTATACATTATAACATTAACCATATATTATTACGTTTTAAAGATAGTATGACAACATTGTTTGTCAGGCAAATGCTCCAGGCTTCCATCCAAACAGGCCCTTGGTTGGTTCCTAGACCTAGCTCCCCTGGCCTCACCTTGCCCTGTTGGCGCAAACAACCAGGAACTCACTCTTTTGCTCCTCCCACAAAAGCGAGAGAAATCTTGCTAGCACAAACACCGAGATATGCCGACAACAACAACAAAGAAAAAACAAACAAACAAACGGCTAGACTCGCTCTTGTTAAAAGAATAGGCAATTTTCCAGATTAAAACCAGAATATAAATCATGATAAATTGATGATCTAGATATCTCAGATTGTATTGTTTACTAGCATAGCAAAACATGCATAACATGATCTCATACATGACAACCGGTGTAAACATAGCTCGTACACCAGATAGATTAAAAAGCAAGAACAAAGTCATAAGACCTGATATAAGCATAGAAATTAGATCACGAACGGCGTACCTTTCTGATGCTGGAGAAGACGGTGGGGCGGAGTCGCCGCTGGACGATCCTCGATGAGCGCTGGAGGAAGAGCTCGGAGCAGTTGACGACGAGTACGTCTTGACGCAGCGCCGCCTGACTTGGACGGTAGACGACCCGTTGTTGAAGACGAGAGCAGTCGCGCGACGAGCGCTTCCCAAAAACCTTATTCGCCTTCTCCCGGTGCAGGATCGCAAAGACGAGGGTTTCGGAGACCTGCTCGCCCGGTCGCTGGTGCACGCAAGCGAACGGACTGGAGACGACTAGACGGCAGCGCAAAAGCGATATGAGGCAAACCCTAGCTCGAGAGGTGTTGAGATACGTTTTGGCGTGGCCGATAGGTTGCTTATATAGCCCTGTTGAACCGACCTCGTGTCGCGATCACGATCTAAATCGGTTTAGGACTCTTGAGTCGTAACTGTTTAGGACTCTGCAACTTGAAGGCCAAGAAACCAAAAACTAAAACTGCAAAAGGAGACCGCGCTCCCGCAAGGCGAGGAGCCGGATTTCGGCGGACCATTCACGCAGGTGCCGCGCACCCGCGCAAGTCGCCACGCCACGCCCCGCCCCGCCGCCCGGCCCGACGAGGCGAGGCGAGGCGAGCGAGCGCGCGCGTGTGAGTTTCTCTTCTCCTTCTCACACTAGACTTGAGGAAGTGGAGAGGACTTCCATATTTAAGCAAGTCCTCCCCTTCCACTAGCAAGGTGGGACTAAAGAGTTCCACTTCCCCTCTTTGCTCACACATGAATGGGCCTTTGAGATTTATTATGAATTTCAGAATTTGTTAATGGGCCAAGCCCATATAATTCTAACAATCCCCCACCAGATCTCAAATTCCCATTTAGAGTTTTGCCTGTTCCCGCTACTGTTTGATATACTAGTGTTTAGCAGAGACTGTTAAGTTGAACTTCCGCCTATAACCTTAAGTTACACTTATTCACAACTTGAACAATGGACTATGCCTTGAATTGCAAGTTTTGCGTGAAGCAAGTTTTACTCAAGGTTAAACTAGTACCTGGCTGCCAATATGCCTTTCTCCGTGGGTGGAGCATATACGTCATACTCCATGGTCTCTTCATGAGCTTACTAGAGATCACCCTAATCTCATAGACTGCGACGTTTAACAGTCATGGCTCATATAGGTATGTTCTTTCAAGAATACTCTGTAGGACAGCATCTTTGCTTTTAAAAGCCAATAGAACATATTAAGGCCTTTGCCAACCTTCCATACAGTGCCTCATAGCAATGAGAGTATTGCATCTTTCACATAGAGAGGGTTTAGAGGTTACTCTCCTCAGTTTACCAATAGCTTGTTCTTCCCAGATCCTTAGTCACGGGATCTCCGATCAAAAGGTTGGGTTGCTACTACTGTAAACTCATATGGGTCTCATACCCATCTCCCTTGATGCGATTTCTATCACATTCCGTGATAACCCTTTTGTAAAGGGATCTGCCAGGTTTTTGTCTGTTTGCACATAAGTCACAGCTATTACTCCGGAGTTTCTCAACTTCCTGACAGACTTCAAACGTCTTTTAACGTGTCTTGTTGACTTCGCATTATCCTAGCACTATTCACTTTAGTGATCACTGTTTGATTATCACAGTTCATAAGGATAGCCGGTATTGGTTTTTCAACCACCGGTAAGTCAGACAAGAGCTCACGCAGCCACTCTGCCTCTGCAGAAGCTGTATCCAAAGCAGCAAGTTCTGCTTCCATGGTTGATTTAGTCAATATAGTCTGTTTACAAGACCTCCATGACACTGCACCACCTCCAAGGGTAAAAACATACCCACTAGTGGCGTAGATCTGATCAATATCAGAAATCCAGTTTGCATCACTATATCCTTCTAGCACAGCTGGGTGCCCAGAATAGTGAATTCCAAAACTCATTGTACCTTTGAGATAACGCAAAACTCTTTCAAGTGCATGCCAATGATTCATCACCCGGGTTGGACATGTACCTACTCAACTTGCTCACAGCAAATGAGATATCTGGTCTAGTTGCGCTCGCTAGATACATGAGTGAACAATAATCTGAGAGTATCTCAGTTGGTCTCTAGCAATCTTCTGTTCTTTCTCAAAGTCACACTGGGATCATAAGGTGTTGGAGAAGGTTTACTATCCATAAAGCCAAAGCGACTCAAAACCTTCTCAACATAGTGAGATTGCAATAAAGTAATCCCACTCTCATCCTTAATCAGCTTAATGTTCAAAATAACATTAGCTTCACCCAGATCTTTCATATCAAACTCTTTGATAGGAAAGACTTGACCTCATTAATAACATCAATATTTGTTCCAAAAATAAGAATATCATCAACATATAAACATAATATAACAGATTGACCCCCACCATGTCGATAATACACACACCTATCAGCTTCATTAACAACAAAGCCTGCACTAATTAAAGTAGTGTCAAACTTCTCATGCCATTGTTTAGGTGCTTGTTTCAAGCCATACAAAGATTTCAATAACTTACACACTTTTTGCTCTTCACCTTTTACTACAAACCCATCAGGCTGATCCATATAGATCTCCTCCAACTCTCCATTAAGAAAAGCTGTCTTCACATCCATTTGATGAATGAGAAAACCATATGAGGCAGCAGCCAGAGAAAGTAATACTCGAATAGTGGTTAATCTAGCAACAGGTGAATAAGTATCAAAGAAATCCTCGCCTTCTTTTTGAGTATAACCCTTAGCCACAAGTCGAGCCTTGTACTTGTCAATAGTACCATCAGGTCTAAGCTTCTTCTTGAACACCCACTTACAACCCACAGGTTTGCAACCAAAAGGCAACTCAGATAACTCCCAAGTACCATTAGAAAGAATCGAGTCCATCTCACTACGAACAACTTCTTTCCAATCATCTGCATCTGGAGATGCATATGCTTCTGTAATAGAAGTAGGAGTATCATCCACAAGGTACACAATGAAATCATCACCAAAGGATTTTGCAATCCTTCGTCTCTTGTTCCTCACAGGAATTTCATTGTCATCCTCCTCAAGGACTTCATTAAGTGGTTGTTCAAATGACTTAAACGGAGACTCAATAGGTGTAGTAAAATCAGGAGTTAATTCAGAGGAAAACTTAGCATTGCTACGCATATCTTTCATAGCAAAATGTTCTCAAAGAATGTAGCATCACGAGATTCAAAGATCGTATCCACATGCATACCAGGTACTTCAGATTTTACTACTAAAAATCTATAGGCAATGCTATGATGTGCATATCCTAGAAAGATGCAATCCACGGTCTTTGGTCCAAGCTTACGCTTCTTAGAAATTGGAACATTGACTTTCGCCAAACATCCCCACGTGCGTAAGTATGTAAGTGATGGTTTCCTTCCACCCCAATACTCGTATGAAGTTGTCTCTTTATTTCTGTTTGGAACTCTATTCAGGACATGACTCGCAGTCAATAAAGCCTCCCCCCACCATGCCTTAGAAAGACCACAGCAGTATCTAACATGGCGTTCACCAAGTCAGTCAACGTGCGGTTTTTTCTCTCGGCAATCCCGTTTGATTCAGGAGAATAGGGAGCTGTCCTCTCATGAATAATACCATGTTTCGTACAGAAATCATCAAAAAGCATAGGAAAATACTCACCACCACGATCTGACCTTAGACGTTTAATCTTTCTCTCTAGTTGATTCTCAACTTCAGCCTTATAGATTTTAAAGTAGTCTAGCGTTTCATCTTTAGTTTTAAGCAAGTAAACATAACAATATCTAGTTGCATCATCAATTAAAGTCATGAAATATCTCTTTCCACCTTTTGTCAACACACCATTCATCTCACAAAGATCAGAATGTATGAGTTCTAGAGGTGCCAAGTTTCTCTCCTCCGCTGCCTTGAGGCTTGCGAGGTTGCTTTGATTGCACACAACTATGACACTTAGAACCTTTGGCAATAGTTAAATCTGGAATTAAACTCAGGCTAGACAAACGTGACATTAAACCAAAGTTCACATGACATAAACGAGAATGCCAAATATTAGAACTATCATTAATTGTGCCACAAATATGATTTAGTGACTTATTACAAAAATCTGCCAAAGATAGGCGGAACAAGCCTCCGCATCATAACCTTTACCAATAAATTGTCCATGCTGAGACATAACTACTTTATTGGACTCTAAAACTACTTTAAAACCATCTCTCAAAAGAAGAGATACGCTAACAAGGTTCTTGCGTATAGTAGGGACATGCTGCACGTTCTTCAGTTGCACGATCTTCCCCGAAGTAAACTTCAGATCTACCGTGCCAACACCACGAACAGAAGCATGTGATCCATTCCCCATTAGGACGGAGGAACCTTGGAGCCCCTTATAAGAAGAAAACAGAGAGATATCAGTACACACGTGAATATTAGCACCTGTATCAACCCACCAATTTGGTGATTGAAATACTGATAGTACAGTAGGAAAATTACCATACCGTCATCAGCATCGCTAGTAGTCACAAGGTTGACATTCTTCTTTTTCCCTTTGCGGTCCGCTCGCTCCGGACACTCTTTGGAAAAATGCCCAAGCTCTCCACAAGTGAAGCACGGCAACTCTGCTTTATTATTCTTCTTCTTAAATGTAGTAGTAGTTTTGGCATTGAAAGACTTAGGCTTTCCTTTGTACTTGCCATGGTTTTTCTGGACGAAGTGGGCGCTATCTCTTTCCTCGTTCCCCTTCTCAGTGTTATCTTTAGCCCGAGCCTTCTCTTCAACATCAAGAGATGCTATCAGGTTTTCAACTGATATTTTCTGTCTCTTGTGTTTAAGGCTTGTGGCAAAATTCCTCCAAGAGGAAGGTAGCTTTGCAATAATGCACCCAGCCACAAACTCATCGGGTATAACACAGTTGAGGAGTTCAAGCTCTTTTGCCAGACGGTGTATCTCATGAGCTTGCTCGACTATAGATTTGTTCGCAACAATCTTGTAGTCATGAAAAGTCTTCATGATGTACAACTCTTTGCCAGCATCTGAAGCACCAAAGGTAGCTGCCAGATAATCCCACAAAGTCTTTGCGTCTTTAATGTGCAGAATTGTATCAAAGATATGATCAGCAAGGACATTCTGCACAACTCCCACAAAGATTTGGTTGGCATCCTGGAAAGCTCTCTGATCCTCTTCAGAGATATTTCCCTCCGGCATTCCAGCACTCACCCAGAACACTTTCATGGCCGTCAACCAATTGGTGACCTTAACTTGCCATCTCTTAAAGTGCTCTCCAGAAAATTTTTCTGGCTTCATCAGCGCATCAACAAAAAAGCCATAATTAATTCTGGAAACCTATAATAAGGTTTTTGGATTGTTAAAAGAATAGGCAATTTCCAGATTAAAACCAGAATATAAATCATGATAAATTGATGATCTAGATATCTCAGATTGTATTGTTTACTAGCATAGCAAAACATGCATAACATGATCTCATACATGACAACCGGTGTAAACATAGCTCGTACACCAGATAGATTAAAAAGCAAGAACAAAGTCATAAGACCTGATATAAGCATAGAAATTAGATCACAAACGGCGTACCTTTCTGATGCTGGAGAAGACGGTGGCGGAGTCGCCGCTGGACGATCCTCGATGAGCGCTGGAGAAAGAGCTCGGAGCAGTTGACGACGAGTACGTCTTGACGCAGCGCCGCCTGACTTGGACGGTAGACGACCCGTTGTTGAAGACGAGAGCAGTCGCGCGACGAGCGCTTCCCAAAAACCTTATTCGCCTTCTCCCGGTGCAGGATCGCAAAGACGAGGGTTCCGGAGACCTGCTCGCCCGGTCGCTGGTGCACGCAAGCGAACGGACTGGAGACGACTAGACGGCAGCGCAAAAGCGATATGAGGCAAACCCTAGCTCGAGAGGTGTTGAGATACGTTTTGGCGTGGCCGATAGGTTGCTTATATAGCCCTGTTGAACCGACCTCGTGTCGCGATCACGATCTAAATCGGTTTAGGACTCTTGAGTCGTAACTGTTTAGGACTCTGCAACTTGAAGGCCAAGAAACCAAAAACTAAAACTGCAAAAGGAGACCGCGCTCCCGCAAGGCGAGGAGCCGGATTTCGGCGGACCATTCACGCAGGTGCCGCGCACCCGCGCAAGTCGCCACGCCACGCCCCGCCCGGCCCGACGAGGCGAGGCGAGGCGAGCGAGCGCGCGCGTGTGAGTTTCTCTTTCTCCTTCTCA
Source organism: Coix lacryma-jobi var. lacryma-jobi (assembly GCA_009763385.1). NCBI lineage: Eukaryota > Viridiplantae > Streptophyta > Magnoliopsida > Poales > Poaceae > Coix > Coix lacryma-jobi. The sequence continues at coordinate 248,567 of CM019824.1, read as the reverse complement.
CACTAGACTTGACTCGAGGAAGTGGAGAGGACTTCCATATTTAAGCAAGTCCTCCCCTTCCACTAGCAAGGTGGGACTAAAGAGTTCTACTTCCCCTCTTTGCTCACACATGAATGGGCCTTTGAGATTTATTATGAATTTCAGAATTGTTAATGGGCCAAGCCCATATAATTCTAACAGCTCTGCCATACCGTGTACTCGAGCTCGCGATGCGCATTTATGTCATGCGTGCCAACTGGGCCGACATGTTCGTCTTCCTTTTTCCTACTTCCTCTTCTCATGTGTCCCATATCTTTGACCTTGTCCATTGTGATCTGTGGATATCTCCTGTCCCTAGCATCTCTGGCTATAAATACTATCTTGTGTTGGTGGATGATTTCTCTCACTATTCCTGGACTTTTCCTCTTCGTGCCAAGTCTGACACTTTCCCCACGCTCCTCCACTTCTTTGCCTGGGTGTCCACTCAGTTCGGCCTCACCATCAAGGCCGTTCAGTGTGACAACGGGCGTGAGTTCGATAACTCCACGTCTCTCACGACATGCAGTTGCGCATGTCGTGCCCCTACACCTCCTCCCAGAACGGCAAGGCCGAGCGCATGATTCGCACCACCAACGACACCATCCGCACCCTCCTCTTGCAGGCTTCTCTTCCTGCCCTCTTCTGGGCCGAGGGTCTTAACACCTCCACCTATCTCCTCAACCGGTTACCTTCCGCTGCCTGTCCCGCTCCCACTCCTCACCACGCCCTCTTCGGTACCCCTCCTCGCTACGACCACCTCTGTGTCTTCAGGTGTGCGTGTTACCCTAACACCACTGCCACCGCTCCTCACAAGCTGGCTCCCCGGTCGACTTGGTGTGTCTTCCTCGGGTACTCCCCGGATCACAAGGGGTACCGTTGCTTTGACCTCTCCTCTCGTCGCGTCCTCATTTCCCGACACGTTGTGTTCGACGAGGCCGACTTCCCTTCTCTACCACCACCTCTCCTCCCACCTCCACACACCACCTCCCACCTCCGACCTTGACCTCTACTCCTTGTTTCCCACTGACGCGGTGGTCCAGTCACCTTTCCTGTTTTACCCTGCAGGTCCTCCACCACGCGCTCCGCCGGGATCGTGCCTCGGCCCTCTTGCTCACCCGCGCCTCCGCCGGGCCCGTGCCCCGGCTCGCCGTACTCCGGGGCTACGCCGGCCCCTGCGCCCTGCGCCGGTCCGACGGCCCCGTCCCCCGGGATTGCGCCTGACCTTGCGCCTTGCGCCGGTCCGGCGGCCACGTTTCCCGGGGCTGCGCCCGACCCTGCGCCCGACGCGGGTTCCGGGCCTGCGGCACCTCCCGCGGCACCTCCCGCGCGCTTCGCCCAGCCGGTGCGTGTCTACCAGTGCCGCCGGCGGGCTCCCCACCGCCCCCGGTGCTCGATCCGTCACCGTCGTCGCCACCTCGGCCTCCTCCCTGGCCGCTTCTCCATCGTGGACGCCTATGCCGCCGCCTCTACCGCCGCCGCCGCTGCACGGGTTGAGCCCCCGTGTACCACCCACCCATTCTTCACCGCCACCCGCGTCATGTTCCCCCATGGTGACGCGGCATGCGGCGGGGGTGTTGCGACCTCGGGCTCTTGCCGCGACGCACAACGACACGCGGGTATCTCCGGCAGGGTTTTTCTTACCGACCGTTTGCTGGTAACCGCCGGCCACCGGTAGCGGTTTACCGGACCGGTTTGGTCGGTAACCGCCCGGTACCGGCCGGTTTGAAGTTTGAATTCAAACGCCTCAGTTGTTCGGTTTCGAATCGGTAAACCGGTCGGTTTGGGTCGGTTACCGACCGGTTTGAGTCGGTTACCGGTCGGTTTGAATCTCGAATTCAGATGCCTCTGTAGGTCGGTTCGGAGTCGGTAACCGACCGGTTTGGGTCGGTTACCGACCGGTTAGATCGGTAACCTGTCCAAACCGGTGGGCTGTTTTTTTTTTGGATAAAAATGATTTTTTGGTACTTCCTTTGGACATATAGATATAAAAAAGACCGCACACTGCGGCAATAAATTCATTGTCTCGAAAACATGAACAAATAGTCGCATACAAATAAATATTGTCTCGAAAACATCAACGAATGCATCAACAACACATCCTCACAGTCACAGGAATACATGATCATCTACGCAAGATGTATGGAAAGACCCCTTGTTGGCATGACATTTCATACTCGGCGATGGACATAAGAGCGATACCTTTGGTTCGAAGCAGGGTTGCCTTGTAATCTTGCCACGTCTGGCCCGTCCAAGCTGCGGTTGTCTCCCATTCTTGAACCAACATACTGTAAAAGCTGGGATCTTGCCATTCGTACACCCCACCTAGTCTGAGGCTGCGTGCTCACGTCAGGAATGGATAGCTATAAGAAGGTTGTGAGGCATCGCTGTAGGACGAAGTAGAGTAGTCTGGAGTGTCGTAGTACGTGGGTGCAAAAGAAATTGATCTCCCCTGCGAGTCCTCTGGATTGTCGTCGTGTGTGCGTCCAAATGAAACTGATTTCCTCTGGGACTGTGGTTGTCCATGGTCACGATCTTGCGTAGCATGTGTGTATTGGGTCTCGCCTGCAATGAACCATAATTAGTAATCATGGACAAAAATAAATGTGTGTATGTACGTGCAAGTGCAATGGATACCTGTGAAACGAATTCCATAACCAGTCCCACCACCACCACCACCAGCACCACCACCACCATCGCCACTGTCATCATGATCGTCATCGTCACCACCATCGCTGCTGTCATCATCATCATCATCATCGTCAGAATGGTAAGATCCCTCCTCCTCAGTGTCTGCATCGCTGCTGACTTGTTTCCTCGCTTGGTCTGCCCCTTCCTAGGCGGCGCTTGCGTCTTCCTCTTCCCTAGGTGACTTTGACCCACATGTCTACGAGCCCAATCACTGATGCAATCAGACCCCGTAGCCTGACGTAGATCATCGGGGTCTATATGTCACTGCCAACAGAAACAAACAAATCACATAAATAAAATCAATCCCACCGTACATTATTAGACACGCACTCACATTTATAAATATACATATAACGTACCTGACAAGACGTGATGGCAAAGGGACGTCGTCTTCGTCTGAATCCTCATCAAGAAGTGGAGGCTGGTTTGATCTTCCATACTCCATCCACTCCCTAAGCGGATTGGTCCGATCATAGAATGAGACTTCGGCGAACCGGTCAATAAAATCGTCGTCATCAAGCCTTGGTGGGTTGGCATCCGCAAGTCGCAGCCGAAGGTTGTAATTGACATAAACAAGCTTGTTCAGTTTCTTGTGCGATAGCCGATTGCGGACCTTCGTATGCAGCAAGGCAAAAGTACTCCAGTTCCTCTCGCATCCACTGGAGGACATACATTGTGAAACAAGCCGCAAAGCTAGGCGCTGCAAATTTGGAGTGTCTTTACCAAAGATCATCCACCAGGCCGCTGCAAGTGGAACACATTATGTTAGCTACATGTTCCAATATGCATAACTAAATGGAATGACAAAGTACTCTTACATGGGGATGTTCTTGGATCCATGGCCATTTTGTGAGCTAGCTCTGAGCCAAACTCACCAACCTTCTGGCGAAAAACCTCAGCCTCCTGCAATGCCTGCACGGCGCTCTGCACATCTGTCATCTCCTGAAATGCGTCCTTCAGGCCAGCGAACATTGTTGCAGTTGGATCCAGTGTGTACGAGAGCTTAGGATTCAGCACGGCAGCTGCAACATGGAATTGAATTGAGCATCCAGAAAATGTTCAATATGGTAAATATGGAATTCAATTGAACATGGAGGAACTCATACCTGGCCCCACGTACGTCCCTATGTACACGTCAGATATCCTTTTATCCAAAATCTCTTTGTACTCATTCCATGTGTGCGTATTTCTTCCAAAAAAAGACTCCATCTCCGACTTGCAATTCTGGAATTGATACACAACTTCACAAATGTTGGGGTGCTTGGCTTCATCAACGAACCGAAGGAACCTGTAAATCGGTTGTACAGTGTTGATGATATACTCCAATCCCTCCCACCACTGTAGACTCGACAACCTGGCATGAGCAAATCTACCTTCTTCGGTTTTTGCCCACTTGCTCTCCAAAAAATCTGTAGATGCCATCCACTGCATGAACTTCTCACGTCTTCGGTTAAATGACTCCATGAACATGTAGTTGGTCCCAAATCTAGTGGCATTCCATTTGACCAACTCACCACCAATTGCTCTCTTCATCATATTATGCAACTGAGTATGGTTGTACAACCAATTAGATATGCGCTTGCATGCGGATATCATACCTGAATGATCACTCCTTTGACCGATATCCTTTAGCATTAAATTAATGGTGTGTGCCAGACAAGGCATCCAACAAATATGCTTGAACTCAAGCTTCAACAAGCTGCACGCTTTCTTATAGTTGGCGCCATTGTCAGTGATCACATGGACAACATTCTCCGCGCCAATGTCCATCACCACCTTCCGAATCTCCTGAAAATAGTCATAACGTATATTATATATGCATGAATATAACTAAAAATAATAACATGACAACTGTAATGACTTACCCTCAATAAATAGTTCGCATCTTGACTTTTCCCAGTTGCATCGACAGAGCTGTGAAACCATGTGACCCCGTTGCAATAAATAAGAAAGTTCACAACATTCATTTTTGTGGGGCCAGTCCAAGAATCACACATCAGCGAGACGCCAAACGTGGGCCACTCTTTCTGAAACTTTGCGTACCTCTCCTTCAAGTCTTTCACATTTTGATCAAGGTACTTCCCATCAATTTCCTTTCCAGTGGGGGACAAGATGCCTTCACCTGTAACCATAAGCAATTAATAAGAACATGGAACGATACATAAGTTCAAACCTGTTTGTAGTTATAGGTACTTACCCCACTTCTGCGTCTCTCGGACAGCACCAACAAAGTACGGGCTGTCCGCATTCCGTCCCGGTATTCCTGCATGATGGTAAAATTTTGCCCAAGCTTTACCGATGGCTTCCTTTGCATTTTTTCCCTTCTGGGTCCAGCGCCCTGTATCAATCCTTTGTTGTACCATTCTTGTCCTGCCACCGGATGCCACATTGTAGTCTTCCACCTCCACAGGTGTCTCCCTCTGTGATCCCGATCTTCTGAACATCCTCGAAAAAGGATTCCCACCACTGCCACCACCCCCCACCTCCACCACCACTACCACCTGCACGAGAACTACCCCCTCCACGCTCGTAATTACCGCCTCTATCCTGCACACTCTGTTGATACTCATATTCAGCTCTCGACTGTTGTAGGGCAGCCTCCATCTGAGCCTCATACTCATCATCATTAATGGGATTGTTCCCCTCCTGTGCAACTCTTTGTTGTGCGAGCCTTTGGCGAGCTCGGTCAGCCGTCGCCTTCTTGGCGCGGTCAAGCTCTCTCTGGAAATACTCGCGCACCTCTGGTGGCACACGGCTACAATGCACAACCTCCGTCCCGCGTGCTGCCAAATGCTGCTTCAATCTTGTTGCACCACCGCCCCCTTTTGTCAGGTGACAATAATTGCACCGCCACCCGGGAGCGAGATTTTTACCATGCTCCCATACAACGTCTTTGTGCCTGCCCGACATTGTCTACCTGCATAAACAGACAACACAAAATCAAACCCACGTAAATGTTGTCTATACAATATATACAAAAAAATATACATCCTAACATAAATCATACCTCAAATCCTAAATTAAATCGTACTCTACACATAAAGCTAACCCTAACCCTAACCACCTAAATCCATCCATCCTAATATCTAACACAGATCCTGCCTAAATACAACAATCCTAACACAAAACTACACCCAAAACATATAGATACTTAACTAAAATAGCAAGAAAAGGGGGAAAAACTTACCTCAAATCCCGGACGAACCGGTCGGTAACCGAGCGAAACCGCTCGGTTACCGAGCCGACCGCGCGGCTAGCCGAGGGCGCGAGTGAGGAGCGGTTACCGCTCGCTCCCGCTCGGTAACCGAGCCTAACCGAACGGTTAGCCGGCGGCGGCGAGCGGACGGCGGCGCTGGGGGCGGAGGGCGGGGGCGAGGCGCGGATAAGGCTCGGGAAGGAGGCGTTCTGCCCCCCCGCCCGTGAACGCCCGGTTTTGTGCCCGTGAGCGCCTAATGGGCCTCATGGGCCTTAACGGGCCGACCTTTTTTTTTTTTTTCCGATTCCAAACGTCCAATTTCAAAAAATTTTATACCATTGGTCTCCATAAATTATAATCTATTTTTAGGAATTTTTTGGGCATTTTTTTTTCAAATTTTCAAATTTCAAATTCAAATTTTGGTAACCGGTCCGTTTGGTAACCGGACCGGACCGGTTTCATCGGTTACCGACCAAACCGACCGGTTACCGATCGGTAAAAAAAACCCTGATCTCCGGTACCCTCTTCCGTGCGCGCCGCCTTGGCCGACCCACACTGGCGTCGTGCGATGGAAGAGGAGTACGCGGCTCTTCTAGCCAACCAGACCTGGGATTTGGTACCCTGTCCGCCTGGCTCCAATGTCGTCACCGGCAAGTGGATCTGGACTCACAAGCGCCGAGCTGATGGCACTCTTGAGCGGTACAAGGCTCGCTGGGTTCTCAGGGGTTTCACTCAGCGGCCTGGAGTTGATTATGATGAGACTTTCAGTCCAGTGGTGAAGCCAGCTACAGTCCGCACCGTTCTCTCACTGGCTCTCTCTCGCTCCTGGCCCGTGCATCAGCTGGACGTTAAGAATGCTTTTCTCCACGGGACACTTGCTGACAGTCTACTGCAGTCAGCCGGCGGGCTTTGTTGACTCTTCTCGCCCTGCTCTGGTCTGCCGCCTCAACAAGTCACTCTACGGCCTCAAACAGGCCCCTCGGGCGTGGTACTCTCGGTTTGCTGCATTCCTGCTCACTCTGGGGTTTGTGGAGGCCAAGTCAGATACTTCACTGTTCATCTACCACCACGGTGGGGAGACTGCCTATCTGTTGCTCTATGTTGATGACATTGTGCTCACCGCTTCCAGCCCGACACTTCTGCGGCGGATCATCACCTCTCTTCAGCAGGAGTTCGCGATGAAGGACCTCGGTGTGCTCCATCACTTCCTCGGGTCACCGTTGAGCCTCGTCCCGGGGTCTCTTTTTCTTCACCAGCGGCAGTATACTCTTGATATCCTGGAGCGAGCTGGCATGACTGACTGCAAGTCCTGCTCCACCCCTGTTGACACTCAGGCCAAGCTGTCAGAGACCGAGGGCGCCACAGTCACTGACCCTACCGCGTACAGGAGTCTTGCGGGGGCGCTTCAGTACCTCACCTTCACCCCCGCCCGACATCACATATTCCGTTCAGCAGATTTGCCTTCATATGCATGATCCGCGCGAGCCTCACCTCACGGCCCTCAAGCGCCTCCTCCGCTACCTCCGCGACACACCGTCGACTACGGCCTGCTTCTCCACCGGTCTGCCTCCACCGAGCTCGTCGTCTACACCGACGCTGACTGGGCCGGGTGTCCGGACACTCGCCGGTCCACCTCCGGCTATGCTGTTTTTCTCGGCGGCAACCTGGTGTCCTGGTCGTCCAAGCGTCAGCCGGTGGTCTCCCGCTCCAGTGCCGAGGCGGAGTACCGTGCTGTTGCTAACGGCGTGGCTGAGGCCTCCTGGCTCCGGCAGCTCTTGGGTGAGCTCCACAGTCCCCTGACCCGGAGCACGTTGGTCTACTACGACAACGTCAGTGCCGTGTACCTCTCCACCAACCCCGTTCAGCACCAGCGGACCAAGCATGTCGAGATCGACCACTTCACTTTGTCCGTGACCGGTGGCCATCGGCGATGTTCGGGTTCTCCACGTCCCGACCACTTCCCAGTTCGCCGACATCTTCACCAAGGGCCTCCCGTCCTCGACCTTCTCCGAGTTTCGCTCCAGCCTCAACATCACTAGTGGCTAGTTGAGTCTGTGGGGGCTCCTGTGTTGTGCTTCTTTTCGTGCCCAGTCTTGAAACTCCGCTGCGCCGGTAGTTCAGACTGCGGGGGGTGTTGGAGTGTGCAAGTATTAGGCCCATGAGGCCCATGTAAGACATAATATTGCCACCCACCTAGGGTTTGGCTAAGTAATCCAATCACTACTTTCAGCACTAACAGCAGGCCTCCAACCTGTTGTCAAACTTGTCATCTTTCATTTGATACAACCACAAAATTTCTTACCTTTGGATATAAGCAAAATTAGTTTTGCGTGCTTTGACCATGACTGAGCTGGGCCAGTAGGCAAGACGATTCAATCTTGCTTGTTTCTCAACTTCTGCAACACGAGAGAAGCTCAGTATTTATGTGCATGCAATGTCACTGGGCCCACACCATTGAGATATTCAACCTGCACCAGCCAGCTCAGTTCAATCATCATTTTTCTTGCTCATCAGCTAGTCAGCCAAACATACATCTATAGTTATGGGTTCCACAAGTTCAGGCTCCAAATGAATTTGGGTGAACTTCACCAAACCTTTTCCTTGTACATCTATAGATATTGGCATATCACCCTTCTGTAGATTGTCACTAAGATTCATTCTACATTGTTCTTATGCACACTATTGTGTCATATCACTTCTGTAGATTGTCACTAAGATTCATTCTACATTGTTCTTATGCACACTATTGTGACATATCATACAATTTTATGTCCAGTCTAATGTGGAAAAGTCTGTGTTGCAAACAATTCAATCTAGTACAATTATGCAAAAACTACAGTTTGAGCAAACCGCAAATCAATTGTTGATAGAACAAACAATATCAAACTGCTTCGCTTGCTATCTGTTTGAATTGTTACTATGCACCCCTGATGTTGTATATGATACTATAAGCTATTCATGGTTTTGTGTTATTGTTGTAACTAAATGCAGCAAATAAAGAGTGCATAAGGTGTTGGCTGATGTGAATGCAGTTGGTTTGTTGCTTTGATGGACTTGTATTCTCTCGGTGAATGAATAAACTTGCAAGATGGATAAAATCCTGCTATCTCCTAGTACAATTGATTGTTATTCTCAGTTTAGTACTGAGGTGTGCGGTGGCTGGTGTTGCAAACTTTTTTCTTTGAAGCAAATTTGAGTAAATGTCTAGAGAATGGAATTTTCATATGTGTTTTCCTTTTTCTCGTTTGTTCTGCTGACTTGACATGGTGTTCTTGTAATCTTAAGCAGTAGTGTCTCTAGAATGTTTTCCTCAAGGAGATTTCAATACCAAATTCGAACAAAGAGATGTGGAATTTTGATTACCATGTACCTTGACATACAATGGTGTTCATGTAATCTTAAGCAGTAGTGTCTCCTGATCCTTTTTCCACGGACATTTTCAGTATTGTTGATAGTACATTATGAATCACGATAAACCACAAAATGGTGAGAACAATGTTGCTAGTTGTGTGATACGACCTATTCCTACTAAGGTATCATTGTTACTAGGAGCACATGAATTATATCAGGTTGCAAACATGTAGCATGCAGTTTAGACGTTGTCTTATGGCATGGTCATATATGTGTAGATATACAGCTTAAGATGGAATTTGCATCATTGAGTACATATTATTTTTTAGTGAAAATACAGTAGTGAGAATTAAAACCAAGTCCTTATCTTTATCGGTAGTGGTGCCTTCCTGATAGTGAGTAGTGACTATTTGTTACGTGTTCTTTTAAACTGATTGTCGCCTAAAAGAGATTCTTAGCCTGACCGTTCTAGAGTCTAGACACCAGAAAAGGATCCTAGTGTAGCTTGTGTTTAGTGTTTGCTTTGCTCACTAGTATGTGGAGGAGCTCTGTGGATACTAGATGTTTAGGTT